>JAAGVU020000043.1:8663402-8684708 GCA_011763525.2 Mormyrus iriodes | reverse complement strand
TTTGCAGTAAAGGTGTGAAAGAGAACAGAAGTTTGTATACTGTGAAGTTAAAGTCATTAGAATGTTTTAAACACTCCACAGACTTCATGTTAAACTATAGTTTGGCAAGTCAAGTCAGTCAGCCCTTTGTGTAGGACTGGGGCTTTGTGTATTAACAGCCATGTATGAAAGGAAAAGGTTGACTGTACTCTGTGACTTTTGTTAAATCATAATTTGTTTTCCTTGCCCTACCCTGATGTTGGTGATTGTATTAAATGTTAAAATACTAATGAATTGTTTTCAAATTTATTTGGGATAAATTTTTATATTGAGTAATTATGAAATGAGCAACAGATTATCCATACCAAGTCTTGTCACTAAAATGCATCTCCTTACAGTCCCAGAGTGTTGTGAAAAAAAGGGATGCAGTTGGCTGCTGCCTCATTGAATACCTTGGGGAACATCAAGAGTCTCTCTTCCAAGACTGCCAAGTCATTGAGTCAAGCTTTTAGGTTTTTGCTTTGTCTATCACCTGGTTCTATTGAAGTCTTGATTCGAATCTGCTGGTGATTGAAATAAATGCCATGATCAAGAAAACTGAATTGTAATTAGCGCAGTACCTTGTTAATGTGTGTAAATTTAAAATGCATGTACTTTTTTCATATTTTAACAAGGAGGAAGAACTTGAGGGCCTCATGAACCAATCCATGAAGGTGCTTGTGATCCATAATCCCACGTCTGATGAGAATCCAGCAGAAGTGACTGTTGTGACTGAGGGAAACCAAGTGTTGAGCGGATGTGGAAACCGAACCAATGCATGCGTACTGTTGATGGGATTAATCTATGCCCTCAACCTGGAGTATCCCAGGATGCTAAAGAACACCTCTGAAGTATTACAAAAACTTTCTAGAGCTTGATGGAACAAAACTGCTCAGAAAAGTCCAAACCCTCAAAAGCAGACTAATGGAGTGAACTGTGTGCAAGTCTGGCACAGACTGACATTGCCATTATCACTGACAATGATATCATGCTTGGAATGCACAATGTGAAAAAAGTCTAATTGTGATGCTACACAATTTGTGAAAAAATTTCATTTTTCTATCACAATTGCAATTTGTGTTGTTTCTTAGGATTTAGATTTTTGATTTGATGGCAATTAATTGTGCAGACCTACTACTTGAACAGCGTTAACTTCTGTTGAAAAAGTCAAGAAATGTACCTTATTGGCTTAATGGTACATAGCACTTTGAAAATTGCAAATAGACACTGAGTTGCCTAATTTTGTTTCGATAAAATAATTGAAATAAAAATATTTTATTTTAGATTTGATAACTTTTGTGGACCTCAAACAGATGCTTTCATCCAGTTCTTCCAAAAACTTGTAACAGTGTTCAAAAGTTTGTCATGTTAATGACATGAATGTAAGAGTGTTTGAAATGTTTTGTGATCAAATTGTGCAGAAAATTGCACATTGTCCTAATTTAAGGAATGTGCACATTTGAAGCCTTTGACATCCTCTACCTTTATCTTTCCCTTCTCATACTGCAGTGAGAAACGTATTTGTTAAAGACATGAATATAAGTGTTTATCTGGTTGTGTTGAAAGTTGCACATTATTCTTCAAGAAACTTTCACATTGAAGTTTCACACTGCCTCTCCCCTCTCCTACAGCAATGGTTTATCTTAAAGGGACAGTTCATTCCAAAATCCAAAATGTATGTTTATTTTTTTTGTCTGGTCTGTGGTGCTCAAAGCATCAAAAAAGTATAAAAGAATTGTGATCCAGTTGTTCCAAAAACTGCTGCATATTTTAAGGTGTTAATGGATGAGGACAGTGTTAGTGGGAAAGAAAAACCTTCAAAACGCTTGTTACAGTTGAATGTGCAGCGTAAAGAGGGTTTCACTGATTTGTTTGATTAAAAAAGTTGACATAAGCACGGTCTCATGTTTCTGTCTTCAAATAAACCTAACATTTCCTGAATGAATAATGGTTAATTGATATTAGTTAATTATTAAGTAGATAAATAATTGGCTACTAACAATCAAGTTAATATTACTACATTTTTATAGGTAATTAGATGTGTGACGTATTGAGAAATGTTAGGTAGGTAGACTTCACCTATTTTGTTTGAGGGTTTCATAGCCGTTGAGTTTAGGTACGCTTTACTCAAAACATGGGGATGAAATTTACCCAAACAAAATTAATGCAAATTGTTACCTCAGGTTTATTGGGTAGATTCTGTAGGTTGTTTTTACCAGTGTGTGCACCCCACTGCCTCATTGCAGTGACCGGGACACTGTGATGTAAAAACGGTGCTGTCCTTCAAAAGACATGCAAGATCTGAGGTCCTCACTCTCTCAGGTCATATAAGATACCTGGGCATCTTTTGAAAGAGTTGGGGTGGTACCCTGATGTCCTAACTAAAACTGTCCACTGTGGCCCTATCAAATCTGGCCTCCTAATTATCCCCTAACTGAATTCAAACCATGCCCCTCAACCACCTCAGCTACTGTGTGGTGAATGTACTGGTGCAGAATGGCTGCTGTTGCATCATCCAGGTGGGGGCTACACAGTGGTGGTGGTACAAGTGGCTCCCATTGGTTCTGTGAAGTGCTATACTAATGTAACATTCAACCCCCCGTTTGCATGTGCTTTGTGTGCTGGTCCGTCAGCAGATTCGGCAAAAATCGCTTCTCTGAATATACCTGTGGATGGATATATTCATTCCCACAACATACGCTCCTTGGACCCCTTCTTTAGTACCTCATGTACATCAAAAGTAGAATGAGGAAAAGTACACCCCCCTGCCTTCAGGAAAGAGGTACTAGCAACAGGCAGCCAGCAGGACTTTGGCCTTTCCAGTTGGTATATCTGAGCATGGTGAAGCCCGCCCCACCTTACCGCTGAACAAACAGGAATATCATGCAAAGTCAAAGCCGTCAATTATGCATGGCCCAAGACGCAGCGGTGGGAACGACTTGGAGAGGAAGAGGCGCCCGTCAGCCGGGCGGCGAGGTGACGGCATAGAGGAGAGCCGTTAATTCATAGGGAAGATATCGATGAAACGGACACAGGAAGACAACCGACCGGCCAGCCCACATCACCTCCTGTACTCTACAAAGCAAACCCTTTTGACTGCTCACACTTCAAAATTGCCACACAAAAAAAAAAAACATTAAAATAAAAATCAAGGCGAATGTGTTGCTTCATTTCAGCTGCTCATAAATTCTTATTTTCTACTTTTAATTTCACACATTGCTTTAATGGAAAATCTATTAAGAATAACACACCAATTATGTAGCTTTAAATAGCTCCGTAATGCAAAAAATAAGAATCTCACGCTTCTCTTATGACTGGAGAATACAAAGAACAAAGGAATCCTCATGTAGTCAAATATATCATTATGTGTACATCCAAGAACAACATAACATATATGCAAAGCTAATTCTGAACAAAAGCCTGGATTTATTTAACTGAATCATGCCGCGTATTCTTGCATGGTGGTTGTGCTACTGTGTGCATGCATGCAGAGGCAGGAAAAAATGTATAAAATTCTTTCCCAAGCTTATTATTCAGCCTGACACATATATGCCTTTATAAACCCCTTTAATTAGTTCCTCCTTATTTCTACCCTGCTTGCATGTCATCACTATTCTCGCATAAATAAATAGCTAAAACAGCTCAAAACTCATTTATGATGCACAAACAAGAAAGGTGAGCTCAGGGGTTTGGTACCACATTTACTAGTGTCACTACAGCACCCACTACTGGCCAGTTGTGAGAAAAACGCATGCTGGCTCAGAGCCGCCTGGCCGTGAGAACTGATGGAGCGAAACCAAAAAGGCCGAACGGCAAACCAACGAGCGGTTAGCATAAACAGTAATTGGCAAGAGGCAATTAAAGTCCCTTCAGCTGTGCTGAGCAGCTGCAAATAAAAACAAACTGCACACGATGGCTGTTATTTCAGATGGGTCCAGGTTATCCAACAATCTAAAGTTACAATAAAAGCTACGTTGGTTCCGCGTGACCCTGGGCAGACACACGTCAAGCTGTCGGCTCTAACAGTTTGAGGACGTTATAATGCATGTATTATAAACCACACAGAAGGAAAAGGTTGGCAGCAAGCTGAAAAAAAAAAAAAAAAACTGGATTTCATGGAAAGCATGTGTGCATTTGTCTCAAAAAGGGTCAAACACAGAAACGTTTTTCAACACAGTTTAAAAGTTCCTATGATTACTAATAATCACGTTGCCTGAATTAGCTGTCATGTGTCACAAAGTAGAGATGGACAGGAAATTGACTTCTATAGCATGTGTTGAGATGACCCCTCCTCCCCCCCCACAGTAGGTAGAGCACCATTATTGTGAACACAGGCCAGAAATTAGGCGACCATTAAATGATAATGACTGCAATTTATAAGTCAGACTTAATGGATCTGCGCTGAAAACATGCTGGTAAAAAACACCACGCCTGAGTAATTTCCATGCAAGATCAGTGCCATCAGTGGCTGGGAGATGTGGACTTTGTGTACAGCCAGTCGGGAGGTGATTCTCTCGGCGGCTGAATACCTGATGGGTCAGATCTTAGCTGCTTATCACTTCCTGCTTTCACTACAGCAGAATGTCACTTCATAATGTTTCGACTCACTGCAGCTGCTATAAAACAGAATTCACTTTGGGAAATGTCATGTGCTATTCTGAGAATGTCCACCAACCCGGTCCTTGGGGACTCCCAGACAGTCCATGTTTTTGCTCCGTCCCAGCTCCCTACCGGGGCAAAGTTGGAGACTGTCTGGCAGAGAGCCAGGAAGTAGCAAAAATGTGAACTGTCTAGGGATCCCTGAGGACCGGGTTGGAAACACTGCTCTACAGAAACGAAAACTTGCTTGTAGCCTTAACTATAGCATCAAGTCAAATTTGAATCTAACTTGCAGTTTTTACCTCTATCCAGTTCCTAGCCACTCTCCTCCATGTAAAATCATATATCTCTTTTCTTTAAACGACTAAGCTGTTCATTTCCTCCTCTAAAAGGTCCACGTGATCACTTGTGGTCTTTTCTGTCAGATAGTCCTGAGGCTCAAAGTCAGGTTCTTTTGCTCTATGTTAAAAGCACATTTTACCAGTCACAAAGCCAACATGAACTGGCAGAGAAATGTAATCTCTTAATAAGAGTTTTGCACAGGGAAGATTCTAGGATTTGACCCTTAGGTGGGCGCAGTGCCTAAGAAATTCGAGATGAAATTGCTAAATATATTTATAATAACAACTTTCAGGAGGACTGAAACAAAAAAATAAGGCCTAGAATCGCCTGTAGGTGGGTAGCCCCTACTTCCATAAAAATTCTACAAAAATCACACTCTTGGGGCCTAAAGTCAGAGCTTGATACCAACAGAAGAGTTTCAGGTCAGGCATCAGAAAACCAATATTGGAAGAGGTCGGGAATCAGAAGCCAACCCTAATAAGATAAATAAATAAAACACAGACCTGCTGGTACCCTTCCTGTGGGCATAAATCTCCAGTTTATCGACTGGGACTGTGCCTGTTCCACCCTGATGGGCCGTGACTCGACAGCCCCTAGGAAGACGTAACTGCTGTAGACACTTAACAAGCTACAAAGCAAACAGCGGCCACCTCTGCAGACACTACATCTCCAGCACAGTTTTACAGGCTCAATGGACTGTGATATGGACTAGATTAATATCCGAGCTGCCAGGGGAAGTGTGAGTGACACTTCTCGCGGGAGGCTAACTTGATTAAAACGTTGATCCGGTTATAGATGAGGCCATTACGCGGGATCTACATAATTTAAAAATTCACAAGCACACTGTTTGGCCTAAAACTGCTGTATTTTCCACAGAACTAAAGAAAGCAGTGGTGGCAGCAGGCCGGCTTAAATCGCCCCACACTCAACAACGTTATGAATCAACGGACAAATGGTTCTTTACGGCCCGCTCCTCGGCTGAGTTATGGCACAGCTGTTGCCCGTGTGCACGGCGGGACTGCAAATCCAATCACTCGCCCCAGTCTTCGTTTTTCTTTCACAGAAGAGCGGCTGGCCGTCGTTGAAAGGGAACTGGCAGCGGTGCCTGAGCGACCAGAGCAGAGCTTGTTCAGCGGCAAATATTCACAGAACACTTCCTGCTGTCATATCCCTATGCAACTACAACTCCCTGGCCTGGTCTATTCAACAGGCAAAGAAGGTGAGCCTGAAATTGATTTCTGATTTCTCAGTCGTAATGCACTGTGGGAAATGTAGTCTTCTCCTTGCACAGTCCCCCAAGATGTACAGGTAACCAATAAGTCTTTTCTATGTTTCTGACTATAACATTACGGTTAACCAGCATCCAACACACATTCTCGAATTAGCTTGAATATTGACATAGTGGTAAGTATGTATTTTAAATAGTTAATAATTACAACAATGTGCGAATAGCCTAGTTATTGAGATATCAGGTTTTCAATTTCTATGTCAACTCACTACCCACAAACCATGGAACCGGGTATCCAATTCCCATCTAATTCATTACAGTTCCTAGTAAATGGTGGCATATGCTATTCTGGATCCTTTGTACATTGATCAGAGGAGTGCAACAGGTAAAATGGGCATGAGGACACAGGTCATAGAATTCTGCACACAAGGTATTTGAGCTCTATGGGGTACAAAGAGAAGCTGGTGCCCCCTACTGGCGTCGGTCTGCTCAGACAGCCAGTGCCATGACATGCAGCTTCACAAGCAGCAATGCCCAGAACCTGCTCCATCTGCTGCAGGAAGTGGGAGGGAGTGGGGGGGCTCAAGATGCAATCTGGGTGACTTTTCCGGTGACGCACTGTCACCGGCTAATTGCCCCCCTCCCCAGTTAGGGCAGCAAGTTCACCTGCCAGCTCGCCAAAGAGGCAGGAGGCATCCACAGGCAGACCAAGGTGAGCGTACCAGGGGAACTGAAGATCTCCCATCATGGGGGCTGCCACGTGACAGGTGCCAGACACGTCAACTTCCTGACTGTGAATCCCACTCAGCGTCAACCTCCAGCCTCAAGGCTTCCTTGGTCACACGACCTGACTATTCACTCTATACATAAACGTCAAATAAGCCACAGTCGTCACAAGTATTCTTTACAAGCACACGTAATAGCAAAGCGTGGGTGTTCTGGCAGAGAATCAGGTGGGCCGATCCCATAACAATTTACTTGGCAACAAAATCACACTAGACTCAGCTACAGTTTTTAAATCGGTTTTTAAATGACCCGTGGCATTACTAAGACCAAAAGAACAAAGAAAGAAAAATCAATTCGCCTCCCAACAGCACATCTCCTCTGACTGATCTAACCACACAGACACACACCTGCCAAATAGAATCATTTTATGGCAAGGACAGTTCCTAGGTTATGAACGAAATCTGTTCCCTAAGTCTGTCTTCAAGTCGAATATGTAGGTAAATCAGAAAAATAACACAGTACATAAAAGTAACTATGTACCATACTGTTCTGTACAACAAGCCAACGGACGTCACAAAGTAGTGTGTGCATCTGTTATCACAAACCATTGTATTTAATCCAAATTTTTTATATAATAGGTGTCCATCCGTAAGTATGTAAGTTGGACATTCTTAACCTGGGGACTGCCTGTACTGTATTGCACGCGGTGAATGCTGAATAGGTGGGCCTCAGTTTCATCTGGGTAGGCCCAAGCCCACCCATGCTGCACCAGCTGAGCACAGGCCTAGCATATCTCTAACCGTACCAAAATAAAAATGTTCCAGCAGTTAGCATCCATTCTGCCAGTGACATACAATTATTCCGAACTCTCACTGGGAAGGTCCTGGTCGGGGCCCCTTTAGCAAGCACTTCCAACATGGCGGCTCCCTGCCAGCTTACTGGCAGCCCAGTAACCCTCTGGAGATTGTCACTGGGACCTTCAGCAGCAGAATCTTTACAGCCGGCAACTTCCACACCCGTTTAAAACATTCTGTTAGCATTTACACATCGTACAGAAAATGCTTCAGATCATACATAAAATGTCTGTTCAAAATTAGCTATGAAGTCCCTGCCTCTCATGTTTAAATATACTGTACGCATTTAATTTTAGCTTTGGCACAATACCAAGACGTTATTGCCATGACAACAGCTGTGTTTCCTGAGGGTCAAAATGACTGAATTACAGTTATCCCACGATCTGCAGCAAAGTGGACATTCTCAGGCTTGCCAGCCCTAAATATTAAAATTTTCAGAAATATTATTTGCAACCAAGACACCCCTCTCTAATTTGAAGCCACACTTTACTAGCTGAAAGGAGTCAGCAAGGCCTCATTCATAAGTTCAATATGATGGCGGGATGCAGGGCGAGATCAGCACAAAGTGCACTTCTGTGCTGTCTGGAGAAGCACCAGTCAGGCTAAGTTCGAGAAACCTCATAGTGGAAAGAAAGAAGCCCCAAGGCCCTTGTGACAAAGAGCGACCGGAAGAGGCAGTTGTAATGAAATTACCCTAAAGCACTCAGGGACTTAAACCCCACTACAGTCACCTCAGTGCGAGAGTGTTCAAGTACAGGTGACACCAGTGGCTTTGCTAGGATCTTAAGACAATCGGGGGCTTATCAGTCCAAGGGTTGTCATGTTACATTCTCTCTCTCAAGTTACGACGATCGTAGCACAAGGAAGTTTTTGGAAAATGCGACTCTGGACTAGGCCTGTTGTGATGCATCGAATTCCCAGACTAAGAGCATGGTCGGTAAAACATCTGAGCTAAACAAATCATTTGGGGCTCATTTGGATTCAATTGAGACTTCAGTCATGAATGCCCCAAACTCATAGCACATCTGGGTGATATCTACAGGAGAGAAGACAGTGTGTGTGTGTGTGTGTGTTTGCACAAGGAGATGGTCTCCTAGGTAGCTAGAGACCGTTTGTACTGAATAACCTCAGAATTGACACATGTGTGTTGTCAACATGCATGTAGCCAACACCTTGGCGAGTAGAGACCATTGTGTTTAAATGAGTCCCCTTAGGTGAAGGGGGTGCCGGAATGCGACGCCTCCCAGATAAAGAAAGAGCATGTGTTTGGATGACAAATTGCAGATATACTGTTTATATGACATCACCTTACTAGCATACTGCATTCTTAATGAGGTCAAGGTCTTAACACACACACACACACAGCAGCAGCGGTCATTTAAGCTGAAACACCTGTTGTTGATTCAGAGCCAGACATTAATTAACAAGGAATCAAGCACTAATTATTCTGGCAGTCTATCAATTGAACAGGTTACTGGACATTCTTGAACATAAAGCCAAAAAAAAAAAATCAATTATACAAACAAGCACCTTAGGACATAATTTTTGTGTAAAAGAAATACTCATTTAGACCTGTGTAGGTCTAGTGTGAGGAAAAGCTAAACTAAACATCCGTGTATCAAAACAGCCATCAGAACACTTCATAATATTGTACCACCTTCAGATCTCTTATTGAGAGGAAGACGACTTTAGGGTGACATTGTGTCAACTGGACATAACCATCCCGAGATCCATCAGCCAGCCGCGGTAAACCCACGGAGTCCTCGCGTGAGCGAGTTCCCTATCCACAACACAAAGAAAGCAACAGTAGGGCTAATTAACAGAACAAGCTTAAAACGTGCTGAACATGAATGAACAGCATCATGATCGAGATCTAAGATCTGGCAAGGTTCTGTTAAGAACAGCGTATACTGAAGATCACAGAAGGCATCTGAAAGTTCTGCTGATAACATCTACAGACAAGCTATCCACGTAGTGCAAACATTTGTTCTGCTGAACATTATAAAGGAATTTTTCATTCCTGAAACATTTTTATCCTCCCCTCCTCGTATGTGCCACTGTTGCCAAGACAACCCAGACCGGGCCCAGTTAATGAAATAAACTTTAATGACCTTTTCTGTTTTACTGCACACATGCAGCAACGTGCTTATAGAATCACACAATTTCTTGCGCCCAAACAGGACGCTGTTGTCAAACACGAAGCAGCCCTTTGACTACATGTTATAAAAATGTTGGATGCACCACTGCTTTGCATATCTGTGATGGCCATTTATCGAGGCTATGGGCATGCTGGTGCTGCCAGAACGGGCTAGCCTACAGAGATATGCATCGATGGTCCTCTGGCTCAAAGCTTCATTGGACAATATATATGACAAGCATTTAGTTTATTGCCCTCAATAAAGACAATCTCTGCAAACAGATGCTTGCATTTGTTAGTGGTGCTTGGTTCTACCCTCAATCAAGACCAACATCTGTTAACTCACATCAGGCTTTAGAGGATACACAGTAGTTCTATGCTCAATGAAGATCAACATCTGGTAACGTGTACAGGTTTTCAAGGCAAAAAACCCACCATTTTCTGTGCTGGAAATTAACATCCATGAAAATCCTTAACAGTCAATTTTTAACTCACCATTTTGAATCAATAGGAAGGCCAGACCAAATGAATCCAAAGTCAAACGCAATTTCTCTACTGCAAAGTGTGCAGACTTTCTGAATGCCTTTCAGATTGTTCACACCTGAGGCTAATGTTCAGGGTCAACGGTCAAATTGTTCACACCTGAGGTTAACGTTCCGGGTCAAGGGTCAAATCGTTCACACCTGTGTTTCCATCAGCCTGGCGGCACCTGGGGAGATGCAGCCTCTTTCCCACAGTGATCTAAGCAGAATCAGATGTAAAACATCACTGCATTCAAATACGATTTAATTCTAGAAGAATAGTAAAAGTAAGTTCATTTCATAATAGCATTCAGTACGCACAGAACACATTTTCAAGTGTGAGTGATAAGGATCAGCCGATTATGAAAATTTACATTAACATTCATATGTATTTATCGCCCACATGCTTTTGTCCAGAGAAACTTCATTCAGTGTAAATGAGAAGCACATTAAGCAACATACAAAGAGCTTCAAAATGCTCACCAAGTGCTACACTGAAATCATTAGTCTATAATATGGAAGTGCAATAACATGAAATGAAACTATAACTTGCAATTTAACACACAAAAAAATGTTCTCAGAAATGCACAGGAGGTGCAGATAACCTCATATACAGAACAACAGCGAAAAGAGAGGGTTTACATACTTACATTAAGGCTGAAATAGTAAGGAGAGCAGCCTCTTGAATACAATCCACAGTAGTTCAGGGATGAGGTCTGCGGAGATTTGCTTTGAAGCTTTTCTTTCTAAACAGAAAAACTCCAGTGGTCCACAGCCTTACCATGCAGGATCCAAGTTGGAAGCATACAGGTGTGCTACATTCACCTGAAAAACCCGTGGCATCTGATTGGCCCTACACAATGCAAATGACATATTAAACTAATCCTTTAGGTTTGGAAGTACATTGAGTGCAACTCTTATTAAGAGGAATGAAGATGGATGGGTGGATGGATGGTTGACACTCACATAGACAGGCACATGGTTGAACAGAAACCTCACATTAACCAGAAAGACACGGAAGTCACCTTGGACCTTGTCTGCTAAATGGAGAACAATAAGAGATAAAAGAACAATAGCAGATAAAAGAACAATACCAATAATAAAACAATACTAATAATAGTAAGCAAGCTAACATTGTCATCTCAACAGGTCTATGCCAACCTGTGAACATATCTGCAGGCTCTTTGTTAGCCTAAATGCGTCATTGTTGCATCCTTACATTCCTTCAACCTTTGAGACCAGATGGTGGGTCACAATAAAGCAGAAAAACAAGCAAAAGACAGCGAGACAATTCTTTATCTTCATTACTTCATCCCTCTTTCTATAAACTCAATTACTTTACGGCCATTAAAAGCAGTTACTATTTCCAAAGTAATTACTGAGGACTCAGACTAAGCTGCTTCATTCAGTTGAATGGTCTGCCTCTGCTTTTATGGGTGAGATGCGTTAATATCCATACATGCTGCATCAGACTGGGCCCAGGATTCCCATTATGTTTTTTTTTCCGCAATATCTGTAAGCTGGCGTAAAGGACCTAAGGACCAGCCATTATAGCAAAGAGGGTAAACAGGGAGAGGGGGCAGTCTGGATATACAAAGAGCTCTGCACTTGTCCACAAGCGGTACTTTTTCTGTGTGGTATACGGTCAACAGTACCGAGAAGGGCAATGTTATTACTAAGTATTCAATGCACAATATGCGTTCCTCCCTGGAAGGGTGCCACAGCCTGCTAGCAGAGCATGCTGGGAAAAAAATCAATGTTTATTCATCGAGATAGCATTACTCGGTGATACCATAAAAGAAATGGTGGTAGGGCTAGTTTATAAAGAGCAAATAAGATGAGTAGAGGGAAAAAAATAGCAAAGCAAAGCAAAATGATAAGCTTGAGTCTAAAAGACATATTCATCATTATCATTATTGTTATTACACATTGCAAATCATCATGTGGAGATAATATACCACCAGACCCCCCACCCCCTCTTGCAAATGGGCACAACTGGCATCGGTGACTGTATTCTGTTTATCTGACAGAAATGACAATTATGAAAACCTGTTAAATTTCATGTTCCACATCTGATAAGCAGGAATAGGATGGGTAACTGCTGGCACAGTCCTGAAATAGGGCCTTTGATGAAGCGCTGAAGCTTTTCGCTAAATTGCGTCCCATGAATACATTCATGCAATGTTTTGCTTATGCAACCCAGTGAAACCAAAAAATAAAAAATTTTATATTGCCGGGTTTGTCGAAAGCCGGGGATAAGTTGAAATGCACAGCGACTTTCACAGCGCTCCGTTTGTAAACTCTGCTCTTTGACACACCTGGGACATTTTCACTGAAATGTGATTCAGGGCACATGCTGTGTTCAAGGGTATAAATACTGTACTGTCCTGTCCGGGATCCTGACTGCTCTGATAGCCACTGGCCATTTTAGGATTAAGGATCACTTAATTCTAGCCTACCATACACTGGCAGTACCAGGCCCTGGCAGCTTATGTCATTGGCTCTCTGGAAGTATATTGCCATTTCTAAGACACAGTGGTGTGTTTTTCAGGACTGAATCCATGAGATTTGACAGTTTCCCCACAGTCCAGAGAGCGCCGTCTAACACCATAAAAGCGGACTTCCGACCCAGCGCTGCGGATTATCTCATAATGCGACCGCACACACCCCACTTTCCAAAAAAAGCGATCAGGAGAGTCTTCTGCAATGCGGACGATGCACCACAAAGCAAGGTCTTAACATGCAGGTCGGCTTCTACACTGAGCAAACACCTCAGAAAATGACCTGTCAGAACGCAACCGGCGAAGGCTAAAAATAATCAGAAACTATTTACAACTAATATATGAAAATTAAATTTTTGAATAAAATATGTGAACATTTATTTATTCCTGGCAATACTTTTTTTTACCCACCAAGAGACCAGACTCAACTCTAAGTACACCGATTAGCATTTAAAAGAGCTCCATTTTTCATACTCAGAAGCTTCCACAACTTTGAATGCACCCAAATGCAGAGGTCCCGAACTGCAAATAGCAGTCCAATAAAGGGTGGAAATTAACCTGTCTGGCAAAAAAGAGAAACCTTTGAATCAGCCGAAAGACCTTAAATACCAGAGCACTCAGCTATGAATGCCAGAGAAGGCCACCAAAATGAATCAACCATCAAAGAACCTCCATAAACTCGCCCCCGGCCATCGCTCCACCCCCAAGTCACCCTTGGAATCGACACACTGCGCAACAGATGTCCCCCGTAGACATCCATCAGGGCTGAGAACTCATGATGATACTGTGTGAAAAACGGACGGCAAGAGGGAGGAATTAATCATTCCTGCGTCTTTGACATGCATTTCAGGCAAGTTTCTGTGAAGAAGCAGCACACAGCAATTTGTTGCTGTTTTCAGCAAGCGGCAGCGTGCCCCTCCCACCCACCCCACCTTCATTCCTGGAAGCCTGTCAGAGATCACACTTTATGAGACATCACACCTTAGGCAAACTGATTTCACGAAGGCAGATGAGGGAATCTCAGGGGCGTGGGGTTCATTCAGTGTCATCCCCCACCCCATACCACTTGGCAAATTTTGTTGTGAAACACCATATACCGCGGTATAATACCCACACCGTATGACGGTATTAAAAATGAGATACCGCCCAAGCCTAGTGCTGACTGGGTTGCGGCGGTAAAAATGTTACTGCCACTGAACAGCGGGATGACAGATTTCAAGGACACTGCACATCATTCGCGGGGGTCAGGGCGCTGCTGTCAGTTTGCGGGAGACTCCCAGAAACTTGCAGGAGAGGTGAGATGGCTGCTTTATCATCACTCACTTCCCGAGTTAAAATTTTTGCTCAAAATGACAATAAATGTTGCCAATAAAATGTGGCATAAATCACTTTCAATACAGGATGATAATTTGGGTGCATGACAAGCCGTGTGATTCTGGCAAAATTAAATACCAGTGCGGTTTCCTGTTCTCAATGATACCATTAAACTGCAACAAAACTAATGAGGTTTTTTACTATGGAATGAAGACCAACTGTATCTTTTTCAATTTGAGTGACCGTTGTCATGGAAATGAAGTTCTCTCAAAGCCGTGTCACTCACCTGGACAGAAGCTGCAGTTTTAAGCCAAGTTTGACAGTGTTGTGACAAAGTTTGACAGTATTCCTGGAATGAATGACAAAGAAGACAGATGGGTTGCCTCCTAATCAGCCCTTTCCCCATTTCCATGGAAGCACTAAGGTCACTGACTCCATTGCATTTGTCCAACAGAATATAAATATATAAAATTTAATAGGTTCCCAGCAATGCAAGATCTGCTGTAAGATTCCTATGTGGAGCCATGGATATAAACAAGGAGAATTTAGATACTTTCACTTATTCAGCAAGATCGCGCTTCATCTTTTCATCTTATATTGAGTAATCATGTCAGTGCATTCATGTCAATCAGTTTTATTTACTAATAATTACTAGCATTTATGACTAGCATTCAGTTTAAATTTGATCCATCCACTAGTGGTAGTCTAGACCACCTAAACAGAGACCAAGTCATTACCAAGAGCAGAGTGTATCGAGACTGAGACAAGACCAAGACAAGACCAAGACCAAGGCAGGGCAAGACCGAGACAAGACCAAGACCAAGGCGGGAGTCAGAAACAGACTAACGTTAGACTCTACATATCACAACACAGTATAAAATGTGGAGCATAGGCACCATCGTGGGGTTAGGCAGTACGGCCTAAAATTTGTGTCATGGTATAATTTGAACCAGGGACGTTTCTTAAAATTACACTCTATCACAGTATGGTGTTAACAAACACATGAATATTAAGCCGTTGTGATAAATATTGAGGCATGTTAATGAGTTGTCTTGACTGGTCTTGAAATAAAACCTTGAGTTATCCATGTCCGAGACTGAGACAAGACCAAAACAAGAGTCAAAATAAAGTCGATTCTGAGATGAGACCAAGACATAAGCAAAAAAGTGGTCTTGAGAATGGTCTCTAGTACTACAACACTACCATCCACCCCTGCACCTAAAAACGAAAATTCTAAAAGGTTATCAGTTACATGATTTCATTTTCCATTCCCCAAAGACCACAAACCTTCATTTTGAGCTAGCAGATGGTCCAGTACAAGATCTACTGAAGGCAGGAACAGCATCAAGCATAACCAAACACGAGTCACAGGGGCCATATTCACACAGGTGAAACTCTCTCGTTGCGGCCAACTACAGCTGCTGTTAGCTGCTCAGAGACGCAATCCCCCAAGAGCAACAGGATACAGACAGTGACAATTTTTTGTTAGTTTATTTTGTTGAATTTGCAAGCAGAGCTGGCCTTCAACATGGGTATACAGCCGTGGGCCACCTTGATATAGATAGTGTGCCGCAAAGACCACAGGAAGACCTATCACTGGATCCCAGCTCTGGCCAGCATTTTCCTCCTTATTTCCCGAACACTGCTCCTCAGGAAAAGAAAATGAAATGATTTCCATTTATAGAAGTTCAAGTACAGGTTGGAATGATTGGAATGCATCTTTTGGCATATCCCATCATGCCCTCCTTTGAGACACACACACATATACAGGTCAGAGAGAACGTTGGCCATATCCCATCATGCTCTCCTTTGAGACACACACACATATACAGGTCAGAGAGAACGTTGGCCATAACCCATCATGCTCTCCTTTGAGACATAAACACATATACAGGTCAGAGAGAACGTTGGCCATATCCCATCATGCTCTCCTTTGAGACACACAAACATACACAGGTCAGAGAGAATGTTGGCCATACTCCATCATGCTCTACTTTGAGACACACACACACATACACAGGTCAGAGAGAACATTGGCCATATACCATCATGCTCTCCTTCGAGACACACACACATATACAGGTCAGAGAGAACGTTGGCCATACCCCATCATGCTCTCCTTCGAGACACACACATACACAGCTCAGAGAGAACAGGTGACAGGTGGTTCTCAAACAGGATGGGGGGCTTAACAAGCCACCCCTCCCTGCCAGCAAAGGACATAAAACATGGCCTCCTTCAGAGGATTGTCAGCTGAGCACTCAAGCACTGACTGGAAAGCCAAAGAGGAGGCCATTAAGATGAGAGAACCTTTTCCTTCCCTTACCCAAAATTTTTTGGGACGGATTTTGTCTTTGACATTGATGCGCATCCAGTTATTCCTGCAGAAGGAATGGACCATTGCTGCCCTCTTGCTCCAGCTCTCCTCCCAAAACCACCACACTGTCCATTATGTTCCCAAAAAACAAAGGACTGAATACCACTCTAGTACCAACTGAACAGAATTATCAACTACAGTAAGCTTATACAGACTCAAATGTTGCAACCCCCACGATAACTCCACTAACAATGAAAAAAACAAGCAATTCAAAAATAATACAGCGGCACCTATAATCCATCCATCCATTTTCTATAACTGCTTAATCCATATGGGTCACGGGGGGTCTGGAGCCTATGGGCGCAAGGCAGGGAACAACCCAGGATGGGGTGCCAACCCATTGCTGGGCACACTCACACACCATTCACACACACATGCATGCATACCCATAGGCAATTTGGCAACTCCAATCAGCCTTAGCATGTTTTTGGACTGTGGGGGGAAACTGGAGTACCTGGAGGAAACCCCATGACGACACAGGGAGAACATGCAGACTCCACACACGGAACCCGGGCGGAGACGTGAACCCCGATCCCAGAGGTGTGAGACAACAGTGCTAACCACTGCACCACCGTGCCGCCCCACACCTATAATCAAATATTGAAAATCAGTGAAACATTTACACAGGCAGCTTATTCAAATACTGCTTTCCATATATTGTTTATTTTTCTTTTTGTTTTACACATTTTAAAGTTTCTTTGTACAAGAACTCAAGGTTCCCCAGAGCCCTATGTTCCCTGAATATTATATATTAAGGGGACTTATGACAAGGCCTGTTAGGTCACAGTTAGGCTCATGGGGTCAAACCCTAATCCAAACCTACTCTTAGCCAGTTCATAACCCTAGGAATATGGGGCCTGGGAACATAGGATGGACCCCAAAACCTGCTTATGTCTTATCAGCATCATATACAACAACTGTACCAATGAGTACCTGCACTCATGGCCGGCTCCACCTTTTCAGGGACCCCAGGCAAAGCTTTACTTAGGAGGCCCCCATGCCAAAAAGAAAACTGATGATCATGTCACTTCCTCCACAACGGAAGTAATTTGGGGGCCCTGGCAGCTGACTATACTGCGTATAGCTAGAGCCGGCCATGTGTCTGCCTGCACATAAACCTTTTAAGTTGAAGTATATGGTTTAATTTTCCAATTACTTTTGAAATTGTGTAATTATCCTTGTTAATAAATTATACATATAAATGTATATGTACGTGTATATATTTTTTGTGACTTTTTCATGGATCTGGCCCGTCTGCACTTTATAACACTGTTACAGCACATTTCTAGTCACTTTAACAGTTAATTTATTGTGCAGTTTTTGCACTGTCCTGTACTGTTTCAGACAACCAGCACTATTTTACTGTCTGTATTGTTTTGCACTGTGTTTAGTGTCTTTGTAACCCAGTGAGGCTGAACAAGTGAGCCTTCCAATGCACCTGTTGCACACGGCCAGTCATAATGTTTGTTATTAATGCATTTTAAAGCTGTTAAAGTATGTTAGAATGTTCAGGTACATGCTGCTTATGAATAGTCTATGAATGTACTATGAATGCATTAGGAAGGTGCACTGAATGTTCCACGAATGCATTTTGACAGTGTTATGAAGGTGCAGCTAATGTACAGCATTACCATTAAATGTTACTTCAGCATGTGTCAGTTAAGCATTCAGTGTGTTTTCCTGAATTTTAAGCATTACATGTGTAGTACTGTTCCTGACCAACCGCCTGTAACCTATGACAGCAGTAACTATGTTTAAAAACTGGACCTCCCTGTGTAAATGAACGGCTTCTTCTGGTTGTTCCTACTGGACCAGCTTGTACTGCAAGGATTTGCTGTCTGGCAGAAGTAAATTCATTCCTCAACAATGCAATAACACACATTACGGCGAATATTATTATTGCACCCTCGAGTGTCCCGTAGCTTATATAGAATTGCTTTGTAAAGGTTATAGAAATTCAGACAATTATCAACACAGCAGAGAACATTAAATGCATTGCAAATTGTATCTGACAAATATACAAAGACATTCAAGGTTCTAAGCTCCTGGTTGTGTTTAGGAATAAATGTTAATGAAATGTTATTGTCAGAGTTAATACCCTTCTGCTCCAACTTGGAATTTCTACATACAGAAAACCTATAATTACATCTTTGAGATTTCCTTGGCCACGCAGTTTCTTATTTTTGTCTGCTATTATTAGCCATAAAATACTTACTACATAATTAAAACATCAAAGGGCAAATAGTAAATTACAGTGTTTATTCAGGAGAGTGATATTTTGCAAAGTAACCTGGGGAGTCTTTTCAGTCACCAGAGATGTGAGGCAAGGTCTCTTTCTCCTTATTCTGTATGAAACATTACTGTTTAGCTTAATGAACCAACAAAGCACTAGGTAGAGAGTTAAACCAGTGAACTGATGCAACTGAGTGAGGATCTTTCCCTAGACAGTAGGCTCAGTTGTCAATGAGTACAATCAGTCCCAGCAAAGCTCTGTATCAGAATGTGAATATTCGTTCAACATGTCACCTCACGTTCCAAGCCAGCATTTTTCACTGTCATTGTGAGACACCCCCATAGACATTACACCTGAAACACACCAACTGTCAGTTTCAGTTAAGATCATGATTTCAGGCTGCATTTCTCTCAAAATGGTAAATGCGCAAACACATCGAACCAAAGGTCAGCAGTCACGACTGTTACATGACTTCAGTATCCGCATTCCGGGTGGCACGCAGCACAACTGTTAAGGCTGTGGAGACCTTGGTAATGTAAGAGAAGAATGGCCAGACCCCATCCTTTGTGTGATCTATGTTGGATGCCCACTGTTACCACGCTCTCAATAAATGTGGCGGTCCTGGTTTATGCTAACTGCTCTCTGCTTCCTGAAGTGCATGGGGAGACCCTGTAGGCTGAAGGAAGTCAGCAAGTGCAAAGATAATGGCTCTGTACAGCAGTGATGTGCAGTAAGGTCTCTCTGAACACAGAACTCATCTTCACTTAAAGTGCTTCTGGAAGCAAAAGCAGGTCCTATCCGGAACTAGCCAGGTGTACCTAATAAAGAGGCCACTAAATGCAAACCAACTGTACTATACCTCAACCTTTTAATCCCTCAATCAATGTATCATTTGTAATTGCTTTGAATCACATATATACCTGCATATAAGCGAAAGAGAAATGTGAGATTCTTTGGACTGAACTGTCGCCTGAGCATAATATAATATTTCATGCATGGCTGATAATAAAATCAACTTCTTCAGGTCTTGATTCCCACATCTATTTTTACCCAGTTAAGAAATTCCATTATCCTTCCTTTAAAGCCTCTTTCACGTTTTTAATTACTAATTTTAATAGAATTTTTTTTTTTATTTCCAAGCAGATTATTTATGTTCCCTGGCTGCATCCTCACTCTCCAGCCGCTGATTTTTTTCTTATTTCCGCCAGTTGTTCGATCTTGTTTGTCAGCTGGCTCTGCAATTCTTTACAGCAGACATGAATTTATGGGGATATATAGGGATTCAATGGGAGTTTTAATAAATCGTTATGAGAAACACTAACCAGAAAATAGGTGATAGACAAAACCTGAAGTGCATTTAATCTTCTCTGACATCTGTTCAGTGGAGGGAAGGGAGGCAGAGAGTGAAACGGAGATGAGACATTGACTTAAATATTGGTATCCTGATCTAGTGTTGTCTGCTCCTACATACAAGGTTTCAATAACATTAAAGTAAAACTAATAAACCTTGTAACAAAATGCCAGGTCTAATGTGATTTGCGATAGCTGTTCATTTATAAAAATGACTCTATACAAGTTCAAGGAAAAGACCAATCAAAGTGAGAACATCCTTCGTAAAGCGATTCAATAAGTACCAGAAACATTCGAGAAAGGAATACAGTCAGGAATACAGTCTAATACTGATTACACCAGACATAGTAAAAACCTTTTGGTAACACTGTACTTAAAGCAGTTATATAAATGCATTATACATGCCTTCGTAATGCATTATGATGCATTCATGAAGTATTATAAACACAGCTATAAATATTTATAAAATGGCATAACACATTATAGCCATGTTTATTATGCATTATGAATGTTCTATGAAGCGCTCATCTATAACGCACTATAGATGCCTTTATAATGCATTATAATGGTCGGTATAAGAGTTAAGGATGCTTTGTACTGCATTATGAAGGGATTGATAGTCCATTATATTTGAGAGCTTCATAGAGCATTCATAATGCATAATACATATATGACTATAACATCTTATGCTTTTTTATAAAAACTTATAACTGTTATGGCGGGAGCACGGCATGGTGCCGACAGGAACGAAGGGGAACGAAACGATCCACTGGCGGCTATAAGACACAAAGGGGCTTATTGGGGGGAAAACTGAAAGCTCAGGGGAAACAAGAAAACAAAGGGACCACGAGGGGTCAAAACAGAACAGGGCAGGGCAGGTACTCTACAACAGGGGCCAGGAAAGACTAGGAGACAAGGCAAACACATCAACAAACTAATACCATCGACAACATAAGCCACCTAACACAGCTTTCACAATGACCGACTGGGGAACAGAAACAGCAGACACTTAAATACAAATGATGCTGAGGCAAACAAGGAACAGGTGTAACTAATAAGGGAACCCAACCAATGAACACAAACCAGGAAATGACCAACAGGTGGAA
>JAAGVU020000043.1:8627303-8663302 GCA_011763525.2 Mormyrus iriodes | reverse complement strand
ACACAAGGGTTAGACTAGACAGACGGACAGAGGAGGAAGGCCACAGAGGGAGGGGCCGGCAGATGCCAACCATGACAATAATCATGTCTATAATACTCTATGAATGCATCGTAATGCATTAGGAAGATATTTATAATGCATTATAATGACTGCTTTAAGTAAAATGTTACCAACCTGGTCAAAAAGTTTAAAAAGACAATAAAATATCATCCATTCCTGTTTCATTACAGTCACACAGTGCTTCTAGCTGTATAGGGGCCATTCATCGCAAAGTTAGTTTAGACGTTGCCCATTATCACAGAGATGTTGCTAGGATCACCAAATATAAATCAATAAAGACTGGACAATAAATACAATTGGCCAGGCCCCTGAAACTGAATACTATGTATAGTTTGGCGACATTATCTTATCCCGCCTACAGTATCAGTCCCGATTTAGATATTCCATAAGGTGTATATTCTAAAATCATAGAATACTGAAGTCTCAAAATAAAAATCATTCAGTCAGTGTTTCATGCATTTAACAAGCAAACACTTATTAAAAGTACAAAATACAGTGAAAAAACAGCATCTGTGTATCAGTAAAATTATATCAAACATTGTGCCTCTTAAACATAAACAAACCAATGGTTCTTGTGTACATGCATTCAAATTCATAGCTGATCCTTTGTGTTTTGCAAGCTTCTCTGCATCATCTACATATAACTTGGATATTTCAGGCAGTGAATACACACAGCTGAATTTTACCCGCCTGTGCAAATCACTGATTCCCCAGCTGGTGACAAAGGGTAACACTTTCATCCATAACAATGAGCTCAGACACACTTGAAGAATTCATCATATAATGACCTTTAATATAGTTTCACCTTAAAAAACTTACACCCAACAAGTAAAGCTCACTAGCAAAATGAACCGCTTTCAGTTCCAATACACTTTCCAATAAAAATCCATATCCTTTCATCTTCTGACACTTCATTCTTCAGGTTTTACCTCCAGTGCACCTCATATGTAAAAATAAGTGTATGTCTGTCTGCTGTGGTGTTATTTTCTGTTATTTATTCATTGTTATTTATTGTTGGCCCCTGTACTTATTGTCTTGTATTTATTTGGCACTAAGGTTTGCAGGAATCACACAAATAAGAATTTCACTGTAATATGTTCACTTAACTATAAACTCAGAACCTTGAACTTCCCATTTAAATATTTATTTTTAGTGTCACATTTTGTTTTTCAGGATATTGACTTTGTTTGTGTACTTTTTAAAATCTGCTCGTACCATGTTTACTATGTTTGCGATGTGTATGGTTGTGTCTTTGTACATTGTCTGTTTGGCACGACATACTGCATAGGTTGTTCTGTGACCTGCACCAGAATTTCCCCCCGGGGATCAATAAAGTTAATCTTAACCTAAAATCTAACAAAATAACTACTTTCATTTCCAATTCACCATCAACGAGAAGCGCAGATAAGCTGCACTAAAATGCAGGAGAATATAACTGCAGTCTTTAATGGAGAAATTGTGCAGGTTCAGAGGATATAAAAGAGAAAATACCATCATTTTTTTTCTGTGTGGATAGTATCTATAACGGCTTTACCAAAACTCAGACAGCAGAAGCTGATGTTAAAAAATATTTTTTTAAAAAAGGGGGATAAATGGAGAAATTTGAGCACAATCTTTCCTACCTATTTTTAAATTACCTTTATTACAATGCAAAGAATTTTGTCTCAGTCTAGATATAGGCCTGTTAATAAATGTATGTTCAGTTTCCAGAAGACTAACTCCATTTCTGCACACTTTAATATGTATAATATTTATAGTAATATTTTTGTATCTCTGTAATCTTTAGAACCTCCAAATTAAATTCACCTATTAATTAACATATCTGCAAGTTTTTTTTTCTTGTGTTCCTTTCCACAATCTTCTAAGAACAGGTTTATCAGTTTAAAGTTAACATGTGAGTTATACTGCAAGATTTATATAAATGAGAGTAGAAACACTTTTTTTGACCACACAGTCCAGATACCCGGAGGAAACCATTTTTGGCACTTTTCAAACCCTTTAGGATCTGTCTAAATTAATATACTGTTTTGTTCTGGGCACATTCCAGCACTTTCTTTTTAAATGTGTGCCATTTCACTTCAAAATGTTCTTTTGACTTTTTGATCTGAAAAAATCAAAGGGGCAAATTTTAACGTTTGTCGCTGATTATGGATGCTTCAGAGGCACTTAACACACGTGCTGGGATAATCAGTCAATCAGCACAGCATGACTTGAGAAAATCAGGTGTGAAATATCACTTGAGGAGATGGCTTTTTAGTCTTTTTCCTGAAGAGTATGAGGAGGAGGGGGTCATTCCAGCGCCACGGTTAAAAACTCAATAGAAAAAAACCATTTCAAAAACACACGTTTAACTTAACACCGACTGACTATCTTGTTTTTCTGACTTCCTCTGCCGGCCCCTGGAGGATGGGCTTCCCCTTTGAGTCAGGTTCCTCCCAAGGTTTCTTCCTCCTATGGAGTTTTTCCTTGCCACTGTCAACTCTGGCTTGCTCGCTGGGGGCTTTGGGCGGGGAGAAAGTAAAGCGCTTTGAGAGGATATAATGTTGTGAAAATGCACTATACAAATAAAATTGTACTGAACATATCACATGTACACAAAAACCCAATTAGTCTGATTCACCTGATCCTGATATATGGTTTGAATGACTTTTCTATCTATCCATCCATCATCCATCCATTATCCATCCACCCTCTCATCCATCCATCCATACTGCAGCGAAACATCAAACAGCTTAAATTTCAGTAAAAGACAGTGAAACACCTTCTCTGACCTTTTAAATTCATCTTGCGTTTCTTTTATTGTGTAGGCAGCTAAGAAGTTAAAATGAGAAATGAGGAAACTTTATATAAGTTTGTAAATAAATATATTTTGTTTCTCCCATACAAAGAACTCTCCCCATAAATTCTTCAGCATTAGTGATTTGCTTTGTCTCCTAAAAACTGAGATACATTCATGTTAAAACCTGAAAAATGAAAAAAAAAAAAAATGAAAAAAAAAATGAGGCAGATCACTATAGCTTTAAATTGACTATACGGTCTATACATTAATATTAAACTAAATGGCATCTCTTTATTTGTGCTTTTATCATTTAATTTGTACTGTTTACCTAACACTGTAAAAACACACTACCAGACTGTTCAGTTCATGTGTGGCTCTTTCACACACATATTAGAGTACATGAAACTGATGTCTTAAAAAAATCACTCATCAAGTCTTTCATCTGATGTCACTTGAACATGAATTTACAAAAACACACCATGCACACCAAACAGTACATAAAGGCTATGGTGTAATTTATAAGAACAATTATTCATTCATTTCACTTTCTATTACTGCTTTATCCTATACATTCATAATTCATAACTAATTTTACATTTTGAAACATTACGGTCACATTCATTCCTTAGATTACTTAAAAAACTGCATAGTTCAAATTTTCCCGGATCTGGCTAGCTGCTCTAATAGGCTGCCTTCCAATGCCGACGAGCAGCTTAGGGAACACCACTAGGTTTTTACGGTTTAAGCACAGGTAAGTCCTAAAAAAATTTGCTGGACACCTTCTCTACACACTTGCAGCTAGAGGACAGAAAAGGCCAAAAACACCAGACACGAATACGGCGTTCCTCTCACCTTCATCTGCCAAACATCTTGGGGCATTAAGGGTCAAGGGTCTGGGTCAATCCATCTGAAAACATGAGCACCTAGCAGTGCTAAAGTCAACCTCTGCCCTCTACAGTGTTTGAAATGTATGTACAGTGTATGTTCTTATGTTCTTATGAAATGTGGATATGGGAGTAATAATTAGCAAAGTTTAAAATCCGTAGCTTGCTTTATGTTTTTTAAGACGCAAAGTATTGGAATGAAACACAACGCTCAATAACAATTTGACCCTAAGGGACTCTGCCTGTGTTAGAAATTATCCAATAATGTCTGCTTCTTCTACTTTTGGAAGACTGTAACACCATCGTCAGCCCCAGTGCAGCTGTGAACTTCCCCGGAAATATGCTCATTTGCATAGTTTGAAAGTTTTAAATGACTGTTTGATTTGGTTTGAATTTATTTTACTGGTGTTAGTTTAATAAATGAGGTTTTACATTTTTTAGTGTTTTGCCAGCTATCACGGCTGCATTAATATAAATTGGGAAGGATGCTAAGTAACTACTTTTAAACAGTCTGCTTGTGTCGCTCTTGCTGTGTAATAATTGCATGCCATTGTTTTTCCTGGAGCTGTTCAGTTATGCTGCAAAGTTTCGATGATGTATAACTTGTTCAAAAAAAGGATCAATGTCCCTACTAAACTTTTCAGAATGTACTCCTGTCTTATAAATATAAAGTAGGCAGGCAGCATATGGCACAAAGTTAGTGAACACACTGGACGGGATAATAATAATAATAATTATTGATACTTTATTGACGCCTCTCCCAACTCACTCTCTGTAGGTGAGACAAAGCTGGCCGCGAAGGGCAGCCACCCATAGGAGCACCCAGGGAGCTGGGGATTACAGACTTTGCTCAAGGACCCGCAGATGTGTCAAGGCTGAGCTTAAACCGGCGACCTTCCAAACACAGGCACAGAGACTTAGCCCACTAAACCTCACACTGCAGGTCATTGCAGGCTACATGCACACACATACTGTACTATGGGCAATACAAAGATAGCAATTAGCCTAACTACATGTCTTTGGACCATGGGAGGAGACCCAGAACAACACAACAAACACACTTTACAGTCCCTGTGGTGCTTCTTAAAGCTCAGTGTCAATTATCCGTTTAAAGCAACCGGTAACACTGGAATGGTATTAGCACAAATATCTTAACAACAGACCAGAGGAGGAAAGTTCAGGTTCAAAAAGTACAAATCCAGACCAAGACTTTGTTTCAACCAACCATCTGAGTATAAAGAGTCACATTCACAGAGTACTCAACTGGTTGGTTGAAACAAAAGTTTGGTCTGGATTTGTACTTTCTGAACCTGAAGTTTCCACCTTTGCAACAGATTCTTTACCAATCACAGACATGTGGCAGATTCCACACCTACCTACTGATTGATGAATCCAGAAATCTGAAATGATTCGATTAAGCTGATGGGATCTTCACAGATACTGCTTCATAGCAAACAATTGACTTGAATTCAATTTTATTTATATGATGCTATCATTTATACAATTTCTTCCATTGTAGTTTAAAATGAATTATTCTCAGGTGGAAAAATCTATTTGTTTAATTAAATGGTAAATCAACTTATTTATTTAAACAAGGGCAAATATCAACTAGTATGTTTAGTATATTTATTTGTCATTTATTTTATATTTTTTGCATTTTCTTAGTTTATATTTTAAGCTGCTTGTGATATGACCAAGGAAATCATCCGTCCATCCATCTGTCCGCACATCTGATCACCCATCCATCCATCCATCCATCCATCCAACCACTTATCCTGAACAGAGGCAACCAATGACACTAGTGAAAAAATAGATCTGGTAAATAACATAAGAAGACATATTGTTACCTTGTCTATTTTCCCGTTTTTGAATAGCAGGCCTATTGACTATGAAGACCACACTCATGAAAATCAAAGCTCATAATTCTCAGGGTGAAAGTAAATGTATTCCCATCGACTTGAAAAATGCATTTATTTTATGGGTAAAATGACAACTGTGCTGTTGCATGTAGCCCATGCTGGACTGCAACAGCAACCTATGAGAGCTACAAATTCAACAATAGGTCTTCTGAGAGAAGCTGGACAATAATCATGTGAAACACAGACTGCTGTAGCCCGGGGTTCACAATCAACAATGACAGTGTAATTACAGAGCTCAAAAGAAGCTACTTTGTGGATTAAAGATGCGTCTTAAATGAGTCAATTGCAGCTGGTCTCATTTACATAATTACCGTCTGCAACTTGTGTGTGCGTTTTCTTTGACTGCGCAAGTACATTCGCCATCATTTCCCTGCATTTTAGTAAAAATTATGTAATGCATTATTAAATACTATTGAGATGAATGCTAAGATGACGAAAAATGTTTTGCTGTCTTAAACCGATAAAATGACATTAAAATAATAGTGAGAAAACATAAAAAAAAATACTGAAATTGTTGTAAGTGGGTAGGAATTTAATTACAACAATTAAATTTCACTTTGAGAATACCTTTGTTAATGGTATTGAGGGAAGCTTGTGAAATCATTAGGATTACTGTCAGCAGAACCGTTCATCATATCTGCTTGTTTAGGAACAAATAACAAGCAATTATATTCATAGTACAACAGCAAATGCGCTTTTACATGTGGACCATAGTTATATATATTTTCTGTAGCACATGTGATTCAGCTATTTTGCATTCAGAGATATTCTAGAGTGTCCGCATTTTCTTGGGTAGAAAGGTGATGTGAATGTAAAGTCTTTGCAGTGTAGACAGCAAATACAATCAAAGAGTGAAATTCAGTAGTACTCACCAGATGTGAGTAGATGCACTTAGCGAGCAGTGAGATGTTCTCCTGTTCCTCTTCCACCTGTTTTGAGTGGCGTTCTGCATCCCGCACACTGCATGGGTATTACTGGAAGGGGCTCCCCTTGCTGTGCATCCCCCCACACCAGTGCAGGAGCTCTGCAGTAACTGGGAACTTGTCCCCTGAGGCCAGTGACAAAGAAAGGATAGGAAATGGCCCCCACTGGAACTGAGCACTTGGAGGGGTCCTGCTAGTCCAGTGTAGCTGTCTCACCTCTCCTGTTTCCAGTTTTTTAGTAGGTCATATTATCAGTACAGTCAGGGCCAATTGTTGAATTTTTTTCATTTTCATTTTTATAAAATGTAGAAAAATGACACCATTTTTTTTTCTTTCAAAGTACAGATGTACTAGTTTGCTGAACATCAGTGGTGTTTGGGGGAATCTAATTAATGCAGGATGATCACTGAGTCCCTTCGAACAACTGGCCCTGCTGGACAATTCAAATTACACCCCCCCAAACTCTCTGTAAACACTCCAGTTGTGAGAGGATACACAAAAAAACAGACACCAGGTGTGTTATTTAATGCAGAGACCCTCTTCAAGCTGGGCGCTGCGGGGCAGAAAACCGACAGTTAATATAGTAATACAGAGCGGATTCAGCCTTGCTTTAATTTCATTTTAATGAGGAAATCAAATATTTAAACATTTTTTAGCCCATAAAATCCTGTTTCTGTCCATATGCACAGGTGATGCGATCTCAAAATGCAGGTAATTTCACAATTACCACTGAGTTGAGTTCATCATTATTATTTTTCAATAACTGAGCAACGGATGTATCATTCCTAATCAGAAAAAATACACCAAAATGGGAGAAATCTTTTAAAATTTGGATTTTTTTGAAAACTTAAAATTGTTGTAGTTGCAAAGGGATAAAAATGGAAGGATTATTGTGCAGAGTGATAACATGCTCACTCGAATGTTTCTGCGATTATGCAATCAAATTTTCATTCCACGTATGGATTGTTCAGTTAATTTAATCAGAGTGGCCTGATCTTGCACAAAGGTATTTATTAGCCACTGTGATGCTTAGAGGAAATTGCTGATGATAGCATAAGGTCTTGAACTGACCACTTTCTTCCTGTGTATTTTTTAGGTCCAGTATTAAGTGCCACACACATATTTTCTCATTTTCTGCTCACTTAACACCATTTATCTGGTCTTTCTCCCATGTGGTCAATGTATTTAACCTCTGCATCAAATGGCATTATCATGAGTAGTGCCATATAATATTTCAAATGTATTCTATGCTAAATATTGTTATACTCTTGCCTATTTCATGCACTGGCACACAGTATAAAATATTCATATTGCACATGTACATTTATATGCTAAATAACATTACTTGAAATTTCCCATTGGATTTAGCCACGACTAATCAATGGCAAATGAAGCCAGCTATATCTGTACCTTATAATTTATGGACTGAATGCAATGTGAAGTCATAGCAAAGGACTGCACACAAAGACACTACAGTAAGCCAAACAGGAATCATTCATTTTCATTCTGTGTCCATGCATCTTACCACTGGTGAATTTCTGCATCACCTATACCTACATATATTAAATCCATCCAGCCATTTTCTGTATATCCCATTTGGGGTCATGGGGAATCTGGAGCCAATGGGCACAAGGCAGGGAACAATCCAAGACAGGGCACCAACCCATCACAGGGCACACTCACACACCATTCATACACACAGGCAATTCCAATTAACCTCAGCATGTTTTTAGACTGTGGCGGGGGGCGGGGGGGGGGGGACCAGAGTGCCTGGAGAAAACCTCACGACGACACAGGGAGAACATGCAAACTCCACACACGGAACTCGGGCGGAGACGTGAACCCGGGTCCCAGAGGTGTGAGGCGACAGTGCACCATCATGCCGCCCCCCATATATTAAATGTGTCCTTTAAAATAAACATGGAATTTTAAATTGTATTACTTAATGGTTATATGTTACTAACCTTAATACCAATGACTAATATATTATTAACACCGCATATTACATTTTAATGATTTCTAAGAGAAAGAGATGTAAATTTACTTAAGCCTGTTATACTGTAAAATACTCTTTTCAATGTATATTCAGCTTTTCCAATAAGTACAGTTATTTTGTACTTAATTGCATTAAGTTAATTGTTTTGTGCAATGTGTATTTAGGAGGCATTAATTCACTGGTGAATTACAGACAAAGAAAGAGCCATTTTAATCAATTACACCACGTTGGGTTTAATATATCGACCGCCTGCGTGGATATAGTCTATTACCTTTGAAAATAAACAGGAGATCGGATCATTTTCCTCAGTTTGACTTTGAAAACTTTTCATTAATGGGCTCTGCCAGTTTGAGGACACTTCCCGAGCAGAGACGGTCCATTTTTAGACAGTTCTGTTCTTTGTTGCCTGTAACAGATGTGACATTTAAGCCCGTATGGCATGGGCTACCACCCACAAACATAGGACAAGCAGTCCAAGTAAATTAGTGATCATTTTTGCCCTTGTGTGAGTGAGAGCACATTCCCTGGAATGACCACATTTCCCTTCCAAGATACCCTTTGTGCCGTTACGCTCTATGTTTCATGTTCAGGTTCGGGATCATTACAGGCCTAAATGGATAACGAAAATGAATGAAGGCTGGACATCTAGATCCATCTAGTACCTTTTTGTTTTGGTATAATCAGTCTGACATCTCTTCGCTAACGGGCTAAGTCAGATTTAGTAGTTCATTAACGTATAGTTCTTTCTTCACTATATAATATTTGATTGTAATAATATATAAGAACTTATTTATCATCAGACATATATTGTCTAAATTGCCTGATTCTCAGTGAGTCTGTTTAGTATTGCTGTTTACATCTATATGCCACCTATTTACAGCACTGAGAAAAGGGCAGAGTGATTAGCTGGCACAGCTCTCCCTGCAGCTCTCTCAACATCGTTGACGCATGTATCCACAGAATACCGGCATTGAGTCCCATCCTGTCAGCAGGAATAACTATCCAGGCTACATCACCAGGGCAACAAACGTGATGGAGCTACAATGTCCGAATTTACCTTATTGGTTGCATATATTTTTGTGCAGTGCCACATGAAGGGTGGTATGGGGCTCAGCGGATTAGAATGTTGTGCCTGTGACTGGAAGGTTGATGGTTCAAATCCCATGGCTGGCACCATTGGGCCCTTGAGCAAGGCCCTTAACCCTGAATTGTTCCAGGGTTTGTCTGACCCAGCTTTCTTAATTGTACATTGCTTTAGATCAGGAGTGAGCAATCTTATCCAGAAAGGGCAGTTGTGTATGCAGTTTTTGCTGCAACTTCCTAATTAGATTATTAATTAGAGGACTGATTGGCTGAAGCGTCCTAACACCTGGGTTTGAACAGCTGACCTAAAGGTTATCTCAAAAACCTGCATGTACGATGGCCCTTTGCGGATAAGATTACCGACCCCAGTTTAGATTAAAGTCTCTGCTAAATAAATAGAATGTAATTCTTAACAGAAAATGGTAGCACATTCTTAAAAACTGAAATGCTTACATTGTACGCATGGGTATTTCAAACAATGTATTTCTAAGCCAAATAACCGATACACATTTAGTATTTAGCTGAAGTGGTACCACAATAAGCTTGGAAATGGAGTTAAATCGTTTAGCTACAGTGTGAAGGTGCAGGTAAAAAAAAAAAGAAATCCTCTGTTAAGGCTTGTACGATGCCTTACTACTAAACACAACAAGTTATTCATGAAACAGATTTGTTTTTGGGGGGGAAAGCACAATGAATCCCATGTAGATGCACAAGATGTCTCTTTGAACAGCCGAAAGCACATCTGAAACTGCTCTGCATGTCCATCAAAATCGGTCAACCCTCCCCACTGTGTGAGGATCATCTTTCAGCTTTGAACTGTATTTTTAAAACAAAATGTGCAATTGTTTTCAAACTGATTCTTCCATGCTTTCGTTGTGATTTAGGAACTGTAGATGCTGGCTCACTAAGGCCTCCGTCCTCTGAGTTTATTCAGCTGTTGCATAATTCCTCCTTCTGAAAGACCAAAGTGAATAAATTATTTCGCAGCCAGGTCCCTCTCACACCAGCATAACAACAGACCAACAGGGAACCAGGGAAACAAGAACCTCATTCCAATAAAATGCGTGTGCCGTTAGCGATTATCTCAAAAGGTGGGAGCTTGACGCTCGGAGCAGACCATCCAAACGGACGTCAGCCGTTATGTAACTTTGTGACCAAGCGGTGACAGTCGTGGAGGAGACTGCACGACTCTCTCACAACGGAGAATGAATGAGGCCTGCAGTTCAGCAGGGAAATCACTCTATTTCAACCACACGGAATAATCACTTATAGTTTGCAAAAAGCCATAATCTCTGTATATGAATGTGCCAACTAATAAACAAAAACATATACACTTACATATGTGCACTATATTTCCAAAAGTATTGGGATGCCTGCCTTTACACACACATGAACTTTAATGACATCCCATTCTTACATACATAGGCTTTAATATGGAGTTGGCCCACCCTTTGCAGCTATAACAGCTTCAACTCTTCTGGGAAGGCTTTCCACAAGGTTTAAGAATGAGTTTATGGAAATTTTTGACCATTCTTCCAGGAGAGCATTTGTGAAATCAGGCACTGATGTTGGACAAGAAGACCTGGCTGGCAGTCTCTGCTATAATTCATCCCAAAGGTGTTCTACTGGGTTGAGGTCAGGGCTCTGTGCAAGCCAGTCAAGTTCCTCTACACCAAACTTGCTCATTTAGACCTTGCTTTGTGCACTGGTGCATAGTCATGTTGGAACAGGAAGGGGCTACTCCCAAAGTGTTCTCACGAAGTTGGGAGCATAAAATTGTCCAAAATGGCTTTGTATGCTGAGGCATTAAGAGTTCCTTTCACTGGAACTAAGGGGCCAAGCCCAACCCCTCAAAAACACATAATCCCTCCACCAAACTTTACACTTGGCACAATGCAGTCAGGCAAGTACCGTTCTCCTAGCAACCACCAAACCCAGACTTGTCCATTGGATTTCCAGACAGAGAAGCGTCGTTCGTCACCCCAGAGAACACGTCTCCACTGCTCTAGAATCCAGTGGCGGTGTGCTTTACACTACTGCATCCGACGCTTTGCATTGCACTTGGAAGGCTTGGATGCAGCTGCTCGGCCATGGAAACCCATTCCACAAAGCTCTCTACGCACTGTTCTTGAGCTAATCTGAAGGCCACACAAAGTTTGGAGGTCTCTAGCTATGGACTCTGCAGAAAGTTGGCGACTTTCAGCATGCACTCTCAGCATGTGCTGTCCCCGCTCTGTGATTTTACGTGGCCTACCACTTCATAGTTGAGTTGCTGTTGTTCCCAATTGCTTCCACTTTGTTATTATACCACTAACAGTTGACCATGGAATATTTAGTAGCGAGGAAATTTCACGAATGGACTTATTGCACACATGGCATCCTATCACGGTACCATGCTTGAATTCAGCGAGCTCCTGAGAGCGACCCATTCTTTCACAAATGTTTGTAGAAGCAGTCTGCATGCCTAGGTGCTTGATTTTAGACACCTGTGGCCATGGAAGTGATTGGCACACCTGAATTCAGTGATTTTGAGGGGTGCCCCAATACTTTTGCCAATATAGTGTATGTGCATACACACATACTGTACAGTCATTCACCTGCCTTCCCTCTGCAATATACTTCAAGATTAATAATATGTATGCATGTATGTGCACAGTGGCCAAAATTGTGGAAACACTTGCAACTTTTATAGACTGCAGAACTTTATTCAACAGTTGCTCCAGTTACTTATTTAATCGTCCACTGCATGATATTTGTAAAATCATACATTGCATGACGAAATAAGTAAATGGAGCAACAGCTGAATAACGTTCTGCAATCTTTAAAAACTGAAAATGTTTCCACAATTTTGGCCACTAGTGTATGTATGTATGTATCTATCTTCTATCTTCTGTCATCACTTCCATACACTGTTCATTCATATTATTCATTGCAGTTCTGAGCTCATTCATAACACAGAGGTTGGATGTACTAATGCTCATTTTAGCATAAATCATAAAAATAATAAATATAAGACTTGAACTGAACTAGCATTAAACTGGACATTGAACAATGAGGGTCCTGAAGACACAGGTTCAAAAGTGTACTGGAACTCTAACTGTTCGCTAATGTTCGATCAACAAAACCAGACACTTGTTTTTGGGGAGAACCCCAGAGGGAAAAGTAGAGGGAATCTGTAACGTGATCACTCCAGGGCCTGCAGCCAAAATGGATTCCACACAGAACATTCTAGAACATCAAAGTATCAGACATAACCAAACGTACACATCAAATTTCTTTAAAATCTAAAATATTTCACTAGATGACAATTGCCAGAGTAGGGTATTATATTCCTTATATGTCTATTCACATTGTGTTATATCAGTTACATATGAAACCGCACCTCTGTCTTCACGATTATGTGGTTACATAAATGTCATATATCTGCTTCGTTCATTCAGCTCAACATGAATAACACATTTAGGTTTGTTATGCTGCAGAGACCATGGTGGGAATGTCGCTGTTAACACTCGAGTACATCTACCTCTTCGGGATACAGAGTTTGGATACGAACACCGTGACCTACTTCTGCAGCTCCTGAAGATTGTGTTATTACTTTGCCGTCTGCCAGAGGAACCAGAGACGCCGGATGAAAAAACAGTCAAAGTCGATTCATCAGTTCCTCAGAAGCAGGATTCAGACACCAGTCATCCAATTTCTGAGCTGCCACTGAACTCATGCATTGCATAGGGGTGCCCCACTAATAATTTTTTTTTGTTTTAGGAATGTTTACTGAAAGTTATGATTAAAGTATGGAAATGTTCAGTGTCCAGTTTTCCTGATGCTCCCAGAATATTATCTCAGTACAACAACTAAGAATAATAACATAAAAACAATGAGGGCATGGTAGAGCAGCAAGTAACACTGCCAATTTACACCTCAAAGGTCATGGGTTCAAAGCTGGAAGGCTGTATACACATAGTACATCTGTATATAATAACACTTTATTGTAAAACAATATTTTTCAACATTAATTGCATTAAAGGGTGTTCAGGTAATAATGTTATTGTGCTGACATTGACAGAGCCTTTCTTAAAATGTAAAATATGGAAATAATGTTCTGTTAATGTTACAGTAGGAATGTTCTCTGCCAACTTTGAAAAGACCTTCACATAACGATGGCTAAAGTTCTGGGAAAGTTCCCTGTTAGCTGGGTACTTTTCATGTAAAAAAGGGGAAGGCATTTTTTCAGCCTCCAGACATCTTCTTTTTCAGATTCCAGACATCTCCCAAAACAGCGTCACCTGGATGTAACATATGGCAATAATAAAAATAATAATAATTATTGATTCCCCTGGGGAAATTCTCTTTATGCCTCTGCCAACTTGCTCTCTGTAGGTGAAAGCAAGCTGGTCATGAAGGGTAGCCACCCATTGCAGCATCCAGGAAGCTAATGGTTAAGGGCCTCATACGAGAACCTGCAGATGTGCCAAGGCCAGGCTTGAACCGACGCCCTTCAGACCACAGGTACAGATGCTTAGCTCACTGAGCCACAAGCTACCCCCAATAGCTCATAATCACACCGATTTCTCTTCCCAGACTTATTTCTCCCAAAATTGACCGTTTATGATAACAGCACCTGCCTTTAAAAAAAACGTCATTTTAGTAGCTTGAAAGGCACTTTTAACCACAATGACAACACAGGATAACAGGTTTTACTTTTCTGTCCTTCTGCTCGACTGAAGGAGTTCACAATTCAGCTAAGGAATCTCTGGAGTTCCATGTGCTTAACCGCTGTGCAACGTTTTGGGTGACTGCGACTACCTCTCCTCCAAGTTCACAAACGGAAGCCATGTGTCTGACCAAACGTAAAGAGCTGGATGAGGGTTGGTAGCCTGGAGGAGCCCCAAACACGGCCCGCTGGTGCACTTAACCTGAATCACTGCAGTAAAATTATCCAGCGGATAATATATGCAGGCTGCTTTGGCTAAAAGCACCCACTAATCAGCTAAATGTCAACGCCATGTAAAACGATGACCAACGGAGGAACTTGTGCCAACACTGAATGGAAGCTGCCAAAGACCAACCACAAATCACGGGCTTTTATAATATAACAACATACAGGCTGGCAAGGACAGGTTCCTTCGATCAAGGCTCAGGTTTAAGCCAGCTCTCAACAAGGCCCGTTGGATATTAATGACTTTTATTTGTGAAAGTCAACAAGCCTGCCGACATCCCACCTTTACACCTTCCGAAAGCTAGTCCCAGCCTCTGAGAGCAATAATACACCCGTAATTACTCACAAAGACATACACAAGGTGGTCTGTTTAAGATGCAAATAGCTTGCATTGTGCATTTCATTACAGGGGAAATGACAACTCTCCAATATTAAGATAACAGCAAAGCATTTCAAAAGGCGGCAGGCAGAGGCAGGAAACAATTTGCATGATGAATATGTGTTAAATGCCTGCAGTGGTTGTAATCATGCAAAGAAGTGAAATTATTTTCATTTGCAATTGTCAACAATTAGGGTTGCTTGGCATGTTTTTTTTTTCTGGGGATTTTGGAAGTCTATGCATTTTCCGGGTATCTATAAAAGGACACTGTTGTGCGTGATGTTCCCTCATACAGAAACATGTCCTGAAATGAGCTCCATCATGCAGTACCGGCCGAAGCTCATGCAGTTCCCTAGGCATGCTTCACTGCTGGTGCCCCGTCTGAAACAAATTGAAATTGCGCTGCTAAGTCAGCGCCCCCACAGAAGATGGCACCCTAGGTGGGCACCTATGCTGCTAAATGGGTTGACCAACACTGCCATCATGGAGATGAGGGACATAAAATTTCCTATTTTCAGACCGATGGCCATTCCTGGACTGCAGGTGGCGCAGTAGTTAAGGAGCTAGCTTTGTGATTTGTAGGCTGCCTGCTATGGCAGCTTTAAGCAACATGTTTAGCCCCAATAAACAGAAGCATCAGTTAAGCATTATTTCTTTTTTTTTTATTTTTGGAGAGTGGGCGGGGGTGGTGGGGGCCCTAGTGTGGCAGGTTTCCAAACGAGCCCCTTACACCTGACACACCAGGCACAGTGAGCCACCGGTGGTCATTTTAACAACAGAATTACAGGTCATGCTCTGTATGACCCAACAGACCGACTGGGCAGTGCGGTGCTACAGCACAGCCCCACCAAAACTACGTCCAGTGGAGCCTGGCGTGCGACGCAAGGCTGTGTGCAGGCCGCAGGGGTCCAGGAAAGAAAAACTTAACCCCACCGGCAAGGCCCTGCCAGCTCCATTTATCACAGACCGCTCTGAGGGCCCGACCTCGCCAACATCGTCATCTGCAGGCTGTCATGGCACTTTGTGGGGGCCCCTGGAGCTGGGTGAACATATGTTACCCTGTGCTTGTGAAAATGCTAAAGCCGCCCCCCCACCACGCAATGGTAGGGCACAGGCTGCACCAATGGCTGGAAGGTGTATATAAAAAAATTTAAAAAAACATGACCAGTTCTAACCAGCCTAGCAGCAAAGCAAACAGCTTCAGAAGGGTTAGGGAGCCAAAGGAGCATTACAGACAAATGACAGAGCCACTGACTTGGGGAGCAAGACCTCTAGATGTCTGCAGCCCAAGGAGTGGAGGGGAGCAGGAACCTCCATAAGACTGGGGGATTTTATTAGCAAACTGAAAAAACACTTGTGAAAAAATGCTTTACGGAGTCTACAGAAGTTCCACCAGGGAGAATCGATTGGCGCATCTAGAATCGATAAAATTTCTTTCAAATATTTTCACAGAATAATTCATACCTGCCCCCCGCCTTTTGCACCACAGTTGTTAGGGCATCTTCTTTTTTCACGCCCCCCCCCGAACTGGGGCTCCTTCAAATCAGGCCAGCCAGTGACAAACAAGGGTGCTTGAGACACCAGTGCTATGTTACACCAATAAACAGCTAACTTTAAGCACCTCTTGGTTCCTATCTCCTATCTCTTGGAATCTATAGCATCTCCAGGAGTGAGGAGATGGATCCATTCACCAAGTGCCCCCTCCCTTTGGTATAGATTGTCGCACTTCCGACCCCCCCCAACACCCTCACCCATTTGAAGCACGTGGAGTGTGTCCTGTGAATAAGCATGCATGCACGCACGCACGCACGCACGCACGCACGCGAGGTCATGAGCGGATGGGGGGGCGGGGGTGGTGGGGGCTGCATGTGGATTTTTTAAATGGATTTTTTCTTCCCTCCCTCCCTTCCTCGCCTGCTTGCTGCCGCCCCCGGAAAGGCCGTGAGATGCCATTCCTGACGCGGCCACAGCCAGGTCCGACTCTGCGGGGACCACAGGCTGACTCACCCGCTCGCTTCCGCCCGAGCCCCGGCCCGATGAGCTGGCGCCCCCCCACCCCCTCCGCACACGCATGGCGGCAGCGCCGCACGTGTCCGCTCTCAGCCCGTGACATCACGTGCCACTGCAAGAAACCAACCCTGTTCTTCGTCTGAATGCTACAGAAATATCCTCTAATCCTTCCACCATACACAACCTATGTACACCCATGGCACATATTGTAATGCTTTGCGTTAAATGCTGATGCCTCCTCAGACAGGAGGTACGGCTCTTCCAGCAGCCAGCCCCTCTGAAGGGGAACTGAGAGCAGGAGATCGAGGGATCGGTGCTGTGACCTCCCGCTGAGGTCATACAGGTATGGCTGTGCGGTGTCTGCTCAGTGGTGAAGGGAAAGCAAGGCAGATTCAGCCAAAAAAAAAAAAAAAAAAAGCGGGAGTACCTGGGTAAAGGAACTCGTACACAGCCACTGCCCAGCACCCACAGTGCTGGCTCTACCTTTTCAGAGACGCTTGGCAAAGCTTTACTTGGGACACCCCCTACCAAGAAAACTGATGAAACTTCCTCCACAACACAGGTAATTTGGGGGCCCAGGCAGCTACCTATAGAGCTGGCCCCAAGAATACTTGTAGTGAATGGGACACCTTGAGATTTGACATTAAGTGTGCCGGAGACCCAGAGAGACAATGGGAACCGAGGGGAACACCAGGACAGGGACTGACACCAGTGGGGACCACAGAGACCAAGATAACGGAAAGGACGGGAAAGGACCAGGGACCATAAGGGGAACGAACACAGAACAAAGGAGGGGACCATTAGCGGGGACAGGAGAGCCCAACAGACAGGGCCAGACAGTAACAAGGGAGGAACGACAACGGATAGGGCGAACACCAAGAACCGGGGCAGGAACACCAGAGAGAACAGGGTCAGGGGACCAGGGGACCACAGAGGAGGGACAAGACACCAGGACAGCAACAAGAGACCAGGGAGGAAGACGTTAGGGGCCTGAGGAGGAACCCCAGGAATGAAACTTGGGACCGGCGGGACCTGTGACGGAGAACGGGAAACGAAGGTAGGGACCCGGGGCGGAGCACGGGTAGGGACCAAAGGGACCTGGAGTGGAGCATGGGGAACAAAGGTAGGGACCAGAGGGACCTGGGGCAGAGCAAAGGTAGGGACCGGAGGACACCAAGGGACAGGCCCTGGGACACATGATTTGGGGTCTGGCAGAAGAACACGGGGAGTAGTGGCAGGGACGCAAGATGAGACCTGAGGGACAAAGGAAGGGATAGGACGTTGGCCCTGAAGGAAAGGGCCATGAACCGAGGGCAGGGACCAGAAAGGAGGAGGGACACTAGAGGGCTGAGGGGAAAAAGGCACTTGCCAGGGAGGCAGACACAGGTGCAGAGAAGGGGCCGGGTAGGAATGGTGCAGGGAGCTGAGGAGATGGCAGGACTGGGACCGGAGGGAGAAGAGGAGACCACAGGGACGGAGCCAGGGGGCGACGCGGAGATGGGAAGGGTAGCTAGGGGGCAACGCGGAGGCCGCGGGCACAGAGCTAGGGGGCGACGCGGAGGCTGAGCACCATGCCGAACATGCCCTTGTCTTCCCCTGCGGGAAACTGAAAACATGCCTGGCACTTGGCCGGGCTGCCCAGGGCACCATCTATGGTAACCCCAGGGGGCCATGGGAGCCAAAAACAAGGGGCTCATGTCCCAATCCAACTCCTCCGGAGGGTCCCCCTCTGGCAGGAGGGGAGATCAGCGGCCTGGACAGGCTCTGGGGACTCAGCGGCGGCAGGTTCCCCCGGGCAGGCAGGGGCCGACCAGGCAGCGGCAGAGAGCCGGCCGGAGAGCAGGCAGGGACAGCTCGACAGGGCCCTCAGACGGCGGGGAGCCCGGCTCGGTGGGAAAAGGTGGATAAAGCCTCTGGAACCTCGCCTGGAGGTCGGGGGTGTCCTGAACTCCGGGCAATTCCGCAGCATCCAGAACAGCCCCCGGAGGGCAAAGAATTGCCAGGGAAGGACTGCGGCACTTTGGAGGGGGGTCACCCGCAGCCCACTCTGAACCCCACTCATCCTCCTTCCACCCCAAATGTGGGCATTGAACGAACTCAGAGACCGGCTCCCTTCTCCCGAAGGTAGGGACCCTCACGGAGGGAGCACCGGTTATAGCGGCAGCCGGCCAGCACGGACCTGGATCCACTGTATACAGGTCCCCTGGGAGAATCCGCTGGCCAGCAGGGTCCGGCTCCCTCGACACCGCTGTGGATCCAGCAGGGAGGGGGATCGAGGGAGAGGACTCCCAGCGACAAGGGTGACAGGGAGTCCAAGGACTCGTTACGGTGCACTCGGGTCATTCTGTCATGCCAGCGGGACTGACAACAAGGTATGACGCAGGCAAGGAAGTAACAGTCCAAGAAGGGCATTGCTAGGATCACCCCATGTGGAGCCTTTATTAACGCAGGCAACCAGAGCAGCTACAAACATAACATTACAATCACCCAACAAGGGAGCACAGGACTGGGGAACTCTTATACACAGGAAAGGCAGGAATGAACGAGGGGCACCTGCAACTGGTTAACAAGAAGGCAGGAACACAAGGTAACGACAATGAGCTACAGGCGTGGTTGATTAGCAGCCCCGGCTATGGGAAACACAAGGAATAGACCGGTAGGGCGAGGCTGGACATGACACAAAGGCTCACAATAAACTATTAAAATAGATAAATAATAATAAGATAACAAAAAGATTACACCTTGTATTTCATTTAAGTGTTATAAACTTACATGACTGCGAAGCCCTCACCCATATCTTGGATGGAGAGAGTAGATAAAAAACAGATAATAGATAAAAGTACCCCCTATTTGTCTACCTTCCCAAAGTAACAGGACAATCACCAAAGAGGGGCACCAATTACCCAGCAGTGATACATCAGGTATGACTCCTTTTGACAATGCAGGAGGTGAAGTTCCCGCTCGCTGAAGGCCTGGGTAATCTTAAATCACGTCCCTTTGCCGAGCGTTTCGAACCAGACACATGTTGGGAGCCTGTATGATTTATTTAATGGCTTTCACAGAGGAAGAATACAGAACATTTCAGAAGAGGAATAGAGTAAATGGTCGATTACAACAGCATGTGCAATTTACTGGCAGAGATCAGAAAATAGGCAGCATAGCGTATAAATATTTAAGGATGTTAGCAGTTAATAAGTACAGGGCTGTTCCCATCAGTTTAACCTTGGAGAGAAATACACACACTTAAAATGTATTGATAAATAGGCTGGAAGCAGCCTGGCTGTCTGACGAGTTACTGTATATGCAGTGTGGTCTGAACAAGCATCCTACTGGTTTCTCAGAAGATTTTCCCAAAAGTCATAGCTCTCTCCAGGAATGGGAATTCCCTTTTGTTCGTCATTGCCATAATTCATGAAGGAACAAAAAAAAACAAATGGATGAGCCTTTCCTCACTACAGATGGTGAACGTTCACAAGGAATGGTGATTCGGCGGATGCCGGTTCTGCCTGTCTCGCTGTGCCTCACCCTTCATGTTGGCTCTTAATTACCAAAACAGGATATCCTTCAGGTCCTAATAGCTGCTCCTTAAGAGGAGAGAGTCTGACACAAAAGCTGTGCCAAGGAGACGACAGGCAAGGACAGATGGCACCTTGCATAACTGGAAAAACTCCACCGACTTAGCGTTTCCTCTCTATTTGCATTCCCGCACATATAGGCAGATATTTACCAGGCTGCTTCTAAAACTGCACGCGAAGGGGAATACAAAGCAACTGCATTAGAACAGAGGAACAAAGGGCTCCTGATTCTGGGGGAGGGACTTACAGTGCAAGGCTAGCCAATCATAACGGAGGGTCCCAGCTACTCATTTGCCACCTTGGGGCATCACAGTAATGACTGTGTAGAGGAGATGTCCGGGGGAGTTAAATTTAGCTTGGTCTCCACAGCACAACAGACTGTCGGCAATGCTCTGTTCGCGTTCACGCTTGTGGCAGTCGTCCTCGGCCAACAACACCATTTGTTTTTTGCGAGTTTTGACTTGGGGTGTGGGAGTGATGCTTTATTTTCAAAATAAGATAATAAAAGATCTAAAGACAGGCCCGGATGAATAATGACGGCAGAAGAGAGACAGAGAATCCCAGTAATAATCTCGACACCTTATCTTGCGCTAATTAGGATTTCATTTGCTCCTGTTGTGTTTGTAATCTCTCAAGTTTACAGTCCAAGAAGGGGATTAGAATTTATATACTCTTGGAAAACAAATGGAAAAAGTAGTGGGTTTTGTGCACAGGTAATCGTTCAGTGATTCCCTTCAAAACAGTTACTCTTTTTGTTTTTTTTGTTTCTGCTTCAGCGCCATATGCAGGCTCGCGGGTGACTGGTTTTTGAGACAGATCAGCGTTAATCAGCGAAACGCTGCCTCCCACGACAGATGCGACGGCCAAACTGTTAATGGCTGCCAAAGCCCAGCGACGTGCCATTAGCCCTCGGCCCGAAACGCCACTGATGAATTTACATCTACGGAGGAATATTTCCATATGATGGACGTTTTCCGGAATCAGCCGTGGCTCGAATGTCTTTGCACAGAGCCGGGGGAAAATGGCATGACAACATTTGTCTATATGATGAAACAGACTGATACATTTTATCATAAAGATTTTCAAAATAATGAAATTACCTCTGCGTGTAAAATAGGTCCAGCGGAAAAAGAAGGACACGCTTCTATCTGGAAGCTGGCAAAGGGCAGAGTCCCGTCAGTGCCAGGGGGGCATTGTTGTTTTCCCGGTGAAGATTAATGATGTTGTCTGCCCCTCCCTGGAAGCCCCAGCTGACAGAAGCCACCATGTCCCGTTTGATTATGTGACCACTGCATTATGACATGTAGCGGTGGTAATGGCGTCCATTCATTCTCATTACCGCCCCTGCAATTGCCTGCACCACGCCGGCCTCACCCATCATCCCACACATATGGGAGACAGAGGCAGGCAGGTGGGTGCCAGCTAAAATGCGAGGGAGCTGGAAATGCACGGGGTCAGAATTGTTGTATTTTACAATGTGGTACAAAGATTTTGCAGACCATGATTCAAGGTCAGTCCTGTAACGCCAGCCACTAATAACAAATTGTGAGGGATACAGATGAGCCTGAAGGCCTGCAGTCTAGGGTACCTATTTCAGCTCCCAGAATCCTCTGCTTAAAAATTCATAAGGAGTGGCACGCATCACATACTCTCCCCCCTCAATAAGTCGTAACTCGCCAAAATGGCACAGCTGATGCCCAGGTCACGTTCCCCCTTGTTATCGGCTGAGAGGGAATCAATGTTTTGGGGGGAGGCAGAGCCAAGCAGCCTCCGGGTTGGTTAATCCTGGCCTGCAGTGCCACCCGCCACTTCGAGAGTGGCTGTCACAGGTGACTCACTGTGCTGGCCACGCTACAAGGTGTGGTGGTGAGGGGGGGGGATTGTGTGCTGTGATCAATCCCTCTGCCCTCTTCTGCCGGGGAAAATGCTTCAAGACTACGTGCCAGAATGTCATGAATACATTACCAATGGCAACAGCGCAGACTCCCCTTTCTCGTTGCCTGCCACCAACCTGCCATCCATAACTTCCCTGCGGGATCCTGCATTTACCCTCTTTTATGTTAATTGTTTTAGTTCAACTTTAACTAAGGAAAATTAGTGGTCCACCTCTGTACCACACAGGGCCAGCTCTACCTTTTCAGGGGCCCTAGGCGGAGATTTACTTAGAAGGCCCCCGCTTACCAAAAAAAACCTGATGATCTGTTCACTCCCTCCACAACGCAAGTAATTCGGGGGCCATAGACAGCTGCCTGTTCTGCCTATAGAGTCGGCCCCACAGATGCTTGTAGAGCGTGGAGGAGAAGCTGTGATGGCTGGGGGCGCACACGCAGAGGGAGGGGTGTGGGAGGGCTAGCGTTGTGTCACTCTGCTCCGCAAGCAGCTGTGCATGCACACCGACCACGCAGGAATGATGGCAGCACCCGCATACGCAGTGAAGAGCAACTACTGCTTCCAGGTGCCTCAAATTCTGACACGAATTCAGGGAACACTTCTTATTAAAAGGGGAGGGACGTTCACCACAGTGAACATCTGAACTGGACATGGCTCTTTAATGGCCCATGACTGGGCTCTTTAATGCATAGGTTCACCCAGGTTGCAGTCCAGGGGCTTCCACTAAAAAGGGGCCTCAGCTAATCTTACTACATCTTCATAAAAAATAGTAGAAAGGCCTCTGACCCGTGAAAATGCGCCTCTGGGCCTGGAACGTTAGAAGAACCTGCTGTGGATGTGGCTCTGTCCCTTGGCATACCATACCATATAGCAACCATAAATAAAAGATGGTTAAGATTATGTCAACAAATCAGGTGATCAACAAACCTCTTACTACCAAACATCACTCCTTCCCACCCAAAAAAAAAACATTTAATGGTTAATACGAGCTTCAGTCCAGCTCCAACTCTCCAAGTCTGTCCTCCACCTGGACATAAGCTTGTTTATCCCCTTGGGTCTCCCGGACAAAATCAATACTGGAGATGGTGGGGGGAGCACGGCACGCGGCGAGCCTCGGACCCATAACCGAGCCATTAGGGTGACTTCCCGGTGCCGTGATCTGCACTACAGACAATGTCATTGGTGTGTATCAGCAGAACAGGGCTGTTATCTCAAAGCTGTTGCTACAGCTGCATCCACAGCAAAGAACTCAATCACTGTTCTCTCCTGAGAGGATTATAACTAAAGGGACCCTGTCTTTACCCTCTTTGGCCATGTTACGTGACGGCTTGTAGCAGTGGCGACTCAGTATGGTGCCTCCTCTGAGCGGGGAACTATCATGTCCACCTTCTGGAGAGCAAATAATACACATTCTGAGGTATAAATGCAGGATTATAAAATAGGAGCCCTGGCACTGGGAACCCCATTCGCTTTCAGTGCCAGTAGAAGCCCATATGGCACACCCATGCTCCTCCCCCAGTAAACTTCACCAGCCAGTTTCACTGCATCTTGGAAAGTGTGTGCCAGAGGGAGGATTGGGTTGGTGCTGGTGGCTTGCACCCCCTCAGAAGATGGCGCCCAAGGTGTCTGTCCAAGTCGACTAATGGGTGGCTCACCTCCCCTTCTACAAATTTCTCAGTGCATAATTAGCATGAAAAATGTAAGTGAAGCCATTCACGACACTAATATGTTTTGTTCAGCAAGAACGACGAGTCAGCACAACGAGAGGAGGCGCAGCGGCAAACGGACTGGTGCGGAACCAACAACCTGTCTCTGAATATGCACAAAACAAAGGAGATGGTTGTTGACTTGAAGAACTACAAGTGAGCACTCTCCGCTGAACATCAATGGCTCATCCTGTGGAGATAAAGGGCACCAAATTCCTTCATGTTCACCTGGCGGAGAACCTCACCTGGTCCCTCAACACCAGGTCCATAGGCAAGAAATCCCAGTAGCGTCTCAATTTCCTCAGAAGGCTGAGTAAAGCCCATTTCCAATCACCCATCCTCACAATGTTCTACAGAGGAACTACTGAGAGCACCCTGAGCAGCTGTATTACTGTCTGCTTTGAGAATTGCACCGTCACGGATCACAATATCCTACATCAGAAGATCGTCAGAGTCTCTACCACATACATTTACACCACACACCACATCTGCAAAGCTACCAGCATTTTGGAAGACCCCACGCATCCCTCACACAAACTTTTTACCCTCCTGCCATCTGGAAAAGGGTATCAAAATATTTGGGCCTTCACAGCCAGACTGTGTGACAATTTCACCCCTCAAGCCATTAGACTCAGACACTGGACTGATATTACATTTACATTTATTTATTATATTTTCTTAATATATTGTTAGTTTTCATTTCTTCCATTGTCATGTTTGCACTTGTTTTTATTAATATACTGTCACAACCTGTTACATTTTGCACCTGTAAATATCAGAACCGTGCACTAGTCGGCGCTGTACTGTCTGTTTCTGCCACTCTCTTGTCTTATTGCACTATCCTGCAATGTTTGCACGTTTGCACACACGTGCACTTAATGTTATTCTGTGTAGCTTTGTAGTCCAGTGTTTTATGTAGCACCATGGTCCAGGAGAAATGTTGTTTCATTTTAATGTGTGCTGTACCAACTGTATATTGTTCAAATTACAATAAAAAGCCACCTGACACGGGTGTTACAGTGGTGCAGTGGTTAGCACTGTTGCCTCACACCTCTGCGACCAGCGTTTGAGTCTCCGCTGTAGCTTTGTGTGTGTGGAGTTTGCATGTTCTCTGTGTCACAGTGAGCTATGCCAAACCTCAGTATATTAAAACTGTTCAAGAAATAAAACAAGGGGTTTGGAATAAAGCCTTTTCTACATTTTCTCCCCCCAAAACCCACTGCCCGAAACAGGAGTTGTGCATCCCTGCCCGCCACTCCACCCCCATTCGTTCATGCGATGCGTGCCATCACTGCCACCTCCTCGCCGTCTCCTCCCACCCCCGCTCTCGCGGCGTCCCGATATACATTCGGATCTGGCTTCAGGGCACATTCAGCTCTGCCAGTCGGGGCCTGCGCCGGTCGGCGTGACAGCTGTCGAGAGCGGCCCAGGAAAGACGACTAAAGGTACGCACACAGAAGCACGAACAAAACGGATACGGGACTCAAAATAAAAAGCGCAGCCCGATATACCTCATTAAAATCTTCCAGCTATACAAACAGGCAGAAATACTCAAGTTCTTCGTTGTTTTGAGTGGTAGTGTTTGCTTAACAGCTAAATCAGTCCTGGAGTAAACAGGCCACATTGAATTGTGTATTTTTGCTCTCACGATAACTGAGGCTCGTGTTTTACTCAGCAATACATAAATTACAGCAATCTGATAGAGATGCCCTGATGTAATTTCATGTGTTATTAATGTTAGAAGGCTAACATTCATCCAAAACAAATATACAAACATCCATAACGTCTTCTTAGATGTCTAATTTAACCAATTTGCACCCCAGTGCTGCACATATAAATCTGGATGCAGGCATGGACCGCAGAATGCATCTGAACGGGGGGGTGGGGGCATAAAGTCATACTCACTTGTCTGTTTGATATCACCTTTTATTCAAAGAAAACATGACTATAAGGCTTCAGACTTTTATTACCAAAGTTTTTGAGGTCTGCATTAAATTATTTGTAGCCAATTTTGTTCATCGCTACATTTCTTTGTTTTATTGTAGGGTCAGAAAGCATATGACAAGGTGACAGCAAATCATTGGAAAGGAAAGACAACAGAAGAAAGAAAGGAAAAGAAAATATAAAATCAACTCAAAAATTAGGTGTTATATGCAGGGTATATGTGTAGACTGCTGACGTTGCATAATGTACTTTCCCCTTAATGGTGTGCATGTGCTGTGTGTGAGCATGTGTGTGATTGTGTCTTTTTGTGTGTTGGGGAAGATAAAAGCAATACATTGGGAGGTAGAGATGGAGGAGAGAAGGGGTAGGAGCAAAAGGAAGATTAATTGGGGGTTGTTTGGTCAACCAAGGCAGGCTCATCACTATATTCTTAATGATACTCCCCCTTCCCCAAGTTTGCGGTGCATGGAGGCAGGATATTAGATCATTAGGCCTCTAAGACATTTGCCAGTAGAAAATAGAATTAAATCCATCCTGTTTTACCTGTTAAAGGAAAGTTTAATTTTGAGACATAAAACGTGCTCCGGAAAAGCGATTACCCGCTCGGATGAAGCCAGCCCCGCTCAATCCAGGAAGTACGTTGGTGATTAATTGGAGGGAAAAGGCAGAGGTGTGGAGAACAAATCGAGCTGGAGTGTTTGCGGAGGCCATCATGAGTGGGGTTATCCGGGACCCGTCGGTGCCTCAGATGTTTATTGCAGCTGACCGGTTTCTGCAAGCAGAGATATAATTACAAATTGAACAGAAAGCTGGATCCTGACGCTGTCTCATTCCCTTTGAACTTAATTTCCATGCTAAACAGCTTTAGGAATTGACAGGCCGAGAATGGCAGAAGTGCCTATATTCCCACATCTGCACAGGCCTCGTAAACCTGCAGGAACGTAACAACAGTGATTACCATGTAATCCAAATCTCTGCAATGATGCGTGTCCATGAAGGTAATCCCAGTAGGCTTGTGACCATCCATGTGTACTGCACTTGTGTAACCATATCAAAGACCTCTGGTGTCCTTGGTTTGAAAAGTTCCAGAAGTTCTTAAAAGCAGAAAACACGCTTATCCATGTCTTGAGGTGCTGGCATATGCAAAATCCATGGAAAACTTGTTTCACTCTTGGATTTAGGTAAACTAGTCACAGCCAACTGAGAGAGGAAGTGAATCTCAGGTCAGTTTAAGGGGCTTAGGGATGAGAAAGTAATGCTCCTTTTTCCATTGCTGTGCCAAGCAGGAACGAGCCCTGATAAGAAAGAACAAGCCTGAATCAAGATGGATTTGTTTTCTTTCCCCTTACGATCGGGAATCTGGAACAGAGCATTAACTGTACGTGGTGACTTCAGAAATGTAATTACAAGCTGGTCACAAGGCTACACTACTTGCTAAAGCACTATGAATGCTAATAGCTTCTCCCTACTGACAGATGAAACTTGCAATAACACCGCAATAATCTTAATAGCAAAAAAGCACAAGTGGCAGGTATATTTATTATTCCATTCATCCATCTTCGAACCTCTATTCCGCTACATGGTTGGGGGGGAGTGTATCTTATGGCACAAGACAGGAAAACACCCTAGACAGAATGACAGTCCATTACTTAACACACACACATGCACCTTGGGCAAGTTAGAGATACCAATTCTCGTGAGTCTGTCATTGGAGCGCAGAGCAGAGGTAGATATTTCAGGTCCAGAAAGTAAAAATCCAGACCAAGATTTTGCTTCAACCAACCAGCTGAGTACTCTGTGGTTGTGATTCTTCGTACTCAACTGGTTGGTTGAAGCAAAATCTTGGTCTGGATTTTCACTTTCTGGACCTGAAATGTCAGCTTCCAGTGCAGAGAACTGAGAAGAAGCCTACACTTCACAGGGAGAACATGCAAACTCCACACACACACACACAGAGCAGGATTCAAATCCCCACCTATGAAGGTGTGAAGAAACAGTGTTACCCACTGTGCCACCATGCCACCCAGGCTATATTTAGTAGTATCTGTTAAAAGCAAAGTAGCCTTTACCAGATTTTTTTGCACAAATTGTACTGCTAGACATAGAGATATAGCATATCATGTACACACTACAGAAACTAGAAGAAATTATTTCAGACTGACAGCTCTAGTTCCCATTGGATACGTCTCTGCTGAAGCAGAACGTTTACAATAACTACTGAAACCTGCTGGAACAAAAAAGGGAAAAGCATAGATTAAAGTGCAGACTTTCATCAGCTGACAACCTGATTACCCAGTCATGGGACAGGAAAACGATCCTGCAGAAAGTGACCTCTGGCCTAGATCAGGGTCCTGGTATGAAAATGGAAACCTCAACATTTACATTTGTTTATTTAGGAAATGCTTTTGTCCAAAGCGATATACAAGCAAGGCAAATAATACATTACACAGGGCCAGCACTGGTGCAAGTTAAATTTGGCTGCGCTTCCAATGATGACTAACAGATAGGTTAAGGAATGTCACATTTGGCCACAGGAAAAGATGGTAATGTTAAAAACAACTCCTCATGCTTCAGCTGCCCTGGCACAGCTTTACAACCAAGGAAAAAACAAAGCAGCAAGAGGCTGTCATTTTCATCTCTCCTCACCTATCTCATCGCTTGCAGTGCATCTATGAAACTCCCAGGATTGCGACTCTGTCCCTCTGCTGGCCTGTGTGTCAACAGTCAGGAGGAATTTCCAAACCAGCCAGCAATCCCATTGCCAAGCTCTTGAACAGGCCTCTATTTTGGGACAAAGCTTTTCATCACTGCACTCAATTGCAACATTATTCCATCCATTACTTTGGTCTGTTCCATACGTCTAAAATGAGCAGCGGCATCTCTCCTCTCCCAGTGGGGCTCTGGGAAAAACACACTCCCATTACCCATTATGGACAGCTAAACAGGACTGGGGCTACTTGTATACAACAAGCCTGCATTCGCGTCACAGCCGAGGCTGCCGCAAGCGATTGCACCGCCTGGGTGGCATTGTGTCACAGACATGAATCAAACAACACATGAGGCAACAGTTAAGAAAAAAAAGTGGGGGGAAAACAGCTGTTTGTTTTGGTCTGAGAGATGGACTGAAACAAACAGTACGACTACAGGGGGAAATTCTGGATTACCTGGTGTTTTTAATCTATTAAATTAAAAAATAAAACTAGTTTACCCTTTTAAGGGTTGGGAATTTATGGTTCCAAGCATTTTTAGGTGTTCTCTAGTAGAGGACGTGAACCAGGAAAGCCACATCTCCTTAAGCACCATGCTACCTGCTGCTGCGTCGTGGCAGATTATCCCCCCCCGCCCCATTGAACTTGGTGCAGCCCAGATACCGTAACAAAGGATGGAAGATGAGATATAGCTGTCAAAGAGAACGACTGAGGCGACAGAACTTTTCACCCCCGCTTGGAAAAATCTGAAAGATTATGTATTCCATTGCTCAGCATTTTATAAATTGTGTTGTTTATCCAGCACATGCCTTTTATTCAAGTATATCAAAGCCAGTCTCTTTGAAATGGATCCCAGCATTGATGTAATTTACTTTACCTTTAAGTTAATGCTTTAGTCTAGAATACATTAGCGACAAACTCGCCCTCTTTGTTTCATGCTGTTTTCAGCCGATAACTTCAACTTCATTTTAAAAATATGCAAATGAGCTTTTCCAAAAACCAATATCTAAGTACCCAAGATGGTAGTAACTGTTGGAGTAGTACTAGATATACCACAATGTAAACATACCCATAGAGCAATCGGGGCAAGGAGTAATAGGAATTGACTATAAATTTAGTTTAGCATTACTATAGTAAAGTATAGTATAGTATAGTATAGTATAGTATAGTATAGCATAGTATAGTATAGTATAGTATAGCATCAACCTAAAAATGATTATAGATTCACAGACTTGTCCTAAGCTGTGTCCTATCTAAGGTAATATGACACTCCTGCAGACATATATGCTTACTAAGCTATAAGCCAGCTTGCTGAGGAAGTAGCTGTGATGGCTGGTCCCAGAACTATCATGCTTTTAACCTCCATGAAGCCCTTTGCAGGCATTACTCTTCCTGAAGGCATTATTTCTAGATCCCTTGGACTCCACTGAATTCCATTACAGGGGGTGTGATGTGCCTGGCAACCAATTAGTTTGACACAGGAGACATTATATGCCTCAGTGTTAACTAGCTTTTATTAACGGCAGTAAAAGTACATATGGATGGGAACCACCCCCCCACCCCACCCTTGGATATTCAAGGTTAAGGTGATTTCGGTATCTTTTCCAATTTAATGATGAGAAAGTTGCAGTAGAATAAATTCCACAGTATGAATTTCACCCCACATTTTTCCCCGCCAGTCTGAAGGTGCGACACAAGCGAATGACAGAGTGAGTAATGGAGGAGAGGGTGAAATTAATCTCAGAGGGCCATAATGTCCTGTCACATTACCCCTCTGCTGAAGCCCCCTGTGGGGGTATTTATAGATTTTTTTTATTTCTTGTCTCGGTAAGAACATCACACGAGAGGACGTGTGGCCGGCACACACCGTCGACAACACGAGGAGAGGAACGAGGCCGCGAGGAGAGGAGCCGTGTGATTCCCGGAGCTAATGGGGCGGTCTGGAGATAGCTGGAGATAGGGAGGGCCTCCAATCAGCATGCTGAAGCTAACTAAAAGATTCTAAAACCCAGCAAGTAACTCTGGATGTCTGCTTTGCCGGACAATTTGTCAAGTTCTTTTGTGGACTCCAACGACCCGGCCCAAGCAGGGGCTGCCAGGTCCGGGCCTTGTGGGCCAGAGGTTCTGCTTGTTTTTATCACACAGAGATTTAATTAGTCTCGAGCTGCTGGCTTTATTACCTGTTAAATTCACATCAGATAAATCTGAAGTTAAAAGTATCAGTTTTTAAATAGTGTTTCAGGAATGATATAAGGATTACTAAGTCATGGTATAAGGATCACTAAGGACATTTCTTATATTACTGTTTAAAAAAATCAACGATTACAATCACAATGTGACATATGATATGAAATGTAACCTATGAATAAGTGCTTATATTGGATGTATGGATGTATGGATGGATGGATGTATGGATGGATGGATGGATGATTCCATTATGCTTCATAATAAATTATTCTGAGGTCCTAAACAATAAATGTCATATAATTCCAGTTCTTCTGTTTTTGTTTACATTTTGGTAACCGGTATAAATACATTTCATAAGGACAAATAGTAATAGTTTTTTTATCTTCATTAAACAAAATTTTGCACAAGAAGAACAAAGACCAATGTGAAGTCCTCAACAAATATGTTCACTCCAAACCATAAAATCTGTTCAGCTAACAGGTAATTAAAGCAAATTAAATAAGGACTCTTTGGGAACAAATGCTATCATGCTACACATCACAACAGAGCCGGTAAGGAAATATAATATATATGGTATGAAAATAGGACTAATAGAAATACTATCTGCTTATGTTCCAGCAGTGAATCCAACCACTTCAGCACCTGACTTTCAAAAAGTTCTCTTACAGGAAAAAAGGTGAGAAAGATTTAGCCATCGGAGAAATGTCATGCTTAGTAATAAACAGATTTATGACTGAGAATAAGCCATCTCTCCCTGTACCTCAGACGAAGTAAATATATAAAATACCTGTTCAGAAATAGTCCCTCCACACCACAGTCCCTGTCCTGCACAAGGTAATGAAGCAGGCATAATGCTGGCATTGGCACATTGTGTGTTCAGCCAGCCGCTTGGGGCGATGCACCTCTACACCGGCAAGTTGGCATCAGTGAGTCACCGCACCTGCAGAGAAGCTCTACCCTTCAGGCTTTCAGCCCTGGGTCCGGATCAGTCCAAGGCAGGGACTGCGGAAGAAGCAGAAGTCCTGACAGGATGAGGCAGACCAAAGGTGCTGTCAGAGTTTTCTATCCGGTCTCCAAATGACAGCAAGTACATCAGACCTAGAGGCCTCAATTGACAGGGAGGCAGAAGGCCTAGTCACTGGCTGTGCGCAGATATACGACATATCCTCATACCTCCCATAGATTATGAAAGTCTTTGTATCGTTACTTGGTTCCGGACCTCACATAAAACATTCAGCTCGTACCTCTAACGTCAGATACAACAGGTGACATTAATTTTAAAGTCATAACGTGCTATTATTTCTTTAATCACAGTAAGTGTTAATTTTGTCATTTTTTCCTCATTTCTTTAGCTCTTGCCCTGGATTTGATTGAATACTTTTGTTTGTTAACAAAAATAAACAGTAATATAACTGATTAATTACCTGACAGTTCAAAACGATTTTGTTGTTTAATTTGAGTATGTCTTCACTCGTTTAAAAAACATAACACAGATATAATTCAGGCTCTTTTTGAAATTAAGTTGTAACAGTTGCCATTACATTATTTGTAGGTATTTTTTTGTGATTGTTAAATCACTGTATCCTTAATGATGTTAATAAAGCTCCCTAGTTCATGACTAAATGGAATCTAAGTTATTACCCAAAGTTTCAAACCAGGCTTTTCAAAGGGTATTTAGGACTGCTACTGAATATCTGATTTCTTTAACATTTTGTTACATCCTTTATTAAAGACCTGCTCGCTTTGGTGTATACCACCTGTTCAGAGCCTGCTGTCTCATCCTAATGCTGCATTTTATTTTTGTGTGTTTTTAAAGCATGGCTGTGATCCTTCTCTCTGACTCCAGGCTACGGAGAACACTAGTCACCTTTCAATCACGCATTTACCTAATTCCACGTTAATACTCCAAAATCCAATGCCACTGTGAAGAAATTGATTACCGCTCAATTAAAATAATCAAATAAGGGGTTTCTGCTCAGGGGTGTCATCTAATAAATAAAGATTTGCTGTTTTAATTAAAAGGACGGGGAGAGGGCTGAGGCGAAAAAACAGAAACTCAAGATAAAAACGAACATCTCCCTCAAAGGATTCAACAAAAGGAATTAGAGAAAGAGGATGGCTTTGATCGGGGCTGCAATGCAATGTGACATTTCTGATTCTGACATTCAGAGAAGGGCTGATGTCACGAACAAAGCAGTAAGCTGCTGTGATTAAGGGAGGAGACAGTTGACCTCTAGCTTTGTGCACTCTGCACTGGTTCTCTCTTCAAAGCTTCTGCACCAACTCCACCGTGCTACATCACACTCATTCCCCGAGGCCGAATGCACTTTCCCCTCACCGCTTATGAATACGGCTTCTGGCCAGAGCTAAGGCACAAAACACCTACCAAGAGTGTCAACAGTGCGTTGATTCCGACCCCGTTGCTAGGAGACAAAGGCACAGGTGTATCTGCTTTTGACAATGGAAAAATAGCATTCTAGACCCTCAGTTGAGTCCATTCAAACTATGATTATTCTGATCACCGGTTACTTTGGTCTTAATACCTCAGCACGTTGTACGTTTATTGTAGACAGTCACTGGGTCCACACTGCATTTGGCTCAGATTTTATGCTCCTCTATGTCCACCCATGGCCCAAGAGTAGCTGTAAAAATAAAGACAGTAATTAAGGATTTGGGGCCCAAACGAGCAGATGTGAGCATCACTAGTTTGCTATAATTTCTTTAATTATTTAAGTATCAAGTCATGCATTTATGGGAACCAGGCTTGAGATAGACTAAATTTTAGAGTCTCTGTCTCAAATGCTACTGCCCTAGAAGAATCGTATTTTCAACAAATTTTTTTTTTTCATTTAATTTGGAGACGCCGAGGCCTCATCTAGACTGACAGTCTTAAATATGGCATTTGAGAGAAAGATGAGCAAATCAAACAATAACCTCCCCTGAGAATTCTTATTGTGAAATGGAATCAGTTGACATCTCCGTTCTGTCTGCACACACACGCACACCCAAAAATCTACTGTACTCACTCAGACAACCATACAAAAGACCTGCCTCACGCATACAAACTCACATTGAGAAATTCTAACCCCCCCCCCCCCCACACACACACACACACACACACACACACAATGGCACACGAAGCCCAGTCGCTCTAATGCTTTTGATTAATGAAGACTGGAGCTCAGTCTTCTAAGCACTTTGAGAAATCGGTTTAGTGAACTGGAAGATGAGAATTGTTTCACTGAATGAAAATCAGCAGTAAATATAAGAAGAAAGTCAAAATACCCCACTTCAGGCCCTACCCTGCTTTAGTGGGTAAAATACAAGTGGTACGTCTTATCGTTAGCTAAGTTTACATTTTACAGTGAATGATTAATATTCATATTTTGCATCCTTACAGAGCAGCTTATATCGAGGCATTTTAATAACATCCTTTATGCGGAAATATGCAACATGATGACTTACCGGCCAACCAAGGCATGTGATTTCTGTAGGTAAATAGACATGCTAGTGGTAAACTGTCTATGCAATTGGCCAAAATAACAAGAAAATATAAAAAAGTTAGTGGATCCAACCATACGTAACTTTCTGCTGAAATCACCTTTGAATGCCACCTTAGGAGACCAATGACAATTCTTTGCATGTTTAAAGAACACAGAGCAAACCCTAAACGTCAGTGGTGGAGGTGATAGTAAGGGGGTTGGGTATAATCAGTAAAGCAAGGCGTTTTTTGCACAACCACGTATCAAAAGAGGTGACAGCATAAGTAACAAATGCTGTAGCTGCAGCTCAAGGAAACATCTAGAACGTGCTCTCAGTTGCCGAGATTTCACCCCATGAATATCAGTATTCTTTACCCCCATCTCCTGCGTACTTCCCAACCACAGGAGAAAGATCGACTTCCAAAGATTCACTGTTTTTCCGCATAAAACCAAATCGCCCTCAGATTTCAGTCTAATTCTCCACCTACTAATCTATTAAGAATAAAACTGTGGGGAATGTGAACGAGGTATAAAAATTAGATAAATCAGATTGAATAAATAAATTGGATGGAAGATGTTTGGAGAATGATTGCTATGGTAACTGCACCAGATAATCTATTGCCTCCATTAGTTGGTATTGGGGAACATCGTACAGTCGGCAAATGACTTTAGCAGTGACGTTAATGTCATCTTTAGTCCCTCGGGTGGCATAATGGAGTGATGAGGCGATGAGATAGCAGGTTTATGGCTTGCGGCCAGTTACTTTCAAGACTATGTCCGTGGCAACAGAGGTTACCGTGGTATGCTGTATCTCTTCGAAGGGCATCACTAACACCAGATCATAGCAGGACTGATCGCTTGGAGCAGACATCCAACATCCCCGCCATTGGCACAGTACACGTGTCGGAAATTCACATCTTTTTTGTACCACCACCCCCATAGATGTAAAAATGAATAAAATCAACAGCTCCAAGTACACAGAGTGTCGAAACCGCCCCAATTACAAACAGGCACTATCCACAAACACTTGACCCTCACTGTGGAAAGCAAGGCACCTTAGAAATAACATCCCGTAGACCACTGGCTCTATGTCCTCCAGGGAGACTGTAAAATCAAAGGGCAACCGGCAGTATGGTGACTAAGAACACATCTGTTGCAGAAGGGGACCAGCTACTGCATTCCTGAGCAAGGAATGTAACCTTCAGTAAAACACATAGCTGTGTGAATGGCTTCAGTTGCTCTGGGTACATGTTTTGACTAAGCTCTAAAATTAAATGAAAATACTACTACTACTACTAATAATAATGATTAAAATAATGATAATGACAATAACAACAACAACAACAACAACAACAATAATAATAACAGTGAATGTGTATATGAATGGAGAATGTGCTCTGCAATGGCTTGGTGACCTGTCCTGCTTTATTTATTACTTGCCTTGTGCCCACAGCTTCTGGAATAGGCTCCAGACCCCCGCAACATTGCATAGTACAAGTTGGTATAGAAATGGATGGATGGATGGATGGATGGATGGA
>JAAGVU020000043.1:8596600-8619934 GCA_011763525.2 Mormyrus iriodes | reverse complement strand
CAACAATGGTTACTCTACCAAGTACTAAAGCATGTATTCCAAGGGATCAAATACTTATTTCCCTAGACAAATGATGAATTGGTTTATAACTGTTACATAATGATTTTTTATTCCTTGTTTTGTTGACAATCTATCTTTGCTGTTAAACTAAACCTACCAGTGAAATTATAGACTTCTCATGTCTTTATTAATGGGACAACTTAAAAATTCAGCAGGGGGTCAAATAATTATTTCCCTCACTGTAATGCATGTAGATGTCATCATAGGAGAAACAAGGCTTCAAATCCCAGATAATTATCATCGCCTAGCTGTGTAAACCCAACAGTGAGCCTGAAAAGCTTCTCTGTAACTAATTCATTTTAGATGACGCTTTTATTCAAAGCGACATACATTTGAGAAAGCTGGGTCAGACAGTCCCAGGAGCAACTGGGAGTCATGAGCCTTGCTCACGAGCCCGACAGTGAAATCACTCTGATCACTGGATCTGAACTGGCACCCTTCCGATCATGAGCACCTAGCAGTCCTAACCCACTGAGACATACACACTATTTCCCATTACACCATGCTGATCGGATGATTAGCTACTAAGATTAAGAAAAGTTCATTCAGAGACAGACCAGTTGTGGTGCACTATGGGTAATGAAAGCTTATTCCATTACGTTTTTTTCCCATTCCATTCTCTGTCATTTATCAGGGATCGAGTCGCGGGGCAACAGTCTAAGCAGGGGTGCCCAGACCTCCCTCTCGTCTGCCACCTCTCCAGCTCCTCCGGGGAAATACCAAGGCGCTCTCAGGCCAGCCAAGAGATATAATCTCTCCAGTGTGTCCTGGGTCTTGCCCGGGGTCTCCTCCGGGGTGGACATGCCCAAAACGCCTCCCCAGGGAGCCATCCAGGAGGCATCCTAGATATTTGCCTGAACCACCACAACTGGTTCCTTTCGATGTGGAGGAGCAGCGGCTCTACTTTGAGCCCCTCCCAAATGTCTGAGTTCCTCACCCCAACTGTAAAACTGAGCCCAGACACCCTACAGAGGAAAGTCATTTGTATCCAAGATCTCATTCTTTTGGTCACTACCCAGAGCTCACGACCATAGGTGAGGGTAGGAGCGTAGATCAACTGGTAAATCAAAAGCTTCGCCTTCCAGCTCAGCTCCCTTTTCACCATGACAGAACAGACCGCATTACTGCTGACGCTGCACCAATCCGTCTGTTGATCTTCCACTCCCTTCTTCCCTCACCTGTGAACAAGACCCCAAGATACTTAAACTCCTCGCCTTGGGGCGGCAACTCCCCCACCAGGACAGGGCAATCCATCTTTTTCGAGAACCATGGCCTCAGACTTGGAGGTGCTGATCCTCATCCCGGCTGCCTCACATTCAGCTGCAAACCTCCCCAGTGCCTGCTGCAAGTCACAGCCTGATGATGCCAACAGGACCACATCATCAGCAAAAAACAGAAATACAATCCTTAGGCCCCCGAAACAAACCCCCTCTGCCCCTTGGCTACGCCTAGAAATTTTGTCCATAAAAATTATGAACAGAATTGGTGACATAGGTCAGCCCTGACAGAGTCCAACACCCACCGTGAACGAGTCTGACTAACTGCTGGCAATGTGAACCAAGCTCTCGTTTGTTTGTACAGGGATCTGATGGCTCACAACAATGGACCCCGTACCCCATACTCACAATCCGCATTGTTCCTCCTAGATCCAAGGTTCAACCAACAGATGAACCCTCCTCTCCAGTACCCTGGCATAGACCTTACCAGGGAGGCTGAGGAGTGTGATCCCCCTGTAGCTGGGACACATCCTCCGGTCCCCTTTCTTAAAAATTGGGACCACCACCGCAGTCTGCCAATCCAAAGGCACTGTTTCTAACGTCCATTCAATTTTGAAGAGGCGTGTCAGCCAAGACAGCCCAACAACATCAAGAGATTTCAAGAACTCAGGGCAAATCTCATCCACCCCTGGAGCCTAACCACCAAAGAGTTTTTACACTACTTCATGACATCAGCCCTAGAGATGTGCAAGTGAAAACTCATTTTAACAAATAAATATAAATACATGCTGTAGATACCTGTCATAAACACAGCTAATACAAGGAATGACATTAGCGCCAATGAGCACAATCCTGCTGTCTCTAGGCAGTAATACAATATTTAATTAAAATACATAAATCAAATAAAAAGGTACTACATGTATCTGATCTGGAATCTGTGCATCGCTACCCTGCTGTCCTCATTAGCAAGCGGTAGGAATGGAAACATTACAGCAAGGCAATCAAATGCAAATGGGAGGGTTGAAACACTGACAGGACACACTCATTTAAATAAGTAAACAAACAAACAAACAAACAAACAAACAAAGTGGCAACCCTGTCATACAATACCAAGAGGCATGTCCCCCTGCTCTGTGCACTGCTCATAGTGTCTGGGGGTCAGTTATGAAGAGCTGATGGATTCCAGTTTAGTTATTTGAATTTCATTTGAAACGGCCAACAGAATACACAATGACATTCAGATATTAAATGTATCGGTTATTTGGAAGTCAATAACGTGACTGAAAAATGGCTCAGGGGTACAGCCCATATCATAAGCTTTTGTTTATGTGATTTTTCAACTAAGATCAATGATAATATTCAATAATGAGATGAGAATACTGACAGATATAGTTAAAGTGGGCTGAGTGTTCATAAATTACCAGTCTTATGCTTAATTAAGGTATTGTTTTTATTTTCAGTGTTAATTGGCAAAGGTCTTTTTGTCAAAAAAAAAGGATTTCATGTTATTAAAATGCAGGGAAATTCGTGGAACATCGTGGAATTAGATTCAATTCGCTATAATTCCATTTCAAATGAAATCTGTGTATCCCCAAGGCTTCTTGTCTTCTTAATTAAAATTTTTATTCATGAAAATAGAGTCACTTTCTAAAATCATGCTATCCTGTCATCCACAGTGGAGTCACAGATCAGGCACCATGAGTCTGTCCCTCAGCCCCGACACACAAGCCCGCCCCAATGTTTCTGTGGTTTAATAGGGATTCCTGGAGCCAGCCAGAGTTTTCCGGATGACTGTATACACCATCATCAAAAAGGGAAATGTACTAGGTTCATTGCCTCTAAGCCCCACTGCCAATATCCTTAATTGTGTAGCCATAAACTCCAAAATGCACCCTCTACCAGAAAACATCATTGGCAGTCATTGTTCCTTCCAACATGCCAGGGTCCATTCTTGACTGTTTTTACGACAGGAGCAAAAGCAGGGCCATAATTCATACAGAAGGGCCAGCCTTATCATTGGCCAATGATATTTTTTGAATTGAGGAATGACAGGGGAAGTGGCATACCAGGGGCCAATCAGTTCTCAGATGGGGACTGTGCCCCTCTGGTCCCGCCCCTGTATACACCACCACAGCATGTGCATCCATTACCTGTAAGTGCTCAGGATGTTTCTCAATTCACCAGACCTGGCACCCTATCCACCCATACCAGTCAAGTAAGAAAGGAATGAATAAGGAAGGTGCTAGTCAAATGACCATACCAGCACAACCCCTCCCCCAACCCACACTCACACATGGGTGTGGTTTGGGGGGCATCAGAGTTAAGAGGGATGGGGGCCTTACTCTTCGATTTGGAGTTCAGCAGTGTTGTAGAATCATGATGTGTCTGCTCTAATGAGAATGTGTGATGAATAGCAAGAAGAACTGAGACAGTCAGATTCTACATTTTACAAGGCAGGGGAAGGAGAGTCATGTTAAAAATATGAACTTGTGAGGCCGGTCTTCCTTAAACGATTCTGACAAGGACCCAAGTCATCACGCTCCCGCCCCAAGGATCCTGCCACCTGCCCCCCCCCCCCCCTGCATTTTGCACTGCCTTTAAAAAAATACAAGTCTGCAGAGGCACCCAGAGAAGGTGGAGTGGGATGGTAAAACCAGCCGATGGAGCCAGAGAGGCCAAACCGCAGCAAAGCTGGTGTGCAGATAACATGAATGAATTTGTATTAATGTGAGGCGAGCACAGTGCTCTGAAGTATGTGTGTGTGTGTGTTGTGTGAGTTATGTACATATTATATTGTAGGGACCAAATGTCCCAATAATGGGATAAAAACCTGTTATTTTGACATTTTGGTGCCCATTTTTGATCCCCACAAGGGGAAACTTAATTTTATATAAATCTGTGACTGCAATCAAAATCTAAAAATGCTAAAAGACTTGTATTTTGTTTGGTTACTTATGGTTAAGGTTAGGGCTGGGTAGGGGTTAAGGCTGTCAGAGTTGGGATTAGGGTTATGCCCATAGAAATGAATGGACGGTACCCGCAAAGATATGAATACAAAAGTGTGTGTGTGTGTAAAGCAAGCATATTCCAGCTTTCCTTCTCCCTCTCAAATCCTCCCCAGATTGGTCTCTCCTCTCTCCTCCATGATTTTTTCCTTCATCCCAGCCCCTCTACTCCATCTTCACCCCCCCTCTGCCATTATGCACCCCATCCTGCCACCTTTTTACACATCTTTCTCCATCTCTTTCCAGTTTGGCTCTGTATTCCGTCTTCCTGCGCGCTCCTGAGAGATCCACCGCTCCCTCGCTCTGAAGCACCTTTAACACGTCGAGGAACCCCAAGACAGCACTCGCCCGTGCAGCCTCCTGAACCTGGCATGCTGCAGCTTAACTGCGGCAGGCGATGGGGGTGATGTGTTGGTGTTCTCTATCTGACTTCCTGTCTTTTACTGAGCTTCTTTTCAAAAACGTTGTCCCTCAGAAAAAGAAAAATGATCTTTGGGCACCTCCCTTCTCTAAAGAATAGCATATAACGCCATCTACTGCCACAAAAAGGAATTTCATACCATCTCTTTACACGCAGTTTATTGCACCCTTATTTTCTTTCACAGATCAAGGTATCTTATTCATAACCACCTCCTGCACTTTCATTTAGATAGAATTAAGTTCCACTGTTTGAAAAACAGACTCTCGTGAATATAAAAGAAACGTCCTTTAAACCTGAATCTGCTGTCTTTATATATCTCAGTATGTGTTATTTTTACTTGAGGAACAATTGTCATTCTGACACGGTTGATTATGATTTGTTTTCCTCACTGCCTTCATTAAACCACAAGTTCCTTAGTAAACCCTGACTAATTCTTATTCATCAAGATCATTGATCTTTGCCAATCAGGAGAAGAAAGATGGGTGACATCATTATCTATTTCCTTCTGCACTCAAGGTCAGAGTTCAGCCAATACTAAGGCACATGAACAAATGAGTGCCGAAAAGGTATGGCCTTTGGGAGCTGATTAGGGACCCCCATCTGTTATGTGGTCCCTTCCTCCTAGGGATCAAAGGGCAAAAGAGAATGACTGGTAGGTCTTAGACCAGACCAAGTTAATGCTTAGCCATAGGGGTGATAAGTAGAAGAGGTGTAAGTAAAGTGTAAATCGAGAGAGATTTTACCCCCTGTACAACGGCAAGGAGCTGAGTGTTCAAGATGAGGGCTAGCCTGTTGTTGCCTAGCAGCGTGTCTCAGGTACAAATAAACCTACAGACCACTGGAGTGTACTTAGAGACTGAACACCACACTGGTTTTCTTCTTGGGCCGACCACATGTTTAATGTACTTCACTGCTTACACCCTGCAAATGTGCTCCTGCTTGTGTGAGTCCATGCTTCTTCTGCCAGGCCAAACAGCTCCCTTTCCTCATACACAATGGTTAAGGTCATGTCTGATGGGGTGCTGGATGTCTTCCAGTCTGCAATTTGATGCATTCAGCTTTTACCAGGGCTGTACCACTATGGGCGCTTTTCCACCGCACCAAGTATCGTACTTCTGGTACTTTCACTTTTCCATTGACTTCTGCTTGAGTACCAGTACCAAAAGTACCAGTACCAAAAGTGCCAAACTAGCTGGGGTACTACTTTGGTAGTTAGGTACTTTGGGGTGGGACTTGAAACGCTTTTTTTGTCGACTGGTAATGCAAATAGCCTGCCTCTAAGACACAATATAAACACCACCTTGTAAACAGCTGCGAACTCAGAAAACAACGATAAACTAAGTAGAAAAAAAATAAATATACTGCGATCTGCTCAGAAGAACAGATACAACAAAAAGATAAAGATGGCATGACAAGAAATTTTAAAAGTATTTTGTTTAATATACAAGGATGTGTTTAATATACTAGGATCTTAGCAACGTGATTTTGTTGTAAATATAGCAATGTGATTTTGCTGTAATAAATATTGGGGTATTTCTAAAACAAAAAAAGAGTTCATAAATTTCTCACAAACCCGTCTATGAGCAAGGATTTAAACAGCAAGGATGAAAATGATTATGATCATCTCGGAGAACGCATGCAGCGCTCATGTAATAGCAGCAAAGGTAAACTCTAAACTGATTTTTAAACATATATTACATAATCAGTAAAAGGAATAAGCATTAAAATTGCAAAGCTAGCTAATGTTTTTTTTTCTATGACAGCGTAAAAATGTTTTAGTGAAACTTGAACTCCCTGTGCTATAATGTCCGTACAGAATTGAAAGATAAAACTTGATTTTAATATAGCTGACTAGCGATGTAAGAATTGCATGTGTATAACATGCGATGTTGATATTAATATTGCACATTGTTCAGCCCTATAATATACTACAGCCATTTTTCAAATTCAGTATAAAAAAAAACCCTCGCATTGTGATGTTATTCAGTGCCAGTACCAGTTTTTACGCCAGTGGAAAACCAACACCTTGAAGTACCGTATTTTTGGTATTTTCTCGAAGTAGAAGGCGGAAAAGCATCCTATGTGTAATATTGCGGTGAACAAGTTGGGCAGGTAAATATAAATGTATATAATTACTAATCCACCTGGTACCAGCAAAGTGCCAGCCCCAATCCACTGCATTTCAGATCCCAAGCGTGGAGATCCCTTTACAAAAACCGGGGGTGAATCTCAATACCAAAAGCACAGACCTCTCACTATGACAAGCTCTGGCTTGCACCAGATTTCAGTCAGTATATTTTACCCCTATGGCCAGCTTAATGCTGTCAGATATGATCCCAGCCCTTGTAGCTACAAGCTCTTGTGACTTGAGGAAAGTCCTGCCATGTCTGTCTGTTCCAGTCTTCTAAAACGCCTAGCCTTGCCAGATGCTTCTGCAGACCCACCTGTGATTACATCGTCTTCCCGCCCCGCTTTCTCCAAGCACTCCCTCATACCGGTTTCTCGTCCAGTATGAGATTCTGACATCACTTCCTCGGTGGCTGACAAACAGCCGGTTACTAGCTGCTGGGCCACTGAGCCCATTAGGGGTGGACTGCCAACAAAGAACAAATCGGAAAGATGATCGACCAATAGGTTGGGCACCCCTGTTATTTAGGATACATAATGCTGGAGTAGGAAACAAAAAACCTGCTCTAAGAAGACAGGCCCACCAGGAAAATTTCCGAACTTCCCCATGACCAATCCACACCTGGAGCCCGTCCTCTCAGAACAAGCAAAAAAATCCCACCAAATTCAATATTCAGGCAGAAGGAAAAAAAACAAACAGAAAAAAAACAAAAAACAAGGCTGCTCCTGTGTTGTTGACCCCGTGTTGAAATGATGCATGTGAAATTAAGCGCAGCTCGATGAAATTGATTAGTTCTTCTCAGCCCAACAGCACTGATGAAGTGGCCACCCAGCGGAGTCACTATTTAGCAATGGCATGGGAAAGCGTCTGGTTTAAATGGTTTTCCTCTTAAATGTCATGTCGTGACCTTTTTGAAGCAATTTTCTCCGTGATGAAGCCTTATACAGAAGGAGGTTTCATATATTTTCTTTATTGCAGGTTGTTGTATTCCCATCGAACAGTGAGATCCTCTTCCTCTAGCAAAACAATTACTAAACTTATTTTTAATGTTTGTTTTTTTACAGTTCATGGGTGTGTTGTCCATAAAGAGAATATGTTCTTTATCATTCCTCTCTGATCTTATTCTTTTCTTGTTCCTTTTTTTGCCTTTACGAATCTTTTTGTCAGAAAGTGGTCACGCTCTGTCTAAGGGTGGAATAGAGAGTCAGGTGATCAGCATTGCTTTTTCAGTTCCTTGTAATAATCACTATTCACCCTCTTGACTTGAAAGTGTGCATCTCTTTTGCCTCGATTGTGAAAGAGAAGCTGGGGGTCCCGACAGTCAACGAGAGCTGTTTTGGTTTTTCAATGCCGAAACTGTGGAACATTGGATTGTTCCTAATCCCCTGGGAAATCAGATCAAATAGATGACCCCCGTTCCCTGCAAATTCCCCACATCAGAGAGACAAATCTTTTAGAGCATCCAAATGCCGCTCTATTTACAAAGGGCAAATGGACAATGGAGCGGTTTTGCAATAGGAAACTGGTTAGAGTTTGTATTAATGGCGATGGCTAGGAAGTCAAGGGGTAAATCTCAATTGTGTACTTGACTATACTTGTGTTCGCGTGTACCAAATACTAAGAACACAACTACAGAGGACAGTAAAATTCCCCAGATGTTGGTCTTGCTCCACCCCAAATATCAAGGATACATCAATTGCATCCTTGCCGAATAAGACTAATTCCACGATTCACTGCGTTCCAAGTTCGTTCTTGGAAGACAAGTTATCAAGACTGGTCTTGCCAAGACCACAAGTATTGGTCAGGTGCATGCAGAGGTGGGGCCACAGGTGAAAGGTGATTGGCTCCTGGAGTGCCCCCTCCCCAATCACTCATCGATTCGAAACATATCATTGGCTCATGATAAGGTTGGCTCCATATTATGAATTATCATCCCTCTTTTGCCCCCTACCTTAAAAAAATCCTAGAATTGCCCATGTCTCTCAATTATCAACCACTAGCCACTTGAGCACAAAGTGTCGCCATTTTGTTTCTGGAGGCAATCAAGCGGAGAAGTTAGGGCAGTTTTCAGAGCTCAGAAACACAGGGAGATTCATAACACCTTCTGTTTGAGGGTTCGAGGAGCCACAAATCTCTCCTAGCACCTCTAATGGGGAGGAGCAAGGGGGGGACGGGTGATGAGAGCATAGCTCAGCAAACATAGGTGAAGTCCACAGCTAAATATTATGACAGAACACAGGTAAAGCCTGGGAAAAATAGGCTGCGTAGTATAGCATGACCAAGCTGGGCCAGAGGGGAACTAAAGCTGAAGGCAGACAGCTGAGACGAGGCCTCCAGGCCTGGTTTGCAGAAAGGACCAGGAGACATCAGATCCTGCCAATGCACCATTTCCCCCAGCCCCCCCCCCCCCCACAGGCATCTGATAGAGCTTCAGGTAAGTACCACTGTTCTGAAACTCTAAAATGGACTGCGGCACCATAAATACTCCCAACAGTTATTGATTAAATGCTTTGTCCCAGTAATGAAAGTGATAAATCTATTGCTAAAAAGACGTATGCGTGGCTTCCAAATGGACCGGAATTATCGTAAAAAATGCAGGGGAAATTAAAGGTATGGGGATGGCAAGGTGCATATGTCTGTTTCTGCAAGACAATTACGCATCGCATCATTTCATTGTCAGTCAAATGGGGCAGTCGTTGATCACATCTTGTCTGTTATGAATTCTAACAGAGAAAATCGGGCATAGCTCAGGGATGTCGAACTGACGGCCATCTAATCTAGTACATATCACTTACAGGGCTGCAGGATCTTTTTTCATCAAAGGTGTCTTTGGGGAGATCCACGGCAAGAACAAGGCTGGGAGGGAGGGTCACAGTCTAAGCCAGCAGGGGTCACATCAACGCCTCCCTTTGTCATGGCTGGAGAGGATGACTTCACACAGGCGAGTCCTGCAATTAATCACAGGAATGGCATGCCCAGCTGAGACCAAGCCATAGGCTACCTGAAAGACAGCAGTGACAGTAGGACAAGGTATGATTTTGATTTATGTATTTAGCAGATACTTTTATCCAAAGTGATGTAAAGCTGAGAAATAAGGCAGTCCCCGGAGTACCTGGGGGTTAAGGGTCTTTCTCAAGAGCGAAATCACGCTGCCAGGCCTGGAATTTCAACCAGCGACCTTCCGATTACAGGTTCAGCATCCTAACATCCAAGCCACACATTGCCTCTCCCCCACTGCAGCAAGTGCCACTACAGAGTGGAGCAACACAAGCTTTATATTCTGAGCTCTGAGCCACAATGGAATACAATGTATGGATTTATGCTATCAAAGAGGGCATTTTTCAGCACTCCATGTAACGAGACAGTTATGCAACACGGGGTCCGCTGCTTTCTGATATGGACACGATGTTAAGCAAGAAGCCACGGTGATATATGACTGTGATTACTCCACACCGGTTCCCACAGACGAATTACGTCCTTAGAGGACGTGGGAAGCGTTTGTGCGGGTAAAAGGGATTACCGGGCTCACAGACAGGGAACGGAGTAGCTCATTTGTCTGCAGCCTCACTGGGTGTTTCTGACAAGTCAGGAGACCCTTCGGACTAGCCCAGTGACCTCTGCCACCTCAATTGGATATCTGTTGGGTTAACATGCATTTAGCCCCTAGCAGCTTGAATATCACAGCAAACCCCCGCAGCCACCCCCAACATTATCCCCAGGGATGTAAAACATCTGTCACCCAAAGCAGAGGGTCACCTTCACCCCAGGAAGATGCAAAAAGGAGAGAATTACTTACTCTGTGTTTGGGGAGAGGAGCTGCAATCCCAGAAAGCTTTGTTTGTTTGTTTTTTTACTTTTTTGGAAATGCACCTCACCGACACAGATCTAGCATTACAACAGAATTGCAGAGAGGTGGTGTTAGGTGGTGGGGTTGGGTGATGGGGTGACAAAAAATATAGGGGGTAGGGGGGCTGCAGATGAACCAAAGTCGGTTTGAGTGGGCTCAAGCATTTTATACAGCCCCTTACAAAAGTATGTCTCTGTCTGTGTGTGTGTCTGTATGTGTGTATGTCTCTGTATGTGTGGGACTTGTGCATGTCTCTGTGTATGTATGTGTGTGTGAGACTTGTGCATCTCTGTGTATGTGTGTCTCTCTGTACGTGCGTGCGTGGCTCTGTGTGTGCGCATGCCCTTGTGTGTGCACCTGCTCCCGCCGGTGCGATAACTCCATCCACAGATGCGTGCTCGGTATTTGTGATAACACATTTTACAAAGTTCAGAAGAAGCAGGTCTTATCAAGGAGCAGGATGGGCTCCCTACATCTGTGTGTGTGTTGGGGGGGGGGGTTGTGTGGTTTCTGTGCGTGAGAAACAAGGGAGCTGCCAGGAAAGGAGGTCACGCAGGCCTTTCTCCTCATCCAGGCCGCTCTCCTTTTACCGACTGATGCGAGAAAGTGAGATTATTCATGGAGACACATTACAGCTGCTTAGAAAAGCCTTATCCAAAGAAAATGATTATCTGTGGAAGATGATTTCACCCATTTCAGCGGCTGCATTCTCACTTGCAGCGATTTTGATTCACAGGTATAATGGTAAAGGCCTATAAGCATATTTTGATGAAAGGTCCAACCGCATACCCACTACTCCGCCCGCATGTGCTCCTGTTGAGGGTGTGGGGGCATGTATAACAGAGACCAGCCCAGTCATTCTGGATCAGGCATAAGTACAGGAGGAAACATTTTTAAAATGGGCCAAGTACCAAAGAGGTGAAAGGAGCAGACACTGAGCCAAAATTAGACTTAAATTAAATTTCCATAAAGCGATGAATTATTCTCAGTATAATTAATACTCAAAGCACCGATCTTTTTTTTTTTAATCCTGGTTAAGCACGAGCGTAATTCATAGTCATCTGAAGATAGATTCCTTGCCCTGGAGGTAGAATTCTCAGTCCACCAGGAACACACGTACGAAGCAAAAGTTTGGTCATCTGTGTGTTTCTGTGTTTTACAGTCAGGAGGAAAAAGCTATTTTTACCTTCAAATGGCAAACTGTTTATTGCTGCCTCCCTGTGCCATCAGTCAATTACAAAACAGTAAATACATATTTCCAAGCTGGGGCAATAAAAGTCTCACCAGTCCAGTTCAGGTCTCCCAGACGGTGCTGCCCCAAAGATGCAAATTTGTTCCGTATCCGCACAATCATATTTCTATTTTTGTACAGCAAACGAATGATGGATAAATGGGCTACTCAGTCAGAGAGAAAATCAGAAAAATGGGTCCAAAGCTATAGACATGGACTAACACCCCCCCCCATGTTTAAACCACTTGCACATTTTGGAAATAGCAAAAGCCACTGTGATAATTAATACGTATTGGCTGCCACAGTCGCACCCCCTCCCACCCACTGCTCGCGGCCCGGCCAGGCGACCTCGGGCTGACCTTGGGCTCAGTGGCTGTCGCTGGCTCGCCTCCGCGTCGCCCTGCATGGCTCCTCCTGACAGGGAGGGGGCGCCAAGCTGTAAAACCCAAGGTGACAGCAGGAGCTTCCTCTCACTCTCTATAAATGATAAACTAGAGGCCCAAGTAAATACCCAATACAAAAAAGGTCATCTTGGTCAATGCTGCAGCAATGGAATCTTTAAGCACAATGTTTGATAAGGTGCCTCTATAATAGCTTGCATATTTAATCTTTATCCATTAATCCATCCATATTCCAAGCAGTATAGGGTAATGGAACCCTGGAACCTATTCCAGGAAGGTCACTGGCACACGGTAGGACACCCCAGGTGGGATGCCAGTCCATGGCAGTGCAGATATTTCTTAATAACATTATTTTCAGCAGACAGGGTAGGGGTTAAAGACCTCAGGAATCATATCCTGAAGAATTCCAGTTCATTTATCAGGAGAGGCCCTGCTTAAAGTAAAGCACGTAAGCAGAAGATCAGAAAGGCAGCAAGGCCTGTCGAGATCTCACCAGGAGCCCTGAGACACAGTACAGATCAGCTGGTTCCTGAATCTGCAGGGATATTTAAACACTCCGGGTCTGGAACTGTTTTAAAGTTGCCACCATTGACCCATTCCCAAAGAAAGATAATATCACAGGGATTAACGAAGACAGGCCAAGAACTCTGACATCAGTGATCATTAAAACCTTGAAAGGACTGAGGCTGGCACACCTCCAGCACATTCCTGATCCCATTCTCAGTACTCTACATTTTTTGTTCAGTGCAAATCTCTGTTAGTTAACCTGTACCTTCGCCACATCCTCTGCCACTGGGACTATCCCAGCACCAATGTTAGTAGAATCCTGTTTGTGGACTTCAGCCCAGCCTTTAATGCTACTGTCCTGAATCTGCTCCACTAGTCCAGCTGGCCAAACACCCCCCCTCCCTAGCACATGTCAGTGCATAACTTACTAACAGGGAAGAGACAGAATGTGAGGTTGGTACCCCCACCTGTCAGATTCCCTTCAGAGCTTCTCTCTCCCCTCCTGTTCTCTCGTTACACAGATGACTGCATTTCTATATACAAACCCACAAAAATCCTAAAACATGCAAATGACACAGAGATGAGACCTTCTATTGAAGAGAGGTTGACCGTCTTGTAGACGGTGCACTCATCGCAACCTCAAGCTCAAAACAATCAAGAGTGTGGAAAGCGTGGTAGTGGACTTCCAAATACCTCCCCATGGAAGTCAATGGCCAGACTTCTGTGGTTGAGTCATTCAAAACTCCACAGACCACCAACACTTTGAAATGAGACATTTGCATCAGCCCCATCATTAGAAAAGCCCAGCAGAGACTCTTTATGTGCCAGCCCAGGAAGCTGAACATCTCATTTCCCATCATCTGTTACCGCCTGGTTCCCCTCCACTTCATCCCTCTCCAAGACTAGGCTGCAGCAGGTGGTCTGCACTACTAAGTATATTACTGGCTGTCAGCTACCATCTATGAAAGACCTCTGTTGCCAGGTTGAAGAAGCGAGCAGGCCACCCACCCCACAACCAACTCTTCGCCAAACTACCCTACAGAGAAGTCCACAGCCACTCGGACAACATGCCATCTACTCAGCTGCTTTCCTGAAGCTCCCCGGCTCCTCAACAAACTCTCCTAGGCGTAAATCCCCACTCAGAAATTCCCTTCCAAATTCACAACACATCCGTTGAATTCTATCCTGGGGTGCACTGATTCCGTTGCATCGATGTTGTTGTTATACTGTTCATAGTACTACTTTGGGTGATACTTATTGTCTTGTTCGCACTATGCTGCATTGCACTACTGCTATTAGCACTGTGTTGCATAGCTACTTGCCTGACAGTGATTCTTGTTGTATTTGCCTATATTGCATACTCTATTTTTTATATTGTTGTATTACATCTGTATGCAGTTATTGCCAAGTTCTTGTCCAGCACCAAACCAAAACCAACTCCTGTATGTTCCACATACAGGTAATGAAGGGCACTGAAAATTACTCCACTCAATTACGCCATTACATAAATAGGTAAAACTTGTCAGTCATTTTCAATAAAATCATCAACTATGCTCTTAAGTCACCAGATTACGCAGTTTATTTTAATCACCCTCGTTTTAAAAGAAGAGAGAAATTTTAAGGCTAAGTATATGCAGAATGTCGAAATTACTCAAAAACAGCAAGGCAGAGGAGATTAGCTAACCCCTTACAAAGTAAGTAACACAACATAAAAGAAAAAATGTACCCCCTGCACACACTGGGTATTCTGTTAGTCTGGTAAAATATCAATATATGAGATATTTGAACAACATAGCATATGGGCCACATGAAAATAATATCATACAGGGCTATTCATCTTCACATTTGTTTGCAATTTTATTGAGAAATATTGTCCTCTGCCACATGCAAGTTGGAAACTCACATTCTGGTCTCCCCGTTTCACCATGGCAACAGTGACGATCTGCACTGGCACTATTCCCCGGCGTGTGCGCTCACAAAAGTACATGTGCTTCCAACATAGCCTGGCTTCTCTCATGGCTCCCACTACTTCCTGTCACATGGGGCACCCCCCTGCCCCATCCCACGAGTTTGCAGAAGTCTGTGCAAATGAACACCTTATTCTGTCATGAGACCAGACAAACGCGTGAGTGAAAATCACATTGGGCCACCTCAGACATTCTGCTCCAAAGGCACTCCACCTCCCGCCTAATATCGGGCCGGAGTGATTGACATCATAATAGGCTCCACTAAAATGTGATAACGGGGTAATTAGAATTTAATCATTCCCTTTCCCCTTTTCCTCTAGGCCAAATGAATAAACATGACTTTGTACAAGACTATGACTGGTTATACTAAGGTGATAAGCCTTCTCGCTATTTGTGCATAATTGTGTGCGTAATGTACAACCTTTCACAAAGCCAAATAACCTCATATAAAGAAATTGACATATTCAGCCAAATTACTATGGCTTAATTGGGATAATCCCACGTAACACTTTCTACCCGATTAAGGCAATCCTGCACAGATTCTTTCAGATTATAGCCCCACTCCAGCTTGCTCGGCTAACATCAGATGTTTGCGAATTGCCATGGACATCTCTTCCAGGGGAAAACTCCTAAAGAATTCCTTCTGATCTTCCAAAGGCTTTCCAAGTGCATGTCTGGAGTGAATGCCAAGTACTTCTCTGTGTAGCAACAAACAGGATGTTCTACTTTGGAGCCAACAATGTTGAGCGGTCCCACACTTCGTTACATTAGCCTCTGAAATCCAGTCCAACAACCTGCTCAGAATCTGAATATCACTGCAGAATAACGTACAGCATCTATTTTCTGTACACATACTGCCTTAAAGTGAAAGGACGGTCCCTACTCAATCACATACCACAGCAGATATTATAATCAAAACACATTTAGTTGGCCCAGCTTTTGCGATGCACAGACATCCCACCTCTGAAGAGGTCCGACATTGTTTATGCGAAATTAACACCTAGGGCAGACCTGCGATATTGCTATTCATCTTGGAAGATTTTCTCCCAGGGATGAATGTACAGAATAAATTCTGGCAGTGACACTAAACGAACTCAGCAGCACAAAACAAATGCCCACAATATCTTTCGTACCTCAGATCATATTATAGCTGTATGGGGCACAGGGCTGTTCAAAGCAGACTAGCGAGCTTGGGGGTTGTGGGGGGAGGTAAATAAAATGCCCAGAGATGGATGCTTGTGTTTTACTGGGCAGTAAACTGTCAGGTCATCATGGGTCAAGGCTGTTCAACATTAAGGGCTAATACCCCCACGGGGGTAACAGGAGACTGCGGTCCCCAAAAGTACGAAGAACATTAATGTCCAATGAGCTCCACAAGCACAATAAAACTTGGGGGGAGAGTGGCTGAACGGGAAGCTAATTCCCAGTATCCACTGATGAGGTGCAGAACTGGCTGTGGGTTCTCATTCCTTTAATCTCAAGTAAGTCATCAAAATGTCATACTTTCAAGATCATTGTGGGCCCTGTATCCCACTACTTACTATAGTGAGCTAACTCATCATAGCTAACTAATTGCTACCAAATCAGATGGGCAAATTCAATAAGAAGCAGCTGGAATATGACAAATGTTACAGCGTAATGAAGAACAAGGTGGATCCGGTGCTGAAAATGCGTGGTGCTGTTCTGGTGAGATTTGTCTTTGTACTGCTGTGCTGGCACATTTCTCAGATGATGTGCACTATAAAATTCCATTAAACTGTCTATCTTTAGAAGGGTTTCAACAGAGTATTAAAATACCTTAAATTTCAAGTTCAAAAGAGCACAGATATTCCTGGGTTTAGAAGCCCTGCTGGAGACAGGAGCCGTGCCTGGAGAATCGATTGTCTAATACAAGCCAATGGACCTGCAGAAACAGCCATAGACTTGTCAGCGGCAACATCTGGCTGTAGTTTAGGCTAATGCTTGTGGCACGGACCCTCATTCCTTATTTTTGTTGATAAAAACTATATTGAGCATAAGAACAATGTGGAGGGATGCTACAGAGCCTCCAAACCACAGTCCAAGATAACAAAAATGAAAAGTATACAGGCAGGAGATTTTGTGCTTAAGCAAAGAAAATACAGGACATTCATCAATCCAAATTTAAAGCAAATAAATCCTCAAGACCTGATTTGTAAGTACGTTTGTAAATGAAACAAATAAGTAGGGCAAAGAAGGAGAAAAGCGGGCCTTGGCAACAAGAACCGCGAAGAATACACTGTTGCTATGGAAATGTTGGAGTAGCTGAGATCAATAGTGAGCTCACAGGCGAGATATTCAACGTGAGATGCTAGCCATTTTCTTTAGTCCATGGTGCCCTTGAAATAAGGTCCTGGCAATGACATAGAAGTAACCTCTTTCTGTGGATGGCCAGTACTACTTTTTTGTGGTTGTGAGACCACATCTGAAGCTTCCCATGTGGCCATTATCATGTCTGTGAATCTTGTGGCAATGTGATATACAAAAACTACCCGATTTCCCCATGGGGATGAATAAAGTATCACTATACTATACTATGCTACACTACTGTACACTACACCTTACCACCTTACCCTGACCATACAATACTATGTACCAGGGAAGTGAAAGGATAAGTCAAGGACACAGAGGCTGCTACAAAAGCAAAACCATCATCACAAATACTGAAATTAAAGAAAATGAAATGTAAACAGGCAGGAATAAAAGAGAATGTATGTTGAAGGCAGCCAAGGGCAACATTAAGGGCCTGGTTATGAAACAAAAAAGGTTTTTGAGGCACAGAGTGTTGTTAGATCTTTAAAGGTGTCAGCGTCTTTCAAACAATGAAATGAAGTGAAGGAGGATCCACATAGCAGAATTTATGCAGAGATTCCACTATGCAAAAACAGTTCCTGGACATGGTAGTAAGGCAACTGGGTTCTCCAGCAGCAGATTTGCTGGCCATAGAGAAGATGAAAATGTTGGGGTTCTGTCCTCGGCTAGTGCTATGCTGGTTTCATATGCTTATTAATGTCATTGGAGGGTGAGAGTCATGCCCTTTGGTGATGCCCAGATGCTGGAGACTGGTGCCATGACAGTATCTTGATTTAAGACAATCCCCCTCACCCCATCCACTTCCTTCCCACCCAGGCAATTGACTTGTGACAGACCTTACCACTACATAACTGCAGACCTTACCACTTCATGTGTTGATTTTTTAACTCACCTGTAGAGGGGGGTGTTTAGTTCAGTGGGTTGGGTGTTGGTGCCTGCAATTTGAAGATAGTTCAAACCTCAGTAGAACAGTTACATGCCCGTTGGGCCCTTAGGCCCCTGGAATGCTCTAGGTATTGTTGCCCAATCTGGTCCTAGGGGACCCATAGACAGTCCCAGTAGGGAGCAAAAATGTAGACTGTCTGGCAGGGAGCTCAGAGGAAACAAAAACATGGACCCCAAGGATCAGATTGGGAAACACTGCTCCAGTGGTGCTGGATAAATGACCTGACCCTGCACTCAGACCCCAAGATTTACTTTCAACTCTGTGTCTCAAGGGAGAGCAAGGTGGGATATGCCAAAAGATGTATGACAAGGTACTTGTGCAAATAAAGCATGATTTCATTTCATTATAATCACTATCGATGATTGAAGTAATCTTTCTCATTTTGTTTACAACCGCTCTTCCTCTTTCACCTTTGAAGTGCCTACAGTCCAAGAGGGAGAAAGTTTGCATCGTTTGAGCTGGGGAATCTGGCCATGCTGCACATCATTTAAGCGCTCGTTTGTACAGGGGATGAAAGGGTTTTAGGGAAGCCAAAGCTCGTTGCGCACACCAAATCCCCAACGCTCCTTACAATTAAGCCGTGCTGCTGTCGAGCGAGGTCAGATCTGGCGCATTATATATAGCAAATGAGAGGGAACTGGCGGCATCTATCTCATTAGATGAGTTGCAAGGTGATCATCTGTGGAAGGGACTGGGCCAGGACATTTTGAATAGACAGCCACAATTACACAAGCATGATGCTAGATGGCGACCTCACGGTTAAGAGCTTGTGATTCAAAGGTTGGAGACCTTAGCATGAAGTAATGTCTCCAGTTGTGCCACCCCCCCCACCCCCCATTCTTTGCATTTTCCCAAAGGTTCTCCCAAAGTAATAACCGTACAACTTCGTAAATGCACAGTATAACTTATTTAGCCTTATCTTCTGTTATAGCCATTCTATTATTATTTCATAAATGCATACCTCTACAGCAGTGTTTCCTAACCCAGTCCTTGGGGACCCCTGGACAGTCCATGTTTTTGCTCCCTCCCAGCTCCCTGCCAAAGACCAACTGGGGGTACCCGAGGATCGGTTTGAGAAGCATCGCTCTATACTACATTGTTAGCAGCAAGAAAATAATTCAGGACATCAGTTCTGCTTGAGATGATGTTTGCATTTAAATATCCTCTCTGTACAGATTGTGAAACTCACAGATGTGTAAATTACCTGTTAGGCTCTTTTTTCTGTACTTTTTAAGTGTTTCTGGGGTGGGGCTATGTGTCCCTGATTTGTGTGGACAGTCTGGGGGTGCCCAAGGACCTGGTTGGGCACTGCTCTACAGTATATAGGCATATGTCTACCCTGATGTTTGTCAGTGCCTTTGTCTTGTTTTGTGCCATCTAATCCTGTTGAATGTTACGTCTTACTGACTGGTTGGGTTGATTAAGAATTCCTATGTGCTGATGTACAAAAGGCAAATACAGAATCTTGAGCTTGATCCCACAAAACTACATCATCATCATCATAGGCATTGTAATCCAGAGCACCACAGTGGCTCTCCTTAATTCTACACATTTCAAATGCTTCAAATTTTTATGGCTGTCCCTCTTTCACCCTTCATTTGTTTTCCCTGGTGAGTCGCCAAATCCCACTCTCCCCCAAGTCGTAGCAGAGTGGCTCTCAGTCCTAATTATCGCCCCCGCGTCCCAGGCCCGCGGCGTTGCCCAGGCCGTGGGGGGTGTCTGGCATGGATGGGGGGAGACAACTGTAAATGAAACACTTTCTACACTGCCGACCTCCCACCTGGCCTCCTGCCGTCTCGACAACGGATGGGGGGGGGGGAGGGCATGTCCATGCTAGCGTTTCATCTAAATGCGTGAGATGGATGCGAAACTGACCGGGATGATGGGAGAGTAAAAGAAGAAAGGGGAAAAAAAATCCCGTGTGCAGTTATGGCGTGCTCATGACTCCAGACCGTTCCCACAAGTGCCAGGATGCTAATCACGTTACACGCCATGCTTCCGACGGCTTGCGCGAGGCTAAGGCAGGATAGTGTGCTAGCTATATCTGAATGCTAATTCCAAAGCCAGCGCTTCATTCTAGGCGGTGGGTAGCAAATGCTGTCATTGGAAAGACCTAAAAATCTCCTGCCTGTATTCATAACCATTGATATAGCTTTTCATGTCTATGGGAATTTTGAAAAGGGAATTTGTAATACTGGCCCTATTGCCTCGGTCTTTAATAGTTACTAGGGTTGCACCGATACCCTGTTTTCAGACCAAGTACAAGTACGAGTATTTACATTTGTGTACTTGCTGATACCGAGTACTGATACAAGTACTTAATTTAGTATTTATACCACTGAAAATAACAATGACCTAACTTGGCATAACCAGACCGCTACTCAATTGAGAATATGTTTGGACCCCATCAGTTCAGCAATGTACTGAGTAAAAGCCTGTTATTTTTACTGCTCTTGGGTTGTCTCTAGATGTTTTCTCTCGCTTCTCCAGAATTTGCGCTAAAGTTTGTTATTGCAGTTTTTCTCTGCTAGCATTGGCAAATTCCTTGTACTCTGTACTATGGTGCATCTTTAGATATTTGATTGCTAGTGTTAAATGATGTGCTGTCCCTTCCTCTTCTTGACATTTTAGCAGAACAGAGCTTACGGTCTGCTTTACTTCTGTTATCGTCCCTTATCTTTAAATATGTCCAAACTGCTGACATCCTCCACATATACGCGCCAATTTGCCAATGCTGATGTTCTCTGCATTTATCCTTCCCAAATGCTAACGGTTGACAAATCTCTCACTTGATACCAAAATCTGATTTGGCAGCGTAAAAAAAGACAAAAGACAAAATGCTGTCGCTCTTGGGGACGTTCACTCGCCCCGAATATCAAGGACACATCAGTTGCATCCTCGCCAAACAAGGCCAGTCCCATGATTCACCGCACACTAAGTTCATTCTTGGAAGGCAAGTTAGAAAGACCCATTGACTCCTTGTTACTTGACTGATATAGTCAATTACTGATAATATCGTCATATCACCCAACCCTAGTACCCACATTAGAGAAATCAGAACATAATGTACCCGGTAAAACTTGGCTGTGTCATTACCAGGTGTCTGTGAGCTAGCCATCCCCGCCACCCCCTATAAGAAATAAAATATAATCAGTTGTCAGCGTCACGCAGTACTGGTCAAACCCAGACATTTGCTGTGTAACAGATGTTTGCTCCGTTGATTTGATAATTCAAACAAAAACCCTTCATCTAGAACCTGCATTTTGTCGTTTCTGACACATCTATAAATAGGTGTCAAATGCTTTAAAAAACAGCCAATTAGACATATGGCTGGGGGCTGAAAAAAGCAGGTGGCACACTGTCCTGTATTTACAGGACACAGTAGGATATAAAAGATGGTCGCAATCAGTAAACAACTGAGCCTGAGCACAGAATTCTGGGAGGGAAAAAAAAACAACCCTTTTCCTCTATCATGGTTTTGTTAAGAAAAAATAGGTTTGGTAACAGAAGCTAGAGAGCAAGGTATAGTGTAATTTGAAAACAACAGATCAGAGTGCTGAAAAATATGAAATAAACACACTTGGATTTTCCTAATTTGATCCATCTGAATGTGCAACTCACACTCAGAGTAGTACCCATGGTGAATTATGATTAGAGTCCAAACAGACAGATTTGCAGATCCCAAATCTCCTGGGGAGCCCGGTAAAAAGCTCAGAAAGGTGTAAGATGGGTAAGGGAGGCTGGGGGAGCCGAGACAAAACAATCCAGCAAAGGGCTGAACAACAATTTCCCCAAGCATGAGAAATCTAATGCAAAAATCACCACAGCTTTCCATGTTTTCACTGAATTCACAAGGGAAAAAGCAATTTAAAGCCTGGAAGGCTTTCAGAAGCATACGAAAGAATAAATCTCCACAGAAACCACAAGTTCTGAACGCAATCACAGTAACCACCCCCCCCCCCCCAAAAAAAGATGATGGTTACCCACATTCAACCATACTCGTATGACAAGTGGATTCTCTCTGTTGTTCATCCTACTAATTAAAACAAGGCTGTGTGGTTTATCAAGTTAGGTAGGCAGTAAAATTTGATTCAGGAGGAAAGAGAAGCCGATACCCAATATAGCTTTGACACAGCAGGTGAGGGGAAAACATCTGTCAGGTTCTGAGGACCAGTTTAATCTCAGAGGGACTCTGGCGGCTAAACTTCCTTTCCATGTGGTTATGGATGAGCTGGTGATCACAAAGCCTTGGTGAAGAGAGGGTGCCAGTAAACAGCGCTGGGCTGCCAGCGGATAGGTATATTCCCACTGTGGGCCCATGTGGCATTGCAGAGCCAGACTCAACACCAGGGGACAACAGGTTCCTCTACTAACCCCATGCAGCTCTATCCGGCTAGCAGCACAACAGCATGAAGTGGTTTGTGGCTTCGTGGGTTAGGCCTCTGTGCCTGTGATAATGTCGCCAGTTCCAGTCCCATCCTTAGCAGAATAGTTGCATGCCCACTGGGCCCTTCAGCAGGGCCCTTAACCCCCTCCCCCAAAAATGCTCCAAGGCCATCAGATAAATGGCTAACCCTGCACTCTGGCCGCAAGCTTTGCTCTCAACTGTATATGTGTGTGTCTCAAAGGAGAGCAAGATGAGATATGCGAAAAAAGCATTCTCAATGTAATTGTATAAATGGCAGAACACTAGGAACAGAGGAGCTGAACCCAGAATCTAAGGTCATTTAGAAGAGACTGATGCAGACACAAGGCAGACTCGTTACCGACAGAGACTGATTCATTGTTCCTGCCAAACCATCTTGGGGCCTGTGGTCAGGGCGGCATCTCTAACATGCCCGTCGACGCCACAAGGCATGACTCTGGGGCTCTGGGGAGGAACCGAGTCCACGGCATGAGGACACTGCTCGTCTCCCAAAGGAATCAGTGGGAAAGAGCGGGAATCTAAGGAGTGGCAGTGGGAGAGCTAAAAATAGAACAGAAATCCAATCGGCAACCTTGGAACTGAAAACTAAAGATATACTGAGAGGGAAAAGAAAAAAAAGGAGTGTGATCAATCTGTTAGAGGATGGTCCTGCCGACTCTCTTCTGGCTTCCTTTTAACCCTCTGGAGTCGGCTATCCCGCCCGCGGGATAAAACAGAAATCGCGTGTATCCGTTTAAAAAACTCCGAGAGTTTTTATCATACGAACATAAAAAAAAACCTGCAGAAACCTTGAACGGTCTATTTTTCAAATATATATAGCTAGAAACTAAATATATTTTTAGAGCTT
>JAAGVU020000043.1:8571876-8586692 GCA_011763525.2 Mormyrus iriodes | reverse complement strand
GCTTTCGGCTTTCCAATAAAACTCCCCGTTTTCCGCTACCCGGGATCTGCCTCCTGTGTTCCACCCGTGCATTACAATGGGTACCAAACACTGCTATGTACATTGCTATTCTACTTTGAAAAGAGAATAATATCTTGTAGTATTGTAGATCTGTCTGTTCTCCTGTACAAATGGGTAAGGTAGCTCTAATGTAGAACCTTTCTACCATCAATGGAAACCATTTAAAAACTTTCGTAGTGAAACTGTAATGTGGTCACTTGGAAACAAGTACTAAAATTAAGGATTCATACAACTGGTTCGCTCATAATCTCCAGTTGGATAATGGATGGATGGATGGAATAACTGGTCTGACTTTCTTTTTCATATTTTATGGAGACACAGAGCTAATATCCATCTTTAAGCATGGACCTGCAGCACCTCTGAGCCATTCTTTATGAAAACATTAACATTACAGTAGCTGGGCATTATTTTTGGCGTTTTCCCGCCTTATTTCCGATAGCCAGCGCTATAATGAAATGAGTTCTTCTTCCTAAATCCCCAGAAAGAAATCAAAACGCTCTAATATTTTTTTTGTATACAGACACACGCATTCAAGGCCGCTCTCCTTACATAACCCCCGCAGCGTGAAACCGCAATATTGTACCCTGCACCTCGGACAAGATTATTTCAGCCGCGCGTCCGACTGTAAAGCTTCTTTTTTAATTAAAACGATAGCGTAACACCCGCGTCCGTAGATCTGCGACAGTCACTGGTAAAAGGGCAAGCAATCTTTTAGGTGTAGACGGCCAGGGTAGGCATCACAGTCATTAATATGCATGCAGGTCTGACAGCCACTGATAACTAAATTCCTTGAGCTGCACACTGGCCGCACCTTATTAACAACAACCCGTCTCAATTACTGATCGTAATGCGATTGTTTTTCCACCGACTGTACGTCAGAGCTGTCACATAGAAAAAAACATACCTTTCGTGGAGTTTTAAAGAAAAATTCTTATCGGGTGCTTTTAATTTGAGCCATTATATAATTTGGATTTTATCGCGCTTTTCATTTACAATTTTCTAGAGAAAAACATCCAGAACGATCCTGCGATAACACTGCGCTGCCGGTACCAGCGTGCAGTAACCGAGCGCGGGAAAGTTACAAAAATGGCGCCTATTTACGTGAGAAAACGTTCCCGCCAATCACCGTACTAACAGTCCCGACTACTCATACTTAACACGGTGGGCGCACACACCGCACTGCTTACAACATTTAATATTAACGCTACACGTGACATTAACTTACAGCACAACAACGACACAATAAATGATAAATCCACAGTTATTTACGTTATTTACACCATTTATACCGCTGGCACTGGTTCAGCATGCCGCCGCGCTGCCCGATGGGCATTCCCATGCACAGTATGAATTGGGAGACAGAGAAAGTGGGAGCAACTTCAGCTTTTCTATGCGACATGAGAACAATACATGATCCTTTTATCATGAAGAATAATATTTGCGTGCAGGTTAGAGAAAAGGCAGTAAACCTGGACCTGCTGTTTGTATTCCTGAGCATTCAATAAATCAATCAATCAATCAAAGTTTAATATAGCATGTTTTTACCTGTTGTGGCAAAGTACTCTCATTTTCCAGAGGGAATTCTTGAATGGGGAAAAATATATTTGTTGCTAAGGGTGAGAAACTAAAAGACAATTATAAATAACCCTACCTATTAAAAAGATTCAACTGAATAACCCTACTGGAAAATTACATATATAAATAGCTGAGATAAATTGTAAAATGTGCAAAGAACATAGAACAAATAGCAAGATATTCATTCACAATTAGTCTCCGTAAACTATTCAGCTGTATCAAGTGCTTAAATATAAAACTGCAACCCATGTAAATAGCTTTAGGTAAACATGTCTGTATGTAAATCAATTTGATTTCATATGTAAATCAGAACTATTTACAGGCATTCTTTCAATTTGCCTCAAATCAAGCAGTAGACGGCATTATTGTTTACCTTTACGCACCACAAATCTGGCAGTGTTAATTTAATGTACAGTGTTTATATGAGGCCTGCAGGACTCTTAGAAACACACTGGGCCTTAAATTGTCACACTTGGTTGTGGTGGGCATTTGTCCAGCCATATGGAATTTGCCATCTACACTTCAGCTTCTTGTGTACTAATCTTAATGGGCTCCAGCCTTTGACTGGCATACCTGTACAGATTTCCAGTGCTCTGTGGATGGAAAAGATGTGTGTCATCAGTCATTGATTGGGTGAACCCATATCCCATTGGCTTAAACTAGGAAGTCGTGGTAATCTCAAGCACTGTGGGTTTCAGGGACTTATTTCTCCAAAACAGATTAGACCTCTAAAGCAGGTAACCTGTCAAGTAACTGCAGTTTGGAGGGTTCGTTCTTAAAGAATGCAAGTTTATTGCACTTCCAATACCCTCATCTTTGCAGTGTTCATTCTGGGTCCTCTCTGAAACTCAGACAAAAATACACAGTGAGAACTCTTTCCCACAATAAAAATGAGGTGTTGGCTTTCCTGGATTAATAAATTACACAATCTGACAAGTATTGCTTAAGTATTAGTTTAAATCGGGTCACAGGATTCTCTGGAGGGGCTCTGGCTTGTTTGGGTATGAGTTTAAAAAGTAATCTTTAAAAAATGCATCCTTTCTGTTGTATACAAAAAAGTCGTGATTGGTTGGCATTTGTTGAACTTTAGGAGGGCTAAACTTGTGATTAGATAGGTCAGATTGTCTCTGGCCTATCTGTGGAACTGGGCTTTACTTCTTAATATGCTCTATCCTATTGAGCATTTGCCTAACAATTCTATGAACAGCCAGTTTAATTCTGGTTGGTACTGAAAGCACATTTGGGCTGTAAGCCGTAGTTAACTTCCTCCGTTAAAAAAAAAAAACGGCCCACAGCTGTGCGCATGAAGTGGGAAGACTACAGCGATACAAATAGTTTCCCTCTGAGTGATTTGTCAGCGGGACTACGGGTCTTAACAATGTTGGCGGTGCAGCAAGGTGAGCCGGCTCTTGCGGGCGGAGCTGTATTGGTAAACCACAGCCCGGCTGTTGCGCTGGCGCTCAGCCACTGCTGATTTGACGTATCACATGATGCAAGTGCTGGGAATTTTCTTCTCTGGGTTATATTCTAATCATTGCTTGTAATTGTTGCATAGTTGTTCAGCCAGGAGTTGCTAAAGTTACCTAGACACAGTCTCCCCAAGCATTATGCATATATATAAAAAAAACTCAGTCTATTCTTGTTTTACATGACTGGGTATTACACCTCTGCTCACTTCCTCCACCAGCTACCTTGAAGATGGTTGGATGGAAATCAAGATGTGGGTGATGCAAGACATCATGTATTTCTACACAGATCCGGCTGCCGATTTGGAATCAGTGGAAAGAGTGCCACCTAGTGTCAACTGGGCAGAGAAAAAGTACCCCAGTAGTTCACCTATAAGCCCACCTGCCCTCCTGCTGAATCACACATGTCATATTTATGGTCAAGCCTTTCCCATTCGTTTTTTTCCAAGATGCTCTGCACACATAGAACCAGCAGGGAAACAGAACTGCTGACAGACGGAGTGCATTTTATAGAAGTATCACAGCTGCTTGGTAGGGGCACTGTCATTTCGGCGGACCTCAAAGCTCCCCTTGGGGTCCCTGAGCGTTATTGCTCTTTATTCAGCACCTGTCAATCGAGTAACTCCTCATAAAGCCAATTAATGAATTCTTAATTGAATGAGGTGTTCAGGTGGCGGACAGGAACAAATGTATGGAATAGCCAAGGGGTGTCCAAGGAGAGGTGGAAGAACCCTGTTAAGATGCATGCCGAATGCTGCCCACAAGCTCAAGCTTGGCGATTTCACAAAGTGCCATTTTTACATTTCTACATCGCCCACACTTGCAGCAAATTAAAAAAGTTCTGCTTCCAATTATCGTAGCGACGGACAAGATTACAGCACATGAAATTGCTCATTTCCTGCCCAGTCCTTGTCTGACTATGGCCCCTCTATCAGTTACTTCGAAATTTCATGTAACAGAAAGTTCTCCTTTATAGCTCTGGACTGAACTCGTAACACTTTCCAGGTTGCCAGCCTGCCTTCAGTGTGATATAAATCACCAGGACTGCCGAGGCTGATTTGCATACAAACGAGGGCTTTTGTCAGCCATTCCCCCCTTTTTTCTCTCTACATTGGTACATCCCCAGGTTTAGGCAGCTAGGCAACTGGCTTCATAGCTACTCTACAACCCCTAGACGGCATGTCACCTAAGCTGCGTTATGACTGACAGTGTCTAAAGTGCATTGTAACATCCTGGTGAGGATAGCAGCCTGTCATACATGGAAACATGGTATAGGTATGGCTATTCTGCATATATTAAGGTTACCTAATACCTTTATTTCAAATTGTAAAAGAGCAGATAGGTAAATATTAAGGTTTGTTTAAGCAAGGGCAAGCAGTAGCTGCCTTTTTTTAAAGACAAGCCATCAAAGTCTCATTTAGCAGTCAAACTGGGTGATACACTCTGTCGGAAAATCAACAAAACCTCATTTAAAAAAATTACTCATTCAGCGAGCACACTCAGAGGCCCTTGAATATCTTGATGTGCTTTTTAGTCTGTGGCTCTCCACATCAAAGGGCGATTAATGAATTGGATCCTCGGTCTGGCTCTTACTGAGGGCCACTAATAATCTCTCCTCAGGATGGGAATGGATATCACTCTTCACTGGTTTACACATCAACACGGTGACTTTGGCAGGCTTCGGAAAAGCCTGAAAAAGGCTAAGCACTGTGTCATTCATATTACCATCTAATGTCTTAAGGGTTGCCTGTGTAAATGTTATAGGGTTCAGCAGCAGCACCAGACAGAGTCTGTCGCAGTTGTATGTAAATGAGATTCGCTCTAGGAGCGTACAGGAGGCAAATTAAGGGAGATGGCATGTAAAACACAAAAGTAATTAACCGTAATTTCCCTCTATGCGGCCGTTAAACATCTGCCGCACTTTGGACGAAAGTGGGCAGGCGATGAGCAATGAGGAAAATGGGATGCGGGCAGGATACAGGTGGGACAAAGGCACGGTACAGGCAGGATACAGGCGGGCTACAGGCGGGATACACGCAGACCCCAGGCAGACCCCAGGTTAGCTGACCAGCTACACACAAAGGCGATGGTTAATGCGTCCTGCCCCTGTCTGTCCCTTCTTGGCATCAGGCAGGACCAGGCCAACCCTTTTCAGGGCCCCTTGCCCTAACACACACTACATGCTGATTAGATGGGGGCGGGGGGCTGGTGGCCACTGGACCCTAAGCAGCTTCTTAGTTCTCTTATGCCTTGAGCCAGCACTGGCGTCAGGGGCTGAACCGCAGGTTCTAATTTCAGGTGAATCCCTATCCCTACACCATGGCAGAGACAGGAAAAAGCAGCTGATCTGAGGTTTTTTTCTCTTATCTTTTTTAGAGGGCCTGGGAGGTGAGCTGTGGCAGGTACAGAGAAAATTCCCCAGTCTGCTTATTATCATAGCCAGTCTCACAGATGCGCAATAGAGCCATTTTCTGTGTCTTAACAGCACCCATTTTCTCTTTTATTTAACTCGGGTGGTTTTTATAGCTTTATAAAGTGCTACTTGTAAATGTACCCTTTATTTAGGTCCTTTAATAAAGCTGGTTCAGTAGCCACTTCGCCTGGAGGTTTCTATGGTGAGGTGCCGCCATACCACTAATGAGGCAAACCTGAATCTCACTAGCTAGCTGCTGCAGAAGACGTCTCACCTGAACAGCCTGGTGATGTGCTGTTTGGGGGTAGGTAGCACACAGAATTACACTCATGGGGAGTAGGAAGGTATAAGATATGTCATGCAATCCAAGAGATTGGCTTGGGCATGATGTTGTTTGTCCCCACTACATCCTTAATGGGTGCAGGTTCACTGGTACAGGTACCAAAGTGTTTGGCGTAGTCCATTTTAATTTGATCTGAATTATGTCTGGTATATTGTTTTTTTTTACTGGTATTCAGTAATCATTTAAGCACTCATTTATGAATGTGTTTCAAGTACTCAGAAAATTGTACACTGTTAATTTATTCAGGGCTCGCATGTCATACCTTTAAATAAGATTCATTTGTGATGCCAGCGTCAGAATTCAATCGGCATTTCAGTTGGGTGTAATTAATTTCAGAGACAGATGGACATAAATCTCTTGGCCAGGGCTGGGCCTGCTGGAATGTGGTTTTGGTGCCCAAAAAGCAGGCTTTTATGTTGCCATTTATAGCATAAAAAGGTGACCTATGTCAGAGATATTCACCCAATACAAGAACACAGGCGTACAAAAGATTAGGCAGACCCACACCTAGTAAGATGGCACACCTCGCTTTCAGACAGTAAAGATGAGACCCCATTTACCGCTGTGCCCAGACGGGGAATTCCAACATGGCTCATTCATGCCTGAAAGTGCACAACATCGAGAACATGTGTGTCCCTTGGCTGCAGCTGACCAAGGCTGTCCCTCATTGTGCCCCCCATAAACACCTCCTCTAACCTCATACATGGTAACACACATGGGCTTTCAATCTTTAACTGAAGGCAGAGGCATAGAAAATGGGGGATGGGGGGGTGATATGTCCCACCCAAATATTTAATTTGGCTTCATTCATCCCCTGCCAATAAACAGACCATTGTATTTGAATTATTAATTTGTGGCCCCCCCTTATATCAAACTCTCTATAATGCCATTAACTGAAGGGATATTTTGTTCAGGTTTGTCAACAGCAACACACGTATTACTGTACTGAAGCCATATATGTTCCATCCATTAAGAAACGCTTGCTGTCTATGTGTAATTATAGGAGAAATATGGGGAACTGTGCTTTAGTGAGAGCTGAAAACACGGAGAAGAGGCTTAGAGAATGAGGGGTGAGAGAGGGATCCTCAAACTCGCCTGGGAAGTACCTTTCCCGTTGTCAGAGAATCGTAAGTAGTGACGGGGGGGGGGGGGGCTGATCACTTTGGGTATTTACTACGTGTTACTTGAAGGTCAAATGGAAAAAGTACATTTGAAGATAACGTTATAAATCCGAAAGAAATTTTCACAAATGGCGCTAGCATAAAGAAAAGCCCCAGGACAAGTTTTAACAATACAATTACTAGAGAATGGGGGGGGGGGGCACTTTTATTGGTGGGAGGTTGAAGAATTCTGCACAGGCTCCTGTATGAGTCAAAGAGTCACGAGTCTCCCATTGAGAAGTATATTACAGACATAAAGTGCAGTTACTGCCCCGCACGTCCATTCCGTGCCGGTACAAGTCTACATGACAGACCTCTCCAGCAGCAACAGCAACAACAAAAATTCTCCACAGTGTTGCTTATATTGTGCTGTGTGTTTCGTACTTGGATGTTTCGCTTGTTTATCAGTCTACACGGACCAGGCAGCCAGAGGGGAGCGAGGGGCAGAAGAACAGATGTGGGAAATGGGGCCAGCGGGCGAATGGGGAGGCCGCCTCTTCACACACAGAAAGAGCTAGAAGCGAGGGGGCCGGAGGGACTCGTTTCATCTACGGCTCAGGTACCGAGCAAATCCAAATGCCGACGGCATCGTTGCGCTGGGTGGCCAAGCTCCATTTCCAGTGAAGTCGTCCCTGTGAATGGGGGGGGGGGGGGCTGGGTATAAAGCAAATCCACATTAATGAAGGGGAAACTGACAGCAGGCAGGAAGGCAGAAAAAAAAACACTTCAGAGCCCATTTGCAGGAAGTCCTCCTTCCACTTTGATACATACAAAGATCAATGTGGCCTGCCATCCCTCCATGGGACTCTCAGCGTCCCCAGTTCTGGTTACCATGGCAATGAATAACTGGTTAACTTATCATGGAGTTGTCACTACAAGACCATTACCTCAAACCCCATAGGTGTTCCCGGAATACATTTTAAGGATTTTGGGAATGAAGTTTTTTAGCGCACTGTTTTTGGGGGTAGGGTGTGTTGTCCGTTCCCAACATAGAAGGCATAGAAGATATGAGAAATGAGGTTTTGAAAGCCACAGCAGGCCGGATTACTGCGATTCGTCAGCCTCAGCCCACCCACCCAGACGGAAACCGGTAAAGCAGCCAATATGAAGTAGCTTAAACCAATCGGGGAACGACAGCGTGCCATAATCCCAGTCATTGTGGGTGCCGGAGCCTCATGACGAGATTCTCAGAGCTCGGGCCGGGAGTGACAGATGGGAGATAACAGAAGTTAGTGGCGTGTTGCTCGGCGGATTAAAATGCGGCATTGACGACCCTCTAACTTTCAGAGCTGGGCTTGCTGCCGACGCCAACATCTGCGCTGCCAGTGACCAAAACGACAGATCCTGTCCTTGAACCCCCGCTCTGGCTCTGAATCAGCCCAGGCCCCGAGACGTGAAGCTCGTTCTCTGTTGACACACACGTTCCTGGAGCGGGTCGGCCTGCTAGTTTTGTCACATAAAGGTAATCCAAAAAACCAAGTCAGCACTAACCTGCCTCAAACTCTACACGCACAGAGTTGTGGCTGGATTCACAACTGCATCTCTGGAGGCTCCATTTCAGTTTGTCCTGGAAATAAACCAGACTATAAACACATATAATGGAATTTAGCGCTTTTTTAAGGCTGTCACATCCGGAAACAGATGATTTTCCTTCTGAAAAAATGCTATCATCTTTATTAGAACTGCAGAAATTGGAGAAGTACTGGCTTTTTTGTCACAAAACACAATACATGATCCTCTTAGTATTTTAGACAGTATGTAATTGCTTCAAAAGGGGATTACGTAAAGCAATTACTATCAGTCAGCTGAAGGAAACGCTTAACAGTGCTGATAACCTTAGCATACCCGTGTAAAGGGTTTATTGGTAGTTAGCAGATATTAAAAACTGCGATGGCATTATGCTTCTCCGCACGAGGCGATCAGAGAATTCATCCCCAAGGCCCCCCCACGATCTCTATCTGCACGGCAAAAGGAACACAAACACCTGCACCGGGGCCCGATTCCCCACGGGCCAGAGGCTAATTGGGTGCAGAATGAGATTTTTAGCTGCAGAATGAGAGGCCATGGACAATGCAGGAAGGGCTAATGGGAGAAAATTCAAGAAAACACAGCTGGGCTTCTCATCTGTAGGGGGAGGATAGGGCATACCCACTGTAGTAGTAGAATCTAAGGGGGGGGTGTCATCTTACCCATGCTTCAACGCGATTTCCCTTCTTTTTGGATCTCATGAAGGATTCAGCTGTTGAACTTTTCAGCCGAGGGTAGCGGACACACACAAACAAATAAGTTTGTGCACATGTATGCACTGGGTCCGTTCACCCCATCAGTAATATACCATGGAGGTGAAACACTTTTGTCATGCTCACAGGAGGAGGCCACGACTTCTTAATGTGGTGATTAATTTGTGTTTTATTAGGCAGGTGAGGACGTACTGCATCTATAGCACCACAGATGAATTCCCAGGCAACAGGCTCCTATCCCCTCCATAAATCTGACCAGGATGGAAGTGGGCGAGATGGAGGGATGGATGGATCTGTTCCCTGGCCCCGTTAGACTGATACGACAGAGCAGATAAACTTGGGAGATGACTGCCCGGCCAGCCTATTTAACACCATTCCTCCATTGGCTGCTTTTCATTACGCCAGAGGGAGCCACAACCTTGTCGTCTGACTGGGCCAACCACAACCAAGCACGACTAAGAATTTCCACCATCAAAAAAGCCTGCGAAAGGGAAAACCAGCAAATGAGAGGATGAAATCTGAGTTATGAAGATATTAAAAAATAAAAACTTTAGCGGCTGGGTGGGGGCGAGAGGTCTTCGAGGCCTTAACGTCTCCCCACACAAGCAAATGCCTCACCAATCATCACTGGCTTTGCTCACTGCCAAACAGGACCAGCGTCGTGGTGAGGAATCCACATTCCTGCTACTTAACACAAACTGAATCGGACAGGGCACCCCCACGGGGCTAATCAGGAGCTGCAACAAACAGCAAGTACAGGATTACATTTACAGATGCTGGGTCAATCATAGCGACAGCATGAGGTGGGAGGGCGCCAATCGACTGGTACATATGTAGGTGTCCACAGCTCAGAAAGGATTCACGTTGGCAAAAGAAATGGACAAGACGCCCAGATTTCACTTCACATTTTAATAGCATTTTTTTTTAACGTATTCTGCAATGTATGACAATATGAATGGACAGAACAGTAAATGTTGGTTTGACCTTCGCAGGGTGTAAAAACATTATTGCAGATTAGTGTGAGCAAGCCAACCTCCTCCCGCAGTTAAGATACAACCTTTCAATTTTTTTCTGAAAAGGTGTGTATTCTGCTTGTTAGCTTGTAAACTTGATTTGTAAAGGTTGCAGGAAAGGCCAAGTATAAAATTCTGCTTCACCAGTGTAATAGACTGTTAAAACAATAATGCTCTAATTGAGGCCGAAATGCCGGACAGCACCGCCGGGAGCTCTGCGGCCATAACGGAGGCAGGTCAATAACTGGAGGGGTGGGTGTGACCGATTACAAACGCCTGTCCGATCCACTTAATACGATCAATGCTGGGAACTGCCTGGTCTTTAAGAGCTGCAGTAAGGCAAGCCACCATGAGCAGGCGCACACACGCTTCGGCCAGCAAGTAAGGTGAGAATCTACAGAGGGTATGACAAAATTTGCCAACTTATAACGAACTCTCTACCGCTGGCCACGTGGAATTTGGTGAGCCGAGAAAACAGGAGAGAGACGCAGTATGTACGTAGATACAAACGACCGTTAGGCTTGCACCTGTGGCTGTTAGAGGGGAGGGATGAAAATAAAATAGGGGGGGGGGAACACAAAAAGCACCTTTCCCACCCTTTTCTTTATAAAACAGCAAATCAGGGTAACCGTGGCAACGTGACGGTTACCCATCCATAACTTCTCACGGCGACGTGGGGCCACAAAGGCTGCCACACTCTTGCACTTCAGTCCAGTCAGTAGTCAAGGGTTCCCGTAGCACCATTTCCAAAAACGGCTTAACGGTTAGAAAAAATGTAAAATAATATTGATAATAATAAATCACGCAGACTGTGAAGTGTAGCATTTGAGTAATAGTCGTGCCGCACATATTAAACATGTTCTGTCTAAAGCAGTCTAACATCACTTCATATTCAAAGATTTCTACAGGGCGACAAGAGGGGAAAATAAAATTAAAACTCAGAGAAATTACTAAATAATAAATAGATAATTTCATTTCAAAGAATTGCTAAAAAAGCTGATTTCCAGTAAAAGTGATATACACAAGCCAGGTAAATGCCAGGAAAAAACCCAGTGACACAGTGAATTCACATTCTCAGCTCTTGCGCTATTGCAGTTTGTGTACTGCTGATGCATTAGGTCTTTATACAAATGATTTTTTTTTCTTTTTACCTGAACTATTAGATACTTAAATACCAAACAAAATCACCCTGCATAGTCCCCTTCCCAAAAGCATGACAGGAAAAAAAAAAAAGAGTTCTTCAAATAGTTCAAACAAAAGCACTGTCCACCTGGGTTTTTGCAGTTTGCTGTGTATTTTGGCATGTTTTCAAAAAAAATTACGGCAATGCAAAATGGTTAGCGAATCGCTAACGTCACATCTGAACGAGTCTCTTATTTCCTGGTCAGAAACAGAGAGAGAGAGAGAGAGAGAGAGAGAGAGAGGTACTTCGTTGATGCTCTGAGTCTTGTCCGTTTACAGAAGACACGCGGGTGAGACGGCAAAAAAAGGTCCTCGTTCAAGCTGCGCTTCTCCCCAACAGTCGACGAAAAACGACCACGGCAACAACGGTAAGAGTAACGACACCAACGACGATGACGACCACGAAGACGCAGCCGGGGAAAAGGAGGGCGGTGGGTGGTGGGACCTCCACACACAACCACTGAGTTTTTACGTTGTCAGCTTTGTCAGCTGAAGCACCTTGTCATATGTCCCTTTTTTGGGGGGGGGGGGGTGGCGGCCTCGAGTATACCCCCTACTGGTAGATGTGTGCATCTGCCTGAGGGAACTGTGGCTCCATAAGGGACTCCATGAAGGACATGTAGCTGGGGCCCTGGGTCTGGGGGTCTAGAGGACCAGCCTGGGCATCAGGGGGACCATATGCAGCCGGGGATGTGAGGCCGGGCTCAGCAGTGGCGGTAGCAGCCGGAGAAAGAGCTGATGTGCATGCAGAGAGCCTCCCCAAGGGGGACAAAGGTACAGGAGGCTCTGGGGGAGAAGGCAGGCGGGGTCTCTTAGCTGCCTGTGCTTCATCGCCTGACAGAGAAGGATTTGAGGAGGCAGTGGCTGCAACCGTCAGGGACTGGAGAAAAGCAAGAAAATGGCACAAGTGTCATAAAAAGGACATTACTGGCAGCACAACAACCCCAATTCCCCAGCTAGCAGGCACTGTGAAGGCTTCCGGACCGGGACTCAGGCGTAATCCAATACCATTGGGGTGGGGGGAATGTAATTCAACCAACTGTCTTGATTGTCTTCTTCTAAACCATTTCGGAGCTCTTAATGCTAAAATAAGAGCTGGAAATCATTCTGAACACGGCCACCTGGGACTGTAACTGGATAAGACCTGCCCTTACCCATAATGCCTCAGTTTCAAAACGACCTATCACAGATGAAATGAGAACATTCTCATTTCTCCATTTCTGTAGTTACACGCTATGAAATAAAAAGGGGAGAATGCACCCGTTAGTACACAGAACAGTCAATGCCACCCCCACCCCAATCTGTACCCCCAGTTTACCAGGCGAGACTTGACTCTCTTGGGCAGCTCCTGCTCCAGAAGATGGAGCTCACTGCGTTTCAGCATCAGCTGGGACTTGTCCTCAAACTCAACCTGGATGAGGGCAACAGGCCACCAGTCAGACAACAACATTCATAGGCAACATGACATTTGTGACCCCGTCCGATTTGATACTGCTGCACGTAATATTAGTATTAGTTATCAGTATTACTGTTGTTTACTTAAGTAACTTCATGAGTACAACTGCCATCCTCAAAACGGAGCCACGGACAGGAAACACTTCAGCTGTGTGAAAATGTGTTTAACTTTTCGTGAAAGGTACATCTAAGCGATGTTAACCTGCGCTACCCTCTGTGTAAGGCACATTTAAGCTGTGGTAACCTGCATTACCCTTTATGTAAAGCACATTGAGACTGTTAACTTCTGTGTACGGGACATTTAAGTTGTGTTATCCTCTGTACATGGCACATTTAAACTTTGTTAACTTGTGTTTAATCACAGGTTCCCTGAGGCTGCTGCACTCCTTTCTGGCCTGTCTCTCTCTCGCAGCCTTCCTGACTGTAGCACAGACACGGTCCATCTGAAGTTGAGGACGTGTGGGACCTACCTGGTACAGCTTCTGCATGTGGGTCCTGACAAACTTGCCCCTGCGCACACTGCCATCCACACTCTGCACGCTGACCAGCTGACCTTCCTCTGGAGGGCCCAGACACAGGCAATCCTGGTCCTGATAGTGGAGGGAGGGGAGTAGGGCAGGGGGGACAAAAAACTAAGGTTGAACATCAATTACTGATGTATGGCAGTGGCAATAAAAGCAACTTCCTACCATCAAAATATTTTTTATATCATTCATTGCAAATCTGGCAACCTTTACTAGCTAACCAGTCAAAGTGGCCCTCTTTAAATTATGAAGCAGGTTGCGCTCACATAGGAAAATTAAAACATGGAAACTTCCTTGTGACTTTCCCTAATATCAGAGGACTTCTTTTTGAGGCTGTTCGTTGCTAGCGGGCGGACTGACGGGTGACTCCTCGAGCCGTGCCTTGAAATTCATTATCGGACTTAGGGAGGCGCACACGCCTGCACAGGAGCCAGCTTAAACCTCCTTCGTTATGCACGGACAGCGGCCATAAATTAAATTCTGTGACCTTTACGGCTAATCTTTTGCACCTGAAGCGACAGCTACTGCGATGAGGCTGAACTGCTGCGGGATGACGGTTTTCTAACCTACCGGAAAACGCGAGCCTATTTGCACACGTTTCAGACACACGTGAACCTGTTTTACAGAGAAGTAAATTTTAATGCAATCCCATAAACGACAGAAAGGGGGCACTGTATAGAGCAGACAGGTCCTATGACAGCAAGGAGTCAGATTTCATTCACAGCGTCTTGCCCGAAAGGGATGCTGACCAGGATGCTGTCCGGATAGATGTTGTCACTGTAAGAGCCATCCTCAAAGTTGATCTCGTAGAAGGTCTGTGTGGCCATGCCAATGACCCAGCAGGGATAGTACCAGCCATCGCGGTTCCGCCCAACGATCCTCTGACCCAGCAGGAGGTCTCGGGAGGCCACCCGTGACCTCGTCGAATTCGATGCCCCCTACAGGCAGGAATGTGATCAGTCATAACCAATGATGGCCACATCCTGTTATTTGGCAAAAAATTTCATTTCTACTCAAAGTGATTTATGCAGTCAAAATGCAAAATGAACAAAGTCAGGCCCCAAACGCCCTGCCAGTCCAGGGCCCAGCCCACCTCCGTCTGAAACTGATAAGCTCACCTTGGAGCTGGTCGTGTTGTGCTTGTGGCAGGTGACGGACACGACGTAGGGCCAATCGGCAGGCTGCATGAGCACACCGGCGATGTGCGCGCATGTCACATGGAAGGAGGTGGAGCAGTTCTCATAGGAGCATTGAATGCAGGCACCGCGGGTCTGCTTGGTGCTCTTGTGGCAGTAGACGCACTTCTGTGTGGGGCGGGGACGGGGGAAAGGGGGGCAAAGACGGGAATGATCATCGCCATGGTAACCAACAGAACACCTTCACAA
>JAAGVU020000043.1:8558772-8571776 GCA_011763525.2 Mormyrus iriodes | reverse complement strand
TATAAAACTAATTTTATATAGTGCCTTTTACAACAGAGTGACCCCCAAGACGTTTCACAAGGGTGTGTGTAGCAATCTATTAGTACAACGTGTATACAGAATGGTACATGAAACTGAGGAAAATTGGGAAGAGAGAGAGAAAGAACGCCCGAAGACGGAAAACTCATCTAGGAAAGTATAGCTTGGTTTGGAAATAGCAAAAGCAAGCTGCATGTTTTAAACTGTGGCTTCTCTAGTCAGACAAGGGACAAGAGGCTGGATTCAACTCACACCCTTAGTGTTTTGTGCCTTTTTTCAGAAGCGCTTGTGGGTTCAACAGAACAGCCTGTTATTCATTTACTCTAAGGACTCTTAGTGGCTGCAGTTACAGTATATGCAGGTATATGATTGGATTTAATATACAGTACAAAAATTTTATACACTAACACTAATCCGTTCTCTCTGTGCCCCGCCCCCACCCCACAGTGGAGTCCTGTAAGTACATTAAGGGCCTGAGACCAACAGGTGCCTTCAGACAGCGGATTTCTAAGAAAGACCCCATTGCGGATGTGTGTGTGTGTGTGTGTGTGTGTGTATGCGTGTGTGTGCCCTGACGCATGACAGAAGAGCAAAAGATGATCTGCAAGGCCAACAAGGTAGACACATGTTAAGACACCACCCCAAGCCCACCCATCCAGACTCAGCTGTTTTATCACCGTCATAAAGCAAACACTAAATCATCAGTAACACACTATAACGAATCAACTAGGTGTAGCGCTTGTGCAAACGATTAAACCATTAGCCTTCATTAAGGACAATCAGGGTTTAATAACAGATGGCGTGAACAAACAATGCTTAACAGTCCAATGCAATGAAAAAAAGTCTGCATGGCTGTCTCACTTAAAACCACATACTGCAGCATCTTGTTAAACATGTAGACTGGTTTTGTTGTCTGTCTTGCGGGTTACATCCATGGAGACCCGATTTCACATTCACTTCCATCTGTGCTCTTTAACTGCTCTTTCTACTTTCCGTGTTTCAGATGCACCCCATATGGACACCCCTTGTGGTGGCATGTTATACGACATGCATGGCGACACGGGGACTCACCAGGTTCTTTCGCAGCTCGGGGATGGCGCTGACATCCACTGGCTCTCTCTCGAGCGCATTGACAAAGCGTGCTTCAGGGACGGCGATGGCACAGATCACGTGCACCCACCTTTGGAGAGTCCCCGGCGACATGGTCAGGTACGCTAACATAGCACATAGCCTCTCTCATTAACAAACAATGCAAAAGAAATGCTTTAAAATATCAGTAAATCAGTTATACAGAAATGTGTCACCTGGCATGTCACAGTACCGTCCCAAAGGAAAAACCCTGCCTGATCGCAACATTAAAAATGTAAGCTTGACAAAGCTGCTGTCAAGATCAAGAGAAGCCATTAGCATCCCACTCATGACCATGTGGCCTCAACACAAACTACATGAGAGCTAACACAAAGGTATAAGGGAGTTGTTGTGGACACTGACCTCCCCTCCGTAGTCTTCTTCAAAGCCCCCCCTCGCAAATTACACAAGCAGCAGTCCTGCAGAGACAAGCAGAGGTCAGATCCAAATTTTAAAACCGGTAATGAGACAAAAATAGTTAAGGTAACGGGGCATGTTGGGGGGGAGCACTTACCACTGTCCATGCCGTAGCCACACAGCGGGAACACGTCCAGTCCCCAGTCAGCTCATCTGGTTGGACGCCATAACAGCCTGAGGAAGAGACCGCACTCGGTGAATAGGCACACCCTTAACTCGACACTGCCCCTACAGGCCTGGAGGTGTTATAACACCAACACCACCATCAGCAGTTAAACCGGTCACGTCTCCCTTCCATTAGATGACGACATGACAGTCCGAGAAGACACCAGACCTAACAAGGCCTCACCAACAAACCTACACTTTAAGCCTGAAGCCTGTTTAATGGTAGAAAAGATAGCGGAAAACTTTAAATAAATATTGAAATTCTGAGGAAACGAGAAGGCACCTTAATGACTGGCTTTCTTTGGCAAACATCTACGAAGCAGAGGAGAACAGCACGCATCCACATTATCCCTGCTGCTCCTTTGGTTCCCTCCCCCATTATCAGCATGGCAGGCACACTAGCTTGGGACACAGCTTGTACAGATAACAAATGTGTCCCCCCCAGCCCCCTTCCTGCCTCCCGTGGCTCAGCCTCTCTCTGGAGTTAACAGGAGCGCTTAAGATAAAATTGGTCTTCAAACCTGGACTTCCAGCAAAACATGGACAGCACCCCCTGCTGCGGAGCCTTCACCACTGTGCCACACAGAAGCAACATCTAGTCTCCAGCTGCAGCCATGTGTCCATTCTTCCACCATATAGACTACATCATGCAACTTCCTGCTATATATGACACACACGGGTATACACCAGCTGTATGGTGTTGCTATAGAAACTCACGCTGCCTTCAGGTGAAAAGAAAGGGGAGTAGGTCACCAGGAGGCAGCCTCTGGGAGCACACGCTCACCGCAAAGCACTCACAACCTCCCACACCCCCACCCCCCCGGCCCCCGCTGACACAGCAAAGATTTCAGTGGAAGCTCCTTAATTATCACGAGGTTGATGGGCGTCTCTATCCAGAAAACTGGGTACCAGCAGAACGGAAAGGCCATTTCCATCAGTGGAAACCTAGGGAGTCAGCTTCCGTTGTCGCCAAGGAAACAGGAATAGTCAGGGAGGGGAGCCCGCATCCGGGGCAAGATGGGGCGCATCTCCTCCCTGGGGATTTCGACGTGATGACTGGACAACCTGGAGACTGAGGACACCCTTTGGAATAAGCAGTTACTGATGGCTCCCAGAAACGGGGCCAGGCAGGTGCATTGGTGAGGCTGGGGGTGCTTTCCTGCCAGTTAATATCCAGACTATGCCCCCCCTCTGCACTACAGAGCAGTGAAGATGCCCCCAACTCAGCAGATGCCATCGCCCACGACGAAGGAAGGCACCTCAACCCCATAAACAAAGACGGCCTCGCTTCCGGGCGCAAGCGGATGCTCTGACGGGCTGATCGGGTACACAGCTCTGGCCGGGAGAGAGCGAGGGCGCGAGACGGGCTGAAAATAGGCCGGTTCCGAGCCTGATTTATTTTTGTCCTGAAACACCATCATCTACAATGCGAGTGACGCTTCATTAGCAGAGGGGTGGGGGGGATAACACGATTTACATTTTGATCTGACGTACAACAAACACATACGAGTCCGCATACCAGCGGAAGTTTCCAGGTGTGTGCATGGGTGTGTGGGGGTGGAGCCTGACTCACTGGCGTGGACCTGCAGACAGCAGCTGGAACAGCAGAGCAACACGCTGGTACCATCCTCCCCGATGTGCGAGTTGGCGGGCAGCGGCTCCATGTTCTCAGGCCCCGAGCTGAAGCACACTTCCGGGACGATGGGGCGGGTGCGACTGCCGCTACGCGGGGGCTGGATGTCTGCCGTGAGGGCCGGGTCCTTGTGGGGCTGGGGGCACAAAAAGAGATGAGGAGATGGGATCTGGGTGTGTATGGACATTTTACATTCTGCTTACTTGGCAGACATTTAGCCAAAGCAACATAAGTTTTCGAGGGCCAGCCAGTCCCTGGAGCATGTGGGGGTTAGGGACCTGGCTCAGGGGCCCAGTGGTAGAATTGCTCTGCTGGCACTGGGATTTGAACCTTCCCTTCCAACTAGATGAGCTACACATCTCCCTCGTATGCATTTGCTGGCGAAAGTGTGTAATTATTTAGCATGTGTAAGTGAGCCTACTTGAGTGTGTGTGTGTGTGTGTGTGTGTGTGTGTATGTGTGTGTGTGTGTGTGGGGGGACAGCCTGTCAGACTCACCACTAAGTACGGGGAGAATAAGGTACAGATGGCACAGTACGGTTCGATGGTGGCCACAGCCGCATTGAAGCGGCGTTCCGCCAGGAAGTTGGGCGAACGGTTCTGCCACAGGTGACACTGCGTCATCGGCTTCTCCTCTCCCTGCTCACTGTCGCCCCCTCCTGGCAGAGGTGAGAACAGCTCTGGAAGAAAAATAAGAGAGACCGTCAAGCAGAAATCTTTTAAGGACCTGTCATGAAGTCACCTTTAAATTTCATTAAACCCTCAAAGCAGGTCCTGCTTCGTGGTACCAATGCCCAATTATACTGGATAAAGGCCAAAGTCTGTGTGCTTTCACTCGGAATCGCTGTCTGAGGGGGCCACTTATCAGTCAGTAATTGACTTACCCTTAAAAAGGTGGCCCATGTAACTTTCTTTCTCAACCAGATTATTCAACTAAGTGCTGAAATACAACAGAACCAGGCAGGTCCCAGATCTGGGCTGGATATCCCTACCCGACAGACTCCTGCTATTAGAAATTATGAGGACGGTGCCTCTATTCAGCCAATCGAGAGTCGACAGGAGCAGAAGAGAGGTCTTCCCCATAATAAAAGCATAAATGGGCCTTTTAGAGCCACATCATGTCGGTTATTGCGCATTTAATGCTAATGGGACGGTCTGACCCAAGTCCTGCCTATTACTAGGCTTACCTTCGTCACTGGAGGCCTCCTGCTTGACGATGGAGAGGGGGGAGCGCCTCGGGGGCTTGCTGATGGGGTGTCGACGGCTCTTCTTCACCTCCACGCCCATCTTCATCTTTGCATAGGAGGCCGGGCTGGCCTGGGTGGGGCACACAGGCCGACAGGCACGTTCACTTCCCACGAACAGTAAATTTGGTAGCCGGCCTCCTCTGGGGAGGTGGGACGTGCCGCATGATTGGCTGCGACAGGAACACGGTATTCCAGAGCCGCAACATGATAGGCCTTCATTGAAAAACTCAGCAGGCCTAGCAAATACAGGTACTTCGCTAAACATTCATGGTTTCCATCTTAAAGGTACAGACACACTACACAGGACGGGTCATAACACAAAAATCACACAATACAAATTTAAAATCATTAAATTGTTGCTAACAGGCCCGTGCCAAAATATCAGCTTTTAAAATGGAACCGGACCAAAGTGGGTTAAAAAGATATTCCCCAAAAGGGGGGCTGAAGGCTGCACTCTTCATGCTTTATATAACCTTAAGGTGCCATAAATATCCAAGGGGCAGCTAGATTCACCTGGATTATCTTCTCAGGTCTGCCCCCTACTGGCTCATCATTCTTGGCAAATTGCTCGAAGGCCTCCTGGCATGACATGCGTTCCTTGTCGAAGACCACCTTCTTGGGGGCGGGCACGACAAATACCGTGGGCACCACAGGTCGGGTCTCATCCCCTAGCCTGTCACCCTCGCCTGCAAGTGGTGCTGTTGAGTCCTCCCCGGCTTTGGCCAGCTTCTTCTTTTTCTTCTTCTTCTTTGTTGTTGTGCTTGGACCTGGACCAGAAAGGAAGGCCTTTTTTCACATGAACGTAAATGAAGGCGTGGTTGAGAGCTAACCCAGTTGCCAGGAGCCCCCACTCACCCGCTGCTGTGGCATCGCCACCCGTCTCCCCCGCGGCCTGCTGCTGCTCCTCCCTCTCCATAGCCTCTAAGGCGGCCCGCGCCTCCCGCTCAGCACGCTCCCTCAGTCTCTGGGCCTTCCTCTCCTCCACCTGTCGCAGGTACTCCACCGGGTCCAGCTCGATGCCCTGCTCGGCCAGAACCTTCACCTCCTCCAGATTCAGCCTCCGCAGCTGCTTCTTCTTCTGCAGGGCCCTGGGGGTCAGGAAAGGGACATGTGAGGCCAGCAACAGAGACAGGGGGACAGGAACAGGAAGATGGGAACAGGAAGGCAGATAGGAAGGCAAGAATGGAAATACAAGAAGACAAGGACAGGGAGACAGGGGACAGAAGACAGGAACAGGAAGACGGGGACAGGAAAGCAGATAGGGAGACAGGAATGGAAAAATAAGGAGACAGAGACAGGGGTAGGAACAGAAAAACAAAGGAAAGGGAATAGGAAGACAGGGAGGGAGACAGAAACAGGAAGACAGAAAGATGGGAACAACAAGGCAGATAGGGAGACCGGAATGGAAAGACCAAGAGACAGGGATGGGCCAGGAACAGGGAGACACACGAACGGGAAGACGGAGGGAGACAAGGACCGGGAGTGAGAGACAGCGAATGGCAAAAGCGAGAGGAAAAAGGCTTAAATCATGGCCTTACGGCAACATGCAAAACCACTACTTGTGAACGACAGATCCACACACCGTGCAATCGCTTAGAGCAATCAGGCAGCGCAGTGTACGGGGGGTGAGAGGGCAGCACTAAGCCCTTCAGATAAAGTTTATGCTACATTTACACTGGGCCCACTTACGGCAGGCTAGTCTGGTGACAGGGCCATGTTGGTCTGACTTCTGTAACCTGTACTCTGTTTTGACATGTACCTGAATGGGTCTACGGTGCATTTTGGAGGTAAATCAGACGAGCACCAGAGGCACCAGACTAGCCAGAGACAGATTCTGAGAGAGGAAGTAAGGCCAATTTTTTAAAGGAAGTTCTCTGATCTCTCCTTCCTGTTTAACCCCTGAGAAGGAAGAACAAAAATACCACTGGGGCTCATTACTCAAACCCCCATGTGGTCTGGTTCCGCGTCCCAAGCCACTACGCCTTCCAATGGCAACTTTAGGGAATGCATCTGGCACATGTCACGTTACCTGGTGCTCGCCCTCACCTGCGCAGAAGCTTTTCCCGGTACAGAACCCGGTTCTGCCTCCAGCGCTCCAGCTCGGGACTGGTCAGGCTTGTGGGTTTCAAGTGGTCCAACACGGTGACGTCGCGGCCCTGCTTCCACTGCTCGTAGCGCTCGGGTTGTAGGCAGCGCACAAACACGTCCATGGAGATCTTCACCATGTCCTTGCGGCAGGTGCACTGTGAAGGCCGTGATCACTGTTAACGTCGTGAAAGGGAGGCAGCAACAACTGGTCGCTAAGCAACAAGGATCCACAGGCGACAGCAACCATAAGAAGACATTACCCAGTGTTCTCCAGGCCAACAAGATTCACGCCAATCCTTGACCAACCTTCTAGTCCATAGCTATCTAAATGTCAAACTTAAAATCCATGCTTAAAACTACCAATATTGCAGCCAGTCCTCACCCACCTCCCCCCATACAAGACGAGACATCCTGCAATCATGCAGGTTCCATTACGTTCTCCAAACTATAAATCTTCCACGACGACGTTTAAGAGCAGTCAGGGAGAGCGAGGAGTCTTTGCTCACACTGTGAGCCATTGCTGTTAAACTGTAAGGGTGCAAACTCTTTCGGCAGCAGAAATTAAAAGCTGCCATTAAGCAGCACGGTGCCCCAAGCTCCAGGACCAGCAAGGCAAGGGTGGTCGACCTGACAATTTTAAATAGTGATCGATCTTGAAGACATCCACGGTCTACTTTTCATGCGCATTGTAGAGATTGTGATCTTTTATGTCCTTCTACTAATATTTCCAAACCACAAAACTTTGATGGCCAATAACAATGCGTGCCACTACCCGATCCATACCACACTTCTTCATCCACCATGCGGATAGCTCACATTGAATTGTTTTTCAAATACAGCTCTGGAAAAAATTAAGAGACCACAGCAACATTTTTTGTTTCACTCAGTGAAGTTTATGGGTGTGCATCTGTGTAAACTACATAATTTTGCAAACTCCAACCTGGGTCTTCTCGGTTTCTCATTAATGAAGGGCTTCATCCTTACTTTATGGGTCTTCAGTCCTGATTCTAGGAGCCTGATACGAACTGTCCCAGCAGTGCACTTCATACCTGCACTTAATGTTTCCTGGTCCTTTTGAAGGTCATTTGATGTCATCCTCCAATTCATGAGAAACTGCTGGATAAGTTGACGGTCATCTCTGACATTAGAAAGTCGCTTCCGTCCTGTACGCAGCTAGTTTCTGATCATTCCCAGCATCTCCTGTCTCTCCTTATTCTTTTGCACTGCTGTCTTAGAAATTTTGAACCTGGAAGCAGCCTGCTGCTCAGCATAGCCTCTGCCAGCAGAACCGGGATTAAACCAGGATTTAAAAATGCAGATTTAATAAAAAAATAAAAACGCTATTACCTAAGTATCCCATATCTGAAATATTAGTTTATAGTTCCATCAGTTGAATCTGCTGCTATCCAGCAACATAGTATACTTACAGCTTTGGTTCACTCTGTACTGAAGGGACATATATGGTCACCCCATCATGACTGGGATACCTAACGAGACCCCTGAACGGGCACTCAATGCAGGTGCTGTGCAGAATTTTTATTAGACAGAGAGAAAACACATGGAATCCAAATTCAGAATATCTGGCTTAAGACCCATTCTGGGCTGGCGCAGTCCGTAAAATGAACCTGATGTATTGAAGAGAAAAAAAAAATTTATGGGACCAGGTTGGGTCATGAAAATGTCATGAAACTAAGTGGTACAAATCGGACACTGTCGTAAAATAGAAGACGAGAGCAGCCTAACAAGCCTTGCGTCAGTCATCTGTGTGCTGCTCCAGGCCTTGCCTAGTGCCCTCCTCCCACAAGCAGCCTATGTAATCTCCCACTTTCTGTTCAGTTCCTCAGGGCGGAAGGTGCCTCGCCCGCAAGAACCAACTAGCAACCCGAGCAGCTAAGGAAAAGACGAGTCTGCGTCGGAATCTGTCGAACGGCACGCACCCCACCCCGGGCAGGAGGGCTGTCAGTTGGGGGGGGGGGTCAGTGCAAAATGGCAACTTTCTGCAAAGCTCCGCAAAGGCTGTCCTTCAAGCCTGCCAGCGGTCGTGTGCAGCAGCTAACAGCTAATTCATTGTGGTCCGAGGATGAAGGGACTGGTTACAGGGAGTGGAAAACCCAACAGAGAGCCATCCGTCCAGACAGGATGCTGCGGATCCCGTCAGGGGAAAGGGTCACCTGAAGACACTAAGACAGAGACTGGCTAAGAATGGAAACTAGTGGGGGTGGACATTAAGTGAAACATAGCCTTTCCCCTGTATTATAGAGTCCCCTTTAACGATTTCACACTCTCCTGCTGAACCCGGCATGCTGTCAACATACAACCTCGATACATCAAAACACGCTTCGAAATAAAGCCTCGTCGCCCCCAGAAGCTCGGCAGAATTAATCCAATAAATCTAAGCATTTCAGAGGAGGAAAAGTAAACATCAATAGATCATAGCGCTACAGTTAGCGTCGGCGCAGCTCATGAAATGCACGTGTCGTACACGCGCCGTTGCTGCCCCACAGCTCCGCCTGGGAAAAATGGGACATTTAAAGCACCCAATCCTCACTGAAAGAAGGGGACTTATAATTAACTCATGGGTTTATTAAACCCCCCCAAATCAGACATCTCATTCCTGATCAGCTGTTAGCATTAGCATGTGTAGCACGTTACAGCCGAAATCTAGCAGCAAAACATTACATTCATCATTGCTGAATCTGTTAAAGCATGAAGACAGGAAGAGGACGTCTATTTCAGGGAGAACAAAAACATTGCTGAGTCTCGCAATCAGTCATACGGGATTTTAGGAGACTTTGTCAACTCTGAGGTAATTTCCTACCTTAAGGGGCTAAGCGCTTCTCTTCAAGGAAACGTTTCAGATTTGTGTCTTAGAAGCAAATCAGAGTGAAGAAGTGCAGAGCGTTTTGCCAGATTACACGTGGTAATTGTCACATTTGCAGTGAAGAGCAAAAACAAGACGGCGGCTTTCAGGTACGCTTGGAGTCAGCAACCAGGAAGGGTGAATGACACAGGAGATGGGAAGCCCTATCAGACCGGAGATGGGAAGACCTATCAGGAAGCTCACGGCATCTTATGTCCATTAAGAATATTCCTGGCCCTCCATTATAACACAATGCATTTAGGTTTGTAGAGGGGTCTGAACACTGACTGCCAGAAAAGTGTCTCTCCTGGTTTACTGTATCTAATTCCACTTCCAACTTTCTAACCTGACAAACTGGCATAAAAGACACTTTTGGTATAATTCCAGACATGCATCGTTGAACATGTAGGATACATTCTGTCCAATATGACGTTAAGTGACTAGGACATATATACTGTATTTGAACCTATATGTTGTGTAGAAGGACGGTAAGCAGTGTTTCAACCCGTTGAGCACTCTGTGACTGTGACTCTTTATACTCAACTGGTTGGTTGAAACAAAACCTTGGTCTGGATTTGTACTTTCTGGACCTGAACTTTCTACCTCTGTCTGTAATGAATTACTTTTGTGAGTAGCTTCTCCAACACTGTGCATAACTGTACAGGAATTTCGTGCGCTCGTGCGAATCATCATTGCCAACCTGAGTGGCCATCTTTCCGTAGTCAATCCAGCGCAGAGTTGCAAAGTTGGTGGACTCGGCGCAGTTGAAGCCATGGTTGAAGCCGGCGTGGTAGCCATACGGAAACGTTATCATGAACTCTCCCTCTTCCTGCGTGATCTGGACAGGAGAGACAAAAATATATCATACGCACGGAGAAACAAATTTCCTGGATAAGACTTGATCGGAAAGTCGTCGGATTAAATTCCGTGGTCGGAGAGTGATGTTACAGTTCGGCCCTTGAGTGAGGCCCTTAACCCCAGAGACTGGCAAACCCTGCTTTCTGATAAATGTCGCTTTCAAATAGTTTCTGCTAAATTAATGTAAATGGTTTCACCCATAATTAGACAAATGAGGAGTGTTGGAGGTGAAACAAAAAATGGAATCAATGCTGATGATTAAGTGGAGCTTCGGGAACCATCAAGTATGGACTCATATTCACTTTCCATTCTTTTCTTTACTGGTTGCTACTGGGTTTCCAAAAGTAGTTAAATGATGCGGCACAGTGATCCCGTTTGGGTAGGGAAACCCCATTCCTCCCATCACTAAATAACGATTAAACTCTGCTTCATCTCGTCAGCAGGCTATGTTTAGTTTAACTCCCTTTTGAGGCACCTGACCCACATTTAAATACACGAGAAGTTACCACACCAAAACCCGCCTCACTCATCAGCCATAGAAATGACTCTGCCTGCAGCCGGTAGCTAGATATCCGTTCCTAACTCCGTCTCAAGTAGATTGGAGGGGGGGAGGACTGTAGAAGTGAAAGAAGGGGACTTATAACACTCAACATATAACTCAAATCAGACATCTCATTCCTGATCGGCTGTTAGCATTAGCATGTGTAGCACGTTACAGCCGAAATCTAGTAGCAAAGCATTACATTCATCATTGCTGAATCTGTTAAAGCATGAAGACAGGAAGAGGACGAGTATTTCAGGGAGAACAAAAACATTGCCGAGTCTCGCAATCAGTCATATGGGATTTTAGGAGACTTTGTCAACTCTGAGGTAATTTCCTACCTTAAGAGGCTAAGCGCTTCTCTTCAAGGAAACGTTTCAGATTTGTGTCTTAGAAGCAAATCAGAGTGTAGAAGCGCAGAGCGTTTTGCCAGATTACACACGGGTAACTTCGTCTCCCAAGTCGATGGGGGGTGGGGTAAGGGGAAGGGACTGTGATCAGCAGGTTGTGATGCCTCCCCGATTTCTCCCAGCCGACTATGTTCACATTCGAGATCACGATCGCTGACACGCAGTTTCAGATATGCTCTCAGCAAACAAATAACGCTTCCTGTGTTCTCTCTCTCTCTCTCACACCACCACCGCCGCCGCCGCCACCGCTCAGCCAGCCACCCTATCACTGAGGCTCACTAATCTCTCGGAGCATTACTTGGAGCCAAACTTCCACTGGCTGCGTTTCAGCTAGCCACCCTTGGGCTCCTTTTAACACGGCCGAGAGAGACTTCGATTCAGCTGTTAACGAGTTTAAAGGTGCAAGACATAGCAGGTGCAAATGTGGAGAAAGAGCTCTGGATGTAATTCCCGCTCAAACAACTCTCTCTGCTCATAAAAGAGGATTTATTTTCAATTTTCAAACTGTAGATCGATAGGCTATAATCTCACACTCTTAAGGTCAATTGGGCAGTTCAAATAAGAAGCTGTATGGTGTTGCCACTGGCAACTGGCCAGATCAGGATGTTTGTGTGTGTGTGTGTGTGTGTGTGTGTGTGTGTGTGTGCACGCGTGTGTGTCTGTGTGCTCCCCCACAAAAGATTTATTAGATAAGATCAAACACAGTGAAATCACACATGAAACTCTCTTAATGACCACAGATCCCTCCCCCCCACATCCTGCCTGTTCAACCTGAAGCCATACCCGGTCAAATGGGATGCCGTACTTCTTTAGGATGGACGGGGAAATCAGCGTCATCTTGTGCCGCAGGAAAGCGTCACAGCCTTGGGAGCTTCCGGGAAAGAAGCCTGTGATTGGTGAAAGAGACAAAGAAACACCACCACATGACCAATCAGGTATTCCCCATGAGACACAGCTATTAGGAATTAAAACAAAAATGCTAATTTGCATATATAAACTTTCAGAAATTAGCAAATACCCAGGGAAATAAAGCTAGACTGTACACTGGATTGACTGACAATAAAACAAATTCAGATACTTTGGTGGTATAAAGCAAAGGGATTCAGAAGATGCTGGGAGTGGCTGGGGGCAAGGGAGGCAATACAGGCTTTCAAGAGGATAAAGAAGCAACTGCTTTCAGACAGTCAGGCCTGCTGAAGCCTGCTGGGTCACAGACAGTCAGGCATGACTAAATGAATGACCATCGGCAGACACTCAATGCAGAAATGACGACACCTTCACAGCCAAACAAATAGGGGAGACCTCAGACAACTGTTGAATCAAACCTGGCATCTATTAAATGTATTAATCAGTGCACTTGTAGTTGACATGTTTCATAAGCATCAGAGTTGTTGCCTGGAAACTTCGGCCCAATCCAAAACTATACCCTCGATACTCCAGATTCATTACGAGTCACACTTATGCTTAGTCACCCTCACGACAGGCCCGGTGCACTTAAACTGAAGGAAAATCTCTCTTGTGAAATTTAAGACAGACTCTCCCTTGCCACCCCCCCCCCCCCCCCCCCGCCCACCCCCCCCCCCCCCCCCCCCCCCCCACCCACCACACCCCCCCACCCCCCCCACCACCCCCCCACCCAC
>JAAGVU020000043.1:8504196-8551398 GCA_011763525.2 Mormyrus iriodes | reverse complement strand
CCGTGCGAGATCCGTCGGACGACTTTGATGGTGTATGCGGGCGGGGGCAGAGGGCGATAGCCGCGCGCGGTGGTGGGTGGGGGGGGGGGGGGGGGGGGGGTGGGGGGGGGGAAGAAGGGGGGGGGGAGGCAACAGCAGATGGCATGTGAGCAAAGAGTAGAAGCAGAAAACGGGGACAGAATGAGAAAGGAGATGGGGGCACAGAAGGGGGTTGCGAGCTCTGATCCGGAGCCCCCACTAGGGGGCAACCTGCCATTTGCACACACCCAAACAGCCCAACTGCCAAATAATCCATCATGTCTAGAAAAACGACAGCCATCGCCATCACTTCCATAATGTCGTGTCAACATGACTTATTTAACTTCTCGACTAACTGAAAAATGGTTAATCTGACCAGTTAGGGATATTACATTTAGTAAAATCTCCCCTTCAGACTCATACCATGAACCTACAATTAATTTAGAAAAATATTAAAGTACAGGGATGAAGCAGCAGCATAGTTACAGCAAGAAGCCGGACACCCCCCTGGCTATTTTTTTAAACATACAGAGCTTAATAAATTCCACCCCGAATTTGTAACCAATGTCTACAGCATAAATTCCTCTACTAACCGGATGACCCTTTATGTTCCCTGAATTTTCCATTTTGCTCTTCTGGTCCTTGAATAGCGTTATTAGGTTGGTTCCTCACTAGAAGTTGTTGTGTAGCTCCTGCTCCAATTTTGCTTACACTTGGAGCTGGGCATTTGTTGTGCCCTTACGCCCGGTCGACCCCTTGACAGCACATTTGTTTGCGATGTGCCATTTGCCTCACTTGTACATCACTTTGGACAAAAAGTGTCTGCTAAGTGTGCAAATGTTTTTGTCTGACAAAAATCACAGAACGGTTACAAAATAACGTGTTCTTACAAGCTATGATTCCCCAGAAAGACAGATGTAGACGCACGTTCTAGATAAGGTGCAGAGGTCCAAACAGGACATCAGAAGCACGGAGCAGAAGGAGGTGTAGAGGCGGAACAGGGAGGAGGTGCCATGTGGATGGAGGAAGAGGCTGACTGAAGTGTGGCTGCAGCACACCGGACGTCCTGGTCACTGTAGGGTGCTGTGGCCATGTGCCCTGCTCGGCTTACCGCTCACTCGTAACACACACATCATGTGACCAAGACCCACCAATCCTGAGACACATTTAAGACACTAACAAAAGGAGACTCGTGTTCTTACTGCTTTGCGTGAAACCACTGGTTTGTCAAATGAACTCGTTACGTGACCAAACTGAGGTGCGATTCGGAGGCTTGTCACGCACGTTAACCTCATAACTAGTTCCTGCCTGACGACACTCCACACCCCCACATACAGCACTGATAATAAAGCAAGGAGATGCCTACAGCTAGAGGCAACACTATCATGTCGGGATTCACACGGCACTCTAGCGACCCCTGCTGGCTAACATCAGTCACATTTCTCCACCAAAATCCACATGCTCTCGGTTATTGTAAATGCGGCATTGTAAACTTTTTTTTATAGTGTTAAAACAAACAAAAGTCAAAACTATACACCGCCACGAGTCTACTACCTGGACAATGCCCCTGGGCAGCACCATGTTAGAACCTCAACACCAGACAAACATCCAGCACTAAAAGGCAGCAAGACAAATTAAGCAACAACATTCAGGCCTGTTATCAGGATATACAGAAACAGAAGAGCCACATTAGCGCAAAACAGGAACTAAAATGGACACTTCAACAGGTGAAATGCAGTTAAATCCTCAGAACGGGAGAATGACCTTAGAAAATGCACAGTGAGGGACAGAGAAGTCACACAGGTACAGCGGCACACTTCAGATTTACATTGTTTACTCTGCAGCATCTTTCCAAAGCAACATATAACTTTTATCAGGAGAGAATGAAGGGGGAAAAAAAAACAAAGAAGAGAGGACAGGGGGAACGCCACAAGAGTATGAAATCAAGGTCCACGAGGCTACAGAACACTTTCTATCTGCAGGCTATCAGGCTTGTCAATGACTCTCACCTACTGACCACCCCCCCATTTCCAATTCTATGGTATAATCTACCTCCGACCAATGAGGTGCTGTTCTTTATATTTTGCCCTAAAGCCTAGCATGTAGGACTGGCCAGTTTCCTACCTCTTGCTCATCTGCTCCTTTGCAATATTTACATTATGTCTAGATTGCACTGTTTCCACTTATATTATATTAACAAACATATTATATAATTCATTTTAATATATATATATACATATATATACATACACATACACACACACACACACACCAGTTATATTTTCTTATAATTGGCAGGAAAGACATGCAGAGTGAGACGCTGATAGTTTAGTGTATATGATGAACTATTGAATCGCAGACCAGAGAAGATGAAGAGAGAGAAAGAGAGAGAGAGGGAAGATTGAGAAAGTTTGAACAGGACAGAGCTGAGAAAAGGGACAAATAATGAGGACATCACAAAGGAGGAAAATCAAAACAGGAAAGGATGACCGAAAAAGAGTTGACTGACTGAAAGGAGAAGAGGAGGAATGGGGGGGGGGCACTCACCAGGACTTGGGCTCCCCAAAGTGCAGGTAATTGATGCTGTAGAGGTCCATGTCCTCCGTATGCCAGGCAAAGGTGGTCTTCCACATGCCAAAGTAGAGGTAGGGCGTGTTGACGCCCTCGATCACGATGCCACACTCTTGCTCCACCATGTCCAGCAGGGTGTTCAGGTGGCCAATGTTCCACTCTGCAATGTCCTGAAGGGACAAAGGGGACACGCTTTTCTGTCACGTCATCAGAACTGTCCCCATCCCAGCTGAGCTCAATGACACATCAGCAAAATACCATAGACACACTCATAGCCAACAGAAAGAATAGTACAACAGGTCTCAGAAGCATTTAATCTATACACTAAAAATGTGACAAAAAGGAATTTAGAAGGCAGACAAATGAGAAAGAATAGCAAAACTCCTGAGCTGACTCACAGCAATAAATCTGGTGGTCAGACTTGGTTAGCGCTGTCACATAAAAATCAGTTTGGGATGTGAAACCTCGTCAGGACACAGAGAATGAAGTACAGAATTTCACCACCAGATGGCGACAATGCAGCATAACCAGACAACAGCTTCTGCTTACAGTGGAAGGTAGAACTAAGGCTTCTAAAATGTGGACAAGCACAATTCAGACTGAAAGCCATCTGCCAACATGACAAGCTGTAACTGACCAATTCTCATGACAGATTTTTCATAATACTATAGATAATTAGTCCTAATGATTAAAAAAAAGAAAAAACATAACCTCAGAGCAATAAAGGAGTTGGAGAATAGCACAGATGGCCAGTGGAAAATTCAACATATTCACTTAAAATTATGTTAATTAGTTACATTTCTTGTGACCTGGACCAAAGTTGTTTGGGATCTACAGTACACATGATCCAGTTCCGATTGCATCAGGATTAAATTTGCAGGAGTACAGTTTTTTTCCCAAACAAGAAACACCAGTCTTCCCATTTTTCTTATTGGTCTGAGCCACAAAGCAGTATATTCACACCGACAGGACAGCATGTCCTCTTAGCCAATCGTTTTTATTCACTGTACCAGGCTTCAATGACTGACAAGTAGGGGCGGGGCCACTGGGGCACTGGTCCCAGCCTAAAGCTGACTGGCCCCCAGAGGGCCACTTCCCCTGTCACTCAGATTCAAAGCATTGTCATTGGCTAATAAGGGTGGCCCCTCTGTATGAATTATTGTGCCTCTTATGCCCCACCCCCAAAAAAATAACTGAAAAATATCATGTTTACAGGAGAGACAACATTCGATTTCATTTGAATCTGCATACCATTCAGATGAACGCGAGTGGCACAGCGAAAACCAAATCCTCACTGAAGGACATTCCACATTTTACCCATATAGCAAGAACCCCAAACTCACCGCATCGTACAGGGAGCCACTGATGTCAGCACCATAGATGGGTGAAACGAAGGTCAAGTTTTTCCAGTATTTCCTCTCCAGGTCGTCAAAGTCCTTATGCCGGGGGGTACAGTACCTAGGGTGAGCAGACTGGTCAGGAAAACCCTCTACAAACGGGCCTGTGGCTATGAAATCCTCTTGTCTAAACACCCGTCCAGGACCTAATTCTGGATTAATAACGAACCAGTTTTTTTTTTATAAGAGTATGTGGGGGAACAGGAAGTTAGTTTCAAAGAGGAATTACATTTATACATAGGCAATTCTAGGGACACTGGGGGCCCTATGCAAAAAACCCCATGGGGCCCTCCAACACACCCTGCCCCACATGGTAAAATTTATGACCATTATTTTAGCGTGAAGTATAAATAATTTAATAAACAATTCCTTTATTTTTACTTTATTGTGAAAAGCAGAATACGCAAATAAAGCAGATTTGTCATTGCAATGTACTATGTAAATCGGCCCAGCTCGGGGGCCCCTGGCAGTTGCCTGCCTTGCCTGTCCTCTCCCTACGCCTCTGCGTTTATATTTTTACAGAAACAGCAGAACCGAAATTTATGGTAAATAAGCACAGGTTACAAAATAAGGTTAATTTCAATCGTTATATCTTCCGTCAGTATAGCATACACAGAATAAAACAACAAAAACAATAAATAGAAAGGTAACACAAAGCTAAAGAATGCTGGCCTTCCCATCCCCCATAATGCACTTCTGCTGCTGCGGGCAGCTGGAGGCAGGCAGTCAGCTTGATAGAGCCCGCTGGCCCAAGCAGATGGCAGCTTCAGTGCCTGGTGCAATGAAGTGGCAGGGGGCGTGGCCTAGTTCCAAGCATAGCCCAGCCTTCTAGTCCCCGCTTTTAACACTGATCCCTGCCAGATCAGCCAGGGTGGCGGGGGGAGTGGGAGCCACATCTCCAGACCACCTGTGTCATGACCGCTGACACCTGCAGCACAAACTCCTTCAATGCAATGACACACATGCCACTCGTCCAGCATGCTCTCTCTGAACCAGCCCATCTGTGCTCTAGGGCTCCCTCACTGAAAAACTCATTTACCGACAGCTTGGAGACCCCCCCCCCCCCCCCCCCAGTAGTCAAACAAATGATGGGAGAGCCTCGCAGAAACCAGTGGCCCCGCGCGCCCGCCCCATTCCCAGCCACTCACTTCTCGCTGTTGGCCAGCTTGCGGTACTCGCCCACAGTCATGCACTTCTTCTGAATGTTGTACTGCGTGAAGAGGCCCGACTGGCCAGTTACCACCTGCATGATGGGTGCTGGAATTACCATGTCCTCGATGGAGTCGTAACACTGGCGGGGTTTCCACTCTTTCGGAGGAATCACCTGCACAGTAGAAAAGGGGCCTGTAACACGGTGTACGCAATGAACTAGCACACTAACAAGAAGCTCCTGAACACTAGCAGGGATCGTGAAACCATCTGTATATGGAGAAAATAGTCCATGGCAAAATGTTTTCATTAATTCATGAAAAAACAATATATACACAAACTACGTTACTGCATTTTGATCAAAATGTCCACCAGAATTAGTCATGGTGTTGACTCTTGGATGCTAGTGACTAGCTTTTGGTTACTGGGTGGCTTATAATTTTAGATGTAACTTAGTGATCTGTAAGTAAGGCAAGATTACCATACACTGCCCTTCTCTAATTGGTATAAATGGAATAGAACCTAGTGTTGCACCGATGTGGAAATTTTAGCCGATACCGATAAGAGATTCATTTTTGCCTAATATTATCAATATAACCGGCTAACTTTTGAGCTCCACGAACCTGTAGTGAAACTGATGTCTGTGACATTACTTCTTAAGATACCATGAATGTATGTAGCAGCCACATCATATAATGCACGCAGTGAGATGTCAGCAAAGTAGTACCAACTTGGAAGACTGTGGCAAGGTTCTAAACGGCAAATGAGCCCACGGAATCCCTCGTCCCGCACTGTGGAAAATGGCTGATTATCCAATGCAATTGACTCCAATGTATTAGTAGTTATGTCTTCAGCTCTGGTGCTGTTAATTTTGAATATTAGCAGTGGAATTAGCAAAGCAGTCAGTAACCTTTAGTTTGCACTAGGGATGCACCGAATATTCAGCCACCGAAAATTTTCGGTCGAAAAAGGCCAAAAATGCATTTTTGGTTTTCGGACGAAAAACTTTTAAACACGACCGAAACAGTGATGACACAAGCAAAAACCAAACCAGCACACGCCGGATTTGATTAGAACCAACATGTCTGCCGTGTGGGCGCATTTTGAAATATCAGAGAAAGACCCACAGATAGCAGTTTGTAAAGCGTGCAATGCTAAAATTTCTAGGGGGGGTGCATATGTAAAGATTCTCTCAACATCGGGATTAATTTATCATATTAAATCAAAACATCCCGATCGCCATGCTGATTATGAGACGAATGCGGCACAGAAGGGGAAAGTCCCTTCGAGCACACCCACTCCGTCTGTGGCGGACATTTTTGAAAAGGCAAGAAAGTTTCCCAGTGATTGTGCCAAGGCTAAGGGCATTACACAAAAGATAATGGAATTCATTGTCTTAGATGATCAACCGTTCTCTGTCATAGGACGTTGGATTTCATAGGCTTATCGAGCACATTGAGCCCCGTTATGCCATGCCTAGCAGACGGCATTTCTCGGACGTGTGTTTAGATGAACTGCATGATGTCATTGCAACTCACGTCCATGAGCTTATAACTGCAGATATATTAGCCATCAGCTCTACAACAGACATATGAAGCTCAGACGTCAGCCTCACCAGTATGCTCAGTCTAACTGCACAATGGATCGACACAGATTTCAAGCTGCAAAACAATTCTGCTCCATTCACAAGAATTTAAGGGGTCACGTATAGCAGCAGCCATTTCTGATGCATTCGCCAATATGTTCAACACCTGGCATATCGACTGATCTAAACTGCATGCCACAGTCAGTGACAACGCAAGAAACATGGCAAAAGAGAGAGAAGAAAGCCAGCTCATTCATTCATGAGTGGGGCCAAGTAAAACATTTTATTTAGAATTTTATTTAATATTGTGCATTATTGGAATGTCAGCATTCAGTGCTAAATAAATATTTTCATAGTTTTGTAACCTATTTATTCTTTGAAGCATGAATAGTACTTTATGCAATTGCAACGCCTTGACTTTAGTGAGGTAAGTACACACAGCCCCAGCCATAACAGCAATATTATATCAATTTTTCATAATTTCTTTCGGCGTTTCAGGTTTCGGCCAAGTGTTTCCTCATTTTCGATTTCGGCCAAAATTTTCATTTCGGTGCATCCCTAGGGTGCACCAACCTCCACCCACTTAAGAACCTTCCATCTCTCACTGCCCATCGACAGAGTTGGGTATTTCAAAATTGTCCTGACACAAATTTACGGTGGTCGGGTACTTCAAATAACGCCCGGACGAAACGAAAATCAAAATCTGTCACATACTTAAAACAATGCTGCCGCCTTGCTCCTTCTGTTATGCCACAACACCAGAGGGTGCAGAATGTTTTCGCTGCAGCAGACCCACAAACAGAGCGCAAAAACGCATTGTGGGGAGTGTGTGGGATATTTTTTATAAAGGAGATGACAGCTTTTTTTAAAATGGAAGTTGCACTCTTAATTAACAGCGACTATTAGTTTAATACTAGCAGGGGCACAGACATGTAAGCCAACAATTTACACAACACTCACGGTTACACGCTAATGAAACATACGTATTCCACAGCAAACATTACACAGTGATGACATTTACCATTACCAGAAATACATGAATACACATTAATTTATACTATTTAAAGTGCGTTGCGGTGCAGTGCAAAGCATATCAGTAACTGGATGATTAGTAATGCTGACCAACCTCGTGCTGTCAAATTTATGTCAGCCAATCGTGGACAGTGGGTGGGGTCATGACAAATGAAAAAGTGTCTCGGGGACCCTGCAGAGGCGGTGCACCAGATCAGTGATCACCACGGTCATTACGCGTCACATGCTGTCGTATTGCCGGAACGAGGTCAATTACAGCGATTTCGTCTGATGCATAGGGCCAGCTTTAGGGCCGAAGCTTTCCTCAGGTAACAGCAGCTCCCCAAGCACCCCGCCGGAATTGGCGGGCGTATCGGTACCTTGGCCAGGCCAGCTCGGTGCGCCCCCTGAGATTCCATGTGCGTGATGTACTTGGCGAAGTCTTGAAACTCTTCCATGGTGGGCCGGAATGTCAAGATCTTGCAGCCCGGGTTCTGCGCCATGGGGTTGTCCAGCGACATGGCCTCGGGTGGCACTGGATAACGAGGAAAACCCCACCGATGGAAGGGGCGTCACCTCAAAAGAACTAATGAGAACTCAACAACTGTTCTAAAGGCGGTTCTTTGCTTTTGTGAGACAGCCTGATGTGTGAAGGTGCTTCAAACGTTTCAGAATTTATGTTGGAACCTGTGTGTCAATCACTTCGGGTAATGTGCTAAATAAATATATAAACTTTGAAAATTAGATCACTTAAAAGCACTTTATAAACAAATACCAATGGCATCTATAGAAACATATGTTGATATACACTGAATTCCAACACAACAAGACTTGTGTACCCAACCTGATTTAATCAATTTAACACTGTTAGCCCCACAGGACCACCACCCTTTATCTAAGTGAAGAGCCACTTTAATTATGTTAATTACACCCACCAAGACCTTGCAGCTCCCCAAAGGAACAAGTCTGGAGGGGTAAAAATGGTGGTGGTGGGGGGGGGGGGCAGCAGAGGTCACCTAGGAAACAAGTAGAGACTGTTTCTTTGATGTGGAGGGTAAACACAAGGGCCTTTGAAGACCCCACTGGAAATTTCAATCCCTGAGCAGGGCTACGCTCAAAAACAGCCCTACTGCATTTATTTAATATGCATAAATAAGTTGATTCATTACATTGAGTCCTACTAATAAGCACCACTCTCAATCACTGGAGGAAAGCTACAACAAAATACTATAAATTGTTTTTACGAAAATAGCAGCTACTCTTTTGTGCCTTCAGTCAAAAGGGGAGAAAAAGCAGGGGTTGGATTACTAAGGGCAATAAGTCAGTGGTATAGGAAGCCCCTACACAGTGAGTGGCTCTCATCCGGATTGGCCAAATCAGTGATGTACGGATCCCTCCTCAAGGCAGGCTGTGGGGAAATCACCTGGCTACAGAGGTAGCAGACGTTATCCTTCCAGGGAATCGGGAGGCCGTGCCTCGGAGCGGGTCAATGGCACCGCGGGGGTGGCACGTGCACCCAGTGGCTTGCGTCTGGCCGCGGCTCAGCGTCCTTCCGGAGGTAGGAGGGGAGGGTGTCAAGGCGTCCCAAGCTGCTCCCACATCACATGAGCCAGCTGTGGGGGTGTCACACAAGTCCATGAGGATGGCGATGTAGGTGAATATCATATTACCACATTATAGGACACCCAATCAAATTAAATCCAAAATGCAGACTACACTATTGTTAATGTTATATTCATTTGTCTAACTCAGCAAAAGTTTGGGCAGCATGCAAACGCAATGACTGAATGATCAGTGCATAACTATATGATCATCCATCCACCTATCTGTACTATTTCGAGGTTAAATTCTGTAGATTCTAGAATTTTGAACGGAAGAAGTAAAATACACAAGGGACAATCATTGAATTCAGAAATTTCATTCAGACCTATTGCCACAGGTGTACAAAATCAAGCACCAAGCCATGAAGTCAGGTTTACAAACATTTGTGAAAGAATGGATTGTTTTGAACAGTTCAGTGTGATACTGTCACAGGATGCCACCTTTGCAGTTAGTCAGTTTGTGAAATTTCTTCCTTGCTAGATATTCCACGGTCAAACGTAAGTGATATTGCAAAGTGGAAGCATTTAGGAACAACAGAAACTCAGCCACGAAGTGGCAGACCATGTAAAGTAACAGAAAGGTCGCCGAGTGCTGAGGCGCACAGTGCGTAAAAGCCGCCTACGCTCTGTTGACTCGATAACTGCAGAGTTCCAAACTTCCTCTGGCATTAATCCCTGCACAAAAACTGTGTGCTGGGAGCTTCATGGAATGGGCTTCCATGGCCGAGCAGCTACATGCAAGCCTCATATCACCAAACACAATGCCAAGAGCCAGATGGAGCGATGTAAAGCACGCTGCCGCTGGACTCTGGAGCAGTAGAAACATGTTCTGTGGTAGTGCTGGGCAGTACGGCGGTTCAACCAATATACTGGTTTTAACTTCCCGTACAGTATAAATTTTTCATATTGCGCTATTCCGTAGCATAGCTGAAACAGCGGCTGTAATGCTTCAGTAGAAAATTATATAATATTGTTCGCTGCTAAAATCGCTATGGATCGCTGTGCAGAGAGCATTGAGAGGGGACCACTGTTAACTGTGCCTACCCTTCTTACTAACCATTATAACTTTATAACATCAATTCCCCATATATAACTGCTCAGTTATAAAGCAAATACAGCTCCTGCTTTCAGTGTCTGAAAATTTGGATGATGTGTAATATTTTTAGGTCTGCAATAAAATGCGTGTCGATAAGGCAAAATGCATAATCGATTTGTCACGGTAATAATTATTAAAACCATGCCGGTTATGCAAACGTTGTTATAAAGCTAAATATACGGAAATATCAGTAAAACATGTGACTATCGAGCTGAATATACAATTGTTAATAAATCCACCCCCCTTTTTAAACACTTTAACGTATTTTATTGATGTGATCACTTGCTGCCGCCATGAGAGTGAACTTGAGAGAAAAAAAAATATACCGTGATATACTAGGAACCCACAATAATCTTAAAAATCTGATGGCAGGACATTACCTGCTAATCTTAAAAAATACCTCTATGCAATTTTTTGGTCATACCACCCAGCACTATTCTTTGGAGTGATGAATCACACCCCTCCGTCTGGCAGCTTGATGGACAAGTCTGGGTTTGGCGGATGCTAGGGCATTACCTGCCTGACAGCATTGCGCCAACTGTAAAGTTTGCAGAAGGAGGGATAATGGTTGGTTTTCAAGCATTGGGCTAGGCCCCTTAGTTCCAGTGAAGGGAAATCTTAATGCTTCGGCATACCAAGACATTTTGTACAAAGTTATGCTTCCAACTTTGTAGGAACAGTTTGGGGAAGGCCCTTTTATGTTCCAACATGACTGTGCCCCAATGCACAAAGCAAGGTTCATAAAAAAATGGTTAGGTGAGTTTGGTGCGGAAGAACTAGATTGGCCTGCAGAGAGCCCTGACCTCAACCCCATCGGACACCTTTGGGATGAACTAGAACGAAGACTGTGAGCCAGACCTTCACGTCCAACATCAGTACCTGACCTCACAAATGCTCTTCTGGATTAATGGGCAAAAATTCCCACAGACACACACCAAAATGTTGTGGAAAGCCTTCACAGAAGAGTGGCAGCTGTTATAGCTGCAAAGGGGGAACCAACTCCACAGTGATGCCTATGGATTTAGAATGGGACGTCATAAAAGTTTCTGTAGATTTAATGACCAGGTATCCCAATACTTTTGTCCATATAGCGTGAGGCAGCAGTGTTACCCTCTAAGCCATGTCTAATTATAATGCTGAAAATACAAAAAAGGTTGCATTATATGACAAACTAGATGCTGCTTTCAGAATGACAACAAATGTAGTCCCTGGATGTACCAGTTACCCCCCTTTCACCCAGGTAATCCCTACCTCTCCCACTTCTAGTCTCAAGCCCCTCTACACACTCTCCCCACATCTCCAAAAAAATTCCAAAAAATCTATTAAAAACCCAACTTCACATGACTTGTCTCAAGGTAATCATGTTCACCAGATCTGCGTCTGTGACTGTCCTTTCATGTGACACCACTAAGTGACACTGCTTTAATTTTGGTGCTATTTGTGTAAAAATGAAAAAGGTTCCAGATCAGCTCTGGCATAATGATCTGAGAAGTTTGAAAAACATCCATAAAGTAGAGTTACTCTATTCACAAGATCAAGTGTCCTCTGCAGCTGCTTTCTTTGCTGGCATCTAGCGCTGCTGCTTCAATTCTGGCATGACTTGTCTCAAAGTAAAATTAGTCGTAGATCATCTCTTAAATAAGTTCCACCGTACACTTTTTGACTTATCACATTCACAGTGTCAAGTGTCTTCTGCGGTTACCCTTCCCTTGCCAATAAGTGGCGTTACTTTGATTTTGGTGTGATTTATCTCAAAAAGAAACCAATTCCTAGACAACGTTCCTGTGAAATCGTGTCAAATACTTTTTGAGTTATCACACTAATGGGATAAGTGTTGACAGCAATGGCAGACAGACTGTAAAAAACCATATACATTACCCATCCGGGTAATACTATAATCTGCCAACCATGGCAGTTGGCTCTTTAATAAATATTACTTGACAAAACTGCTTTAGTCCCACTAAAAAGGTGAAAACAGCGTCCCAAGATTCATAGTTTAGTTCTGTTGCAACAGAATATTTAACAGAAGTTGTTTGTGAACTTAGCCATTTGCAAAGGCTGGGTTTAGATGCATCAATGTCATCAAATACAACATTCTCATACCCAGAGAACAGAGCCAAGAACTATTTAAACTAACCAAAGGGCGATGCATTTGTGCCAGATAAATATCTTCTGTAGAGCTGAACTCTGGTATCATGCACATATGTATACTTCTATAACTACAAAAAATTACAATATATAAAATTTCTCAGCTGTTTTTTGCCATATGCCTCAGATCAGACAACAGACACACCCCAGAAACACTTTGGAAGTATGGGGGGGAAAAAACTGCCCAACAGGTAATTTATGCACCTAGGAGCTTCACTGTCTATACAGACATTTAAATGCAAACACCAACTCGAGCAGAACTGATGTCCTGTCTTACCGTCTTGCTAACAAAGTAGTATAGAGCATGTTGTTTAAATTTATATGATTATGTAAGCACAGTGTAAAGCCTCCCACCCATATTTTCATGAATGTATTTTTGGTGTATATATTAGGGAACAAAAATGAACAGATACATTAAGTGCCATCTTCCAAGTTCCTAAGGAGCCTCCCAGTACATGCAGTTACATTCCATGTCTACATGCACAATGTATCCTACCATTGTCTTTTGAAGACAACAGGATGATAACTGTGACTGAAACTGCAACAGAGAGTGCAAATGTGTTGTAACCATCTACACTAAACTTATTCCCGACCTTTGTTCAAATTCCAGCACATGGGGGTCACATAAGACCCCTTTTAATTAAATCAATAAACTTGACCTTAGCCAGCTACAGGCTGCATCTAATACACGCATACATAACCAAAAGCTAAGTGGCACAGCTGACCTCATACGGCCATCCACAGGCATGAAAAGCAAGCATTTCTCATTCTGTGGTCACAGCTGCCATAAACCTCGCTTCAGTTCCCTGGCTATCAGCTGTTGAATTTATCACCATTTTAACCATGTTCAATTAATGTGAGCATATTTACGAAGCTCGCTGCATACAGATTGTCATAAATGTTAAATAGTTTCAAATCCAGTCAATTTAAAGTTTGTGAAATAAGCAACTTATCAGGAACATTGTATTTAAAGTTATGTATAAAGAAACAGTATCCAATAAGGGAGAAATTAGTTTTACACAGCCTGTTTAATAAGATTGATAAACAGCATTCCCTCCCTAGATTAGCCTGAACTCAAAATATTATCCACTAGGCAACTACTGGGCCAGCTTGAAGCTGATGATAAAATAACTATGTCCCATATCTATGAAGAGACACTGGCCTGAAGTTACCAAAACAGCGGATAACAAAATGTCACCGACGTCTGGAAAGCATGGCGGTCTTGCACACACACACCTCTTTAGAAATGCATTTATACATTAGTATGTATGTGTAGACAAACTGATACATGCTTGGAGTCATAACTTCGCATTTCCTCAAAAGTCACGTCGGCATATTCCGATCATGAACCTCGTTTAGGGCTTTAAGCAGTATAGTATAATCTTTATTTACGTTTTTATATAAAAAAGTACTTTGCTCTAACAACTGGGGATAGAGCAAGATGTACTTTAATGCATATCCACAGCTAAAGAAAATAAGTCAATTCATTCAAAAGGAACCGAAACCGAAACAGTCATTTTTTCGAAATCAATATTTTCCTTCGAAGGATCCAAAAAAAAATCCCCAAAAATTATGCCATAACTGTAGCTTTCTCCATCAAACAAATAACTTGCAATTACATACAGATTCTGACAACTGAGCCAGTTTAACAGCAGACCTAAAACAAAAACCAAAAAAAGTCTACCAAGCGCTCTTATCGACGCGTATGTTAACACATTGTGCCTCGAAAAAAAAAAATGCATGTGTGCAAAACTGAGTTAATATCTAATTGTAGAAGTTAGGAAGAAATGTATCGTGCAACCTCTAAGGGAAGTGAGACTACGGTAAACTGGCAACACGTCAGTGATGGGGGAGTTACTAATAACGATCAAGTTATAAGCCACCCCCTCCTCTGCACTGTATGATGAAGCCATATGCCTGAAGCGATTTGCTCGACATGGTTATCGCTCTGTATAAGAAAAGCAGCATACTAGCCTTTTATATGCCATGCTCCGAGTCACGCAGAACAATGCCCATGCTCACGCTCCGCAATGCCAACTAAGTTCACTGTCGTACGACGGTACACGTTTGCAATCTAGACATTTCAGTTGTCAATTAATTGCACTTACACCGTATCCGGCTTGTCATCGTAATCCCCCCCCCCCCACAACCCACTAGCTCGTTCAAGCGAACAATTACCAACCAACCCACTACAAATAGGCAAGACTTCCATGCATTTGTTTGGTTTTCTTCGACGCATATCGAACAGAACGACTTTATGAAAACGAGACACATGCATTAGAAAGAGCACAATTAAGACGCAAGTTCATCGTGTGTTTAGGTAAATTTAAAGCACCCCCCGACGACCATTTCTCCGGTAAAAGTCAACAAAACATCACCGCGAGCAAGAACAAAGACTGTTTCAGAGCTTAATATGCAGGGTAATGTTTCCGCAGAGCGCGGTGCATGCTTCACGTCGCATTTACCTCCTGCTTTGTGTCTGTCCTGACCTTTATATTTTTCGTATTCGATTCCTCTCGCTCCCTGAATCCTCTCGATCGATTATCTGTGAATACGGGATCTAGCACGGGAAAGCTCGGCCTCACCCCCACTTTTAAATATCCATTCCTGTGATTGGCTAGAAACCACCGGTGCTGGACGACTGCTTGGCTAATTGGGTTTCCTGTTTGATTGACAGTACACTCCATCAATAGGATCCCCGGAATGGGAGAAGTCGTCATAGAACGACCCTACAATTAGGTATTTACCTTTCCCTTTCCGCAGCTTGGTACGAGATACAAATCTTAGCTTTTGGGCTATACAAATGAAAAATATCGTGCCCCCTCCACCGGTAAAATCCAGCTGAAACAACGTTATTCTTCACATGCGCATATTGACAAAAGGAGTTGCAGAAAATCTGCAGTGCATCCGGCCGATGTCGTATGGAGGTAGAGTCTTGCCACAGATGCCGTGTTTCACACCCGCTCCGTCTGTGACGGCGATATCCAGCTTCCCAGCACGCGGACGTGGAGTACGTGCGCTTCCTCACATCACCATCTTAATTATGCACTGTGGCGTGTTGCTACTACCGCACGGAAGTCGGGTGAGGGGCTGCGGGTCACAGGATATGGTGGCCTCAATAATAGGCAGTCGTTGCAGGGGCAGCAGAAACATAGCATTTTAAACAAAGTTCAATATTGCGAGCTAATGCATACACTCTGGGTGGTTAGCTGGAGTCTGGACAATTTCATATCAAAAACAACCCCAACCTGTATAGAATACCCCAACACACGCACATGTAAAATGTAAATAAGTTACGGTGAATTATGCCCACAAATGCATCGATTAGTCAATACACCGAACGGGTTGCACGCTAAAATTGCCAGCCGTCTATAAAAAATGTGAGCTCTCTTCAGAACAGCATGAAGGACTTTTCTGTCATGCAGAGGTCAACCATTCTCGGAGATTTGGACGCGGGGGCACGGTGTTCCATCAAGCAGGTGGATGCCCGCCGAGTCACCCAGAGCCCCATTGTCACTTGTCAGGGCCTGCTTTGCACATCAAGAGAGGTATACAAAAAGACTTCAAAAACGTTTTATTTAACTTTAATTAAAAAAAAATCTGCATTAAGTAGAGGCAGAATACAAGAACAAACTAACGAAACAAAACTGCTAAACTTGTGCTAAAAATATACAACTTCTGAAAATTTACAAAGTTCCAGTATACATAAAATTATGGGGACATATTTAAAGGCATCACTAACATGAGTTGCCAGCTGCCTTTGGCTTAAAGACATGGGTGTCAATCAGACCAGAAAGGGTATTCGAAATCAAAGGTTCATTTAGAACCTTTAAAAGAAGTTCAGACCAGTCTTCCATAGGATGTATGTGATAACGGATTACACTGTATTCCGCTATACATTTAAGCTCACACAGAACTACTGCACTGGCCAGTTTACCGATACTGTAGTGAGGAAAACCTGTTGAAACTGTTCAATGGATGACAGATTGAACACGGCAAACTACAGAAAAAATTAATACATAAAATATAGATGCCTTTGGGGTAACTATTCTAAGACTTTAAATACATAGCCTGTTATTCCAAAGAAAAAAGCCCGAAGGGTACTATAGCAGGTCAAAAATACCAGAGTGAAATGCTGACTTAGATCTGCTCCCCACCATTTGATATGATAAAGTTTAACCCTAAGTGACCAATTAAATACATTTTAAAAGGCAGCGGCCAGTCCACACGCTAGAAGGTCAACAGGACTGACTGTTTGAATTATCAACCAACACTAAACATCTAGATTTTATATATATAAAACAGAGGTGGGGGGCATCTTTGTCACCCAACTACCAGATGAAATTGTTCATGTTCAATATATTAAAAATCAATAACTTTTTCTTAATTGTTTACTGCTAAAACTACAGCTCATAGTTCATGTCGATTCCGTCCGAGAGAGGAAAGCAGCAGTTGTGAGCAGAGCAGAAGGTTATCACCGACCACTGCTGTATCCGGGAAAGAACAGGTTTAGAATGGCTTGGAGGGACTTGTTGACAGTCATCGGGTTATTTTTCCCCAGGTCATGTCTGCAAGCTGGGCATGTGTACACTTCTGCTTTGAAGGAACGCTGCAGGCATTCCTGTGACATGAACCAAATGTACAATATTCAGCATCTGTTGCTCCAAACACGCAAAATCTTGCATAAAATGCAATGAGAAATGAAGCTTTGAGACTACCAATGGGTAGGATTAGCTTTCAAAGCCACTGTTAACCCAAAAGTGATACAATGAAATGGGTTAAATCAGGTATCAATATACCGTGAGTGACCCCAATATAAATTGAGTCAGAAATGAATTTGTAACTAGAATATTTTTCAAAAAACACGTAAAACACCACAAAACTAGAAATTTTCAGTAAATGGAGGCCTGATCTAAAAAACTGACAAAGAGCTCACTCACCCTACACACGTTGTGCTGACATTCTGTAGTGATTGGCTGATACACCACCTCCTGGCAGCATATGCATAAGAACACCTCCTCAACTTTGTTCAGGAATTTCTACAGGCACAGGGATGGACAGAAGAGGTTATATACCCACACGTCCAACAAAGTCATGTTATACAATGTTATATTTCTGCATCTCATAATTAGGTGTAGGCTGAACGTACCGGTCCCTGAGACAGGCTCTGCATGGCTTCGTCCCACAGCTTCTTGTTGAGCTCGTCCTCCTTTATCAGAGCTTTCTGTTCCGCAGTTAGCTTGTAGGTTTCCACCTTCAGCTTCTTTGGAGAGCTCTTAGCTGGAGATTGCTTTTCCGCTACGAGTAGACCAAAACACATGGGGCAAAGTGACACTTAACATAGCACAGCAAACAAGTACACAGTGTCACACAATCCTTAAAAAATAACTCTAAATATGCATAATCTTCTCAATGTTACCATTTCCCAATATTTCCTACACACTCACCACCTTGAGATTTTCGTTTCCTCTTCCCCTTGCTGGGTGTGTCAGCCACATCATCTTCTTCCATCTTATTCTCCTTCTCTTTCTCCTTGGAAGCGACCGCCTCCAGGTAACCCTCAGGATACTAACCAGGGAGAAAGGTGAACATGAACTGTGTTTGATTCCACTTTCTGAACTAAGACCAGGAAAAACTACATTGTTGAGATTTTCTGCTACCAGTGTTCTATCATATCACAAAATGAGTCTCTAGTGGAGTTTCTCAGCTGGAAATTACATTTCAAAGAATGTCAGCACTCTCTAGAATCCACAAAATAAAAACGCTCCCACACATCCTCAGTATGCTCAATAAAGAGTGTGTTCCTTCAACAAACACTTATTTAGAAGATGTTTCTGTCTACAGTGAAATACAACTGAGGTAGATAAATTATAGATACATAGCTGTCAAGCAATCAAAAACTTAATGGTGTTCAACGCGACGCACCTGCATGGCAAGACCCAGCTTCTTGATCCGGTCCTTGCCTTCTCGGGTCCAAGGTGCTGGCTCGTCATCATTACGCTTCAGAAGATACCTCCACACCAAGAACCCAGATTTCCCCTTCTCGGGCCAGTACTTCACCACCTTTGAGGAACACAATCATTAGCAAACCGAGGTCATAACACAGAGGATAAACTTAAAAGCATGTGATCGCTCACACACCTTGTAAATGCCGTCATATCTGTTGCCATCCTCAGGGCAGTATTTGCTGTGCTTTCGTCCTTTGGAGCTACGCACGACCCTCACTGGTTTTCCTGCCTTCCAGTTCTTTGCCTCTGCTCCATCCTTGTCGTTAATCGCAGCATTGCAGTTCAGAGCCAAAGCTCTATACATGACATCAAGCGACAAGATCAGACAAAGCCATGACAGCTGTCCAGACAAACACCCAAAGGAAGATCATCTGTTTATGAGACATTGATCAACTACCTGTTCATGTTGGTAAGTTTCTGGTCACATGACTGCTCAGCAGTTCTCTTGTTCCCTGATAAATCTCGCCCACCAGAACCAGTGTAGGTGAACTCATTTCCATCATCCTGCAAGGAATGAATGGGCAGAGGGTAGAAATTAATTAGTAAAAGAGAAACTTTAATGGTGCACACTCCTTAAGTGAGTGTAGCAGAAAAGAGTTGGGGTGACTCAACCCACCACATCATCCTCGTAGCCCCCTGCTAACACCAGGGAGTAAGCACCATCATTGCTTCGGCCATGAATCCCAGCCACATGGGGTCTGTGTACCCCTGACTCACTGACCTGTTAAAGCACACCCAAATGAGCCCAATGAAAGATCCAACCAGTCAGTCCCAAACATTCATGTTCAGCTGTCATTTCTCAAGGCACATTTGTACTCCAAACATACATGCAGCAGAGGCAGATGGGACAAATTTGAAAACTTAGGAAACAAGACAACAGTAATAGCACGTAATCCCAAGACATCATGGCTAACCTGAACTCGGAATTTCCACAGAGAGCCAACTGGCACCCCGGGCACTGGTCCATAGTGGTTAGAGGGAACAATTGTGCACTGTTTTGTTCGACCAACACAAGCCATACCCTGAAATGGAAACACGAGAAGGTTGACAGGAGAATGTCAGACAAAGCACTTTTACAAGAGGAATACATGATGCCTGCCCCATTAGTCCACAGCATTCGTACCGCACCATGTCAATTATTCAACAGACAACAGTTTTGGTATGAGGAATAATGTTGGTCAAAAAACACCAGTGCATTGAAATGACATAGCCCCTACCTTCCCCCAGTCCCTTTGGCTGGAGGAGCTTGCAGAGGCCATCTTTGCTTTCTTCTTGCTCTCCTTGAGCTTTTCCCCGGCCAACACCACCTCATTCACGTCATTCCGACAATTTGGGCAGTACCTGCAGATAACCAAATCATCATTTTCCAAGAAGATAAAAATTAGCTAAGCCTAGAGCAGTCATATCCCAGTCAACTAAACTTCTAAATTAAACCGATGAACCCACAAAAAAAACCCAACATCAGCAAGGCCATCATCCAAGAGACTAACCAGTCCTCATCCTCGGGTATGGTGGTAAGAGGTGGATCGAGACAGTAGGTGTGGAAGGCCATGTCACACTCGTCACACAGCAGCTGTTTGTCTGGGTCCTGCTTCACGCCACACACATGGCAGTTGCACATGCGGCAGTTCTTGGCTGGGTTGTCCTTGCAGTGCTTGCACTCTGGCCCATTTGACCCTGGAAAACACAAGAAAACCCACACCTCAAATCTAAGTGGAAGTGTTTAGCCACAGGATGTAACATTCCTTTGTACCAAAGACACTGGGACTGGGCCAATGTTCACCTGGTGTTATGGGTGTAAATCAGTGATTTACCATAGGCAACTCAACACCTGGCACTAACACTGGCATATTGTGACTTAAGTAAAATATTCAAAAAGTACAGGATTAAACTTAAACTTAATCTTCAAACTCACATCAGATTATACGGCTAAATCAAGGGCATGGCAACATTTCCAGCAGAAGCGCTATTTCATAAATAATATTCATCAAGGTCGTGTTAAAAGTCAAGTTTCACACTCAATAAGCCACAGCAGCCGCACTAGTAGTAGGTGACTGACTTTTCAATGGGCTTTCACACGCAGCTCCCGACTCATCTGTGCTTCCAGGCTCCTCTATCTTGTATATTTCAGTCACAAACATGATACGGCAATCGTTCAGTGAATCACCGGCATCCCTGCAAAAACACAAGATCACACCATCAATTCAACCCAAAGCCAGAGCACACAGCAATAGTTCACATCACGGTCCAATAAAAACTGCATGTGCACTTTTGACGATTGTACAGATTCCATCTATAGTAAAAAGTCACATTCTCCTCTCTACTAATAGCATTTAGACATCTGACCAAAAACAGATGTTTTACGAAGTCATCTATTTACTTAGTATCTGTTTCTACTTGTTAACATGCGTATTCATGATGGTTGTTTGTATGGATTGCTTTATAATTGCTAATTTCAAAAACAATGTTGATGGTTAGACAGCTTACTAACCAACACGGTTAATTACGAATATGCACATTGTACATGAATTCACACCAACACTCCAAAAAATAAATAAAAATTAAAAACACAAAAATAAACCCACAAAAAAAGTTTGAAACCTTGAAGAAAATAATTTGCAAAATGATAAGTTCTCAGTCTGGAAATGTTAAGTGGATACTTTGGTTGAAATAATTCTAACCCGATAGTTCATCCCTGAGATTGAGTCATGCCCCCCAGTCCAGGCAGTCTACTGCACATTCCAGCTTGTGTTCCAACTACGCTGTTAACTAGCCATGAATTTCCCAATTCATAATGCACAAAACATAGTGAACTTATAGCATTTGCGTATACATAAAAATGGTTACTCAGAGGGTGAATAATGTAAAATTTAATAGCATTGTGATTGTCATGATTTTTTTTCCTCCCCCCAGATTTGCCACTACAAACAACCGTCACATGATCACTAGTAAGTCATCTGGAGACAACTCTTAAATCAGGTAATTAAAAGCCCAACGGGAATGACTGCTAACACACAGCACACTACCGGGACCAGGTGCAGATGGAGCAGAGTATGGACTGTGAAGGAAAGACCAGTACCCAAGCAGTATCTTGCCATAGACCTCGCGGGCGGTGCGCGTCTCCCGCTTCCTCTGGATCTGGGCGTCGTACCAGTAGCCTCGCTCCTTCGGCTCGTCGGGGTTATAGTTGACCATGACCACCATACCCTCCTCCAGTTGATGCCACTGGTACACGGTGCGAGCACGTGGACGCACATCCTTCCCCCGCAGCTGCACCACACCATTTTCTGGGTAGCTGGAAATAAGACCACCCCAACATCAACACTGAGAAGAATGATAACAATCCTGCAGGCTGTACAGGCTGAGGTTCCTTGAAAGATTGCAATGCTTCAGAAATGTGCCATGTTTAAAGAGTCCATCTCTGGGATCAATAAGATATCTAACCTCATCTTAAATTTCCAGCTGTTTGAGTCACATTTTAAACATTTGCTTAAGAAATTCCAGATGCAGACGGCGTCTGACTTACTCTTCGTATTTGACGTGGTAGAGTATATTGCCCTCGTCCGGCTTTCCCTCATCTCCCTCCGATGGGGTCCTGGTCTCTCTCGTCACGTTCACGATCTGAGCCTCAAACCAGGCCCCCATATTCAAGTCCCGGGCATCCACAAACTCATTTATCTGAAACAGCATCAGATGCTCAACATTAGGCATGCGTACCGAAACAAACGCTACCGGTTCTGTACGAATTAGCCCATCTCCCCATACCCTCCCAGCAATAAAGTGCCACTTCAGTTTCAGTCACATCCTTAAATGTTTCGATTGCTTTAATTGTAATCATATTTTACACAATTCACATATTATAAAAGTTAAATATTAAAAAAGCTTGAAACACCTTTCAAAACCCTTCCACACTTTTCCCCTTTTCAATAGGATAAGGGATTTCTTTACCCTTCCCTGCAATCACCCCCTAACCTGAACAAAAATCTGTAAGGCCCACCTTACCAAAAAACAGTCATGCAATGGCAGCCCAGAAACTGAAATCCATCCTTCAGAAATGGGTTTCTCTTTTTGACTTTTATTGAAAGGCATGTGATTTGCACAAAAATATAAAACACCTGCATATATTGTATACACACCAGTGTAAGAAGAAACTCCACTGCTTCATGCTGCTATACACCAAAGCAAATTTAATGTCATCTACCAGTAATAACTAGGAGATGGGTATCAATAAGATTTTAAATGGTACTACTACTGTCACCGATACTGCTTATCAATCCGGTACTTTAACAGTACTCTTATCATGCTTTTTATTTAACTAAGAACAGAATTGGCACTGCTCTACTTTCTCATACATACTGTATATAAATTAACATTCTTGAGTTGCAAACTGCAACAACATTGTTTTGAACAAGTCACAATTATAGATTACCTGATTATTGAAATGCAAAATACATTTTTACAGCAAAAGAAACAGCAATGTTTTGAACAATTCAGCATTATAGAGTTTGTGATGATTGAAATGAAAAAAAATGTAATGTTTACTTTCAAGTGGAAAAACTGAATGCAGGACTTTTTCATTGACTAATTTTTCTGTATTGTAACCTTAGCTTGTCCAAATCACTAAAAGCATGATCTGAAACCGAAATTCAGAACTACATATGATGCTCTCATTTCAGATTGAATTTATGAATGCACCCATAACAATCAGCTGGCAAATGGTTACTTTTAATTATTAATCCACATCGGCTTAATTTAGTTAACTCCGTGTGTGGCCTCAGGCCACTAAGCATACACAACAATCCTCAGGCAATGACAAACTACGAGCCAGGCAGTCGAAAACCGTGCATTTCTCCGTATGCATGTAATGGACTTTCGCGAGATGCGTCGACAGAATGCTTGCGTTTCCAACCTCACATAAAAAAGACTTGTTGCACTTGTAGCAACGAGCGTTGTCAGCATCGACTAGTGAAATGTCACCACACTTTTGAACGTTTAGTTCCACCATCACTAAAAGCAGGGTGTGTGTGCTTGTGTGTGCGCGCGCTGCACGTCGCTGCACATGACAGAGCGAGAGAGCTGCCCCGTGCCTTGCCCCTCACACAGGCTTTGTGAAAGATCTCTCTTCTGAATTAAGAATAGTGAAAATTAATCAGAAATGGAGCTGGTGAGTTGACATGTACAAGAGAACTTATGTAGCAATAATAAACAAGAAATCTATTTTCTTAATTTCTTCAGCCCCGAAAACAGAACCAATAACATTAGCACTTCCGATACTAAGGTCTTTAATAGTTCAGCCCTGGGGCCAGTTTCATACTTGTTTTCAGTACCTGTAGCTAGTAATAACACTTCAAATGCACAACTACAGTTATTACTGTAGAACAGTGTCTCTCAACCTGAGGGTCCCCAAAGACTGGTTTGAGAACCACTGCTGTAGACCCCGTCACTTAATGAGTGTTTCAGACTGTTAGTAAATTTAGCTTTCATTTGTGTCATAAAAATAGCTTCACCCAATTAAATAGAAGCAAGGTTGAGAGGATTACAATTTTAAACCAACTACAGAAAACATTGCACTTTTGTGGTCATCTAACTGAAATCATGTCCTGTACAATCATCTCTAAACTTCAGTACTGCAGCGCACAAACTTGGCAAATGCATTTTGTATTCCCCACATACAAGCTACATTGTCTCCCATTCTCTAACTAGCAACACCTAGAAGTTAGTTACATTGACTTAACGCCATGCTAGCAACCAGGGCAATTTTCTTAGTGAGCAAATGGACAGTAAAACAGAACGATCAATTAAAAGAGTCAAATGCAATAAAACGTCAAATAGGCCGAAGGGAATCAAAATACAATAAAACGTGCTTGACAGCTAAAGGAGTGTTACATGCAGGACATACAGGTGGATGTTCACCTGTAAGTAGGCAACACCTACAAGCCACTGAATGTTTCGTAAAAGTTTAGAAAGGCAAGTCAAACATTTGAATTCATTATAAAACTGCAGAGAGTATGACATTAAGTTGCTCATAGTAGGAGTTCATCACAGGGGTGAGCAATACGACAAAAATATCTCACTTTTTTTAGGCAGGATTATGTTCCACAATCTTCTTACAGTTCATTTTCATGTTGGTCTTTAAGACTATTTTGGTAGTTACTGAAGAATACAACTAACCTAATTACCCTAATAAAATAACATATAATAACGATAATAAAATATTCCTAGAAGGCAAAAAAAAAACCTAAAAGAAAAAATATTACCAACATCAAATTCTTTTAAGGACCAACTCCTCCATGTTGTCCATGCCACTATATTGCCAAATTGGGGATGTGTTGCGTGCTGCAAATTACATGTTGGGACGAGGGTGCCAAAGTGAAACAAATCCAAAGCACTACCTGCTGCTTGCCATTACAGGTTTATTGGTACGTCTAAACTTTAGATGGCTATATGAATCATAGAACTCCAACTGATAGAATGTGCACTGTAGCAAGATACTAACGATCGCTCAATAAAAGATTTAGCAGATTATGGTGACGTTTCAATCACAATGTAATATCGTCAAATTGCACACCCCTAATTCACCACAAGCCAAATAAAGTGGTGAAGTCAGACACACAGGATCACTGTATTCAGAAACTGAGCTGGAATAGGACGAACCCCACCTTATATCGGCCAAAGCCAGGGTTCACGAGTTCGGGCAGCTCAGCCTGAGCTGAGGTGCCTGCCAGCTGGCCCTCCGTCTCCCCGTGCGTAGAGCTCTTGTCTGACTCGCTCGGGGCTGAGCCGCAGCCTGAGTCAGAGTCAGACAGCTCCGCCTCTTTGTCCTTGGGAAGAGCAGCAGGGGGCAGAGTCTGCCTGACCAGCAGCTGCACGATGTCGTTCAGGCCCACATTGTAGTCAAATATAGTGTGGCCATCTTCCATCTGGAGGGCACAGGACAGCTAAATAGTAAATGCTCCAAGAAGAGTGAGATGAGGTGACGGTAAGCCCTTTTGAAATGTTAACATTTCTGTCCTCCATACCTGTTTGCCCCTGTAGAAAAGCCTTTGCATGGCTGGTTCCACCTTAAAGACCTCAGAGATCTTGAGGCGCAGCTCATCCACCTTGGTGAGTTTGGACAAGGAGTCAATTCGGTGGGTCACCTTGCCATCCATGGTACGCACCTGAATCCACATCCTGCAGCTCTGAAACAGAGCATCTCACTTCATTATATATGCAACAAAAGGGGAACATTAAAGTTCTGAGGCAGAAAATGCCACTCAAGGAAAAACTATGATTTGACAAACGTTGGATGCTAGGAGCACAGAAATCTGATCTGAAGCATTTGCACACCAACATTAAAAAAAAAACTTCAAAAATTTCAAATTAGAACAACATAGATTTGCAAAAACATTAATGATTTAAGCAACCGAGTCAAAATAAAATATTAGATATGGCCGAGACACTTAAACCGTGACACACCCACAATGTTTACAGCACGGCAACATTCATAAAACTGACAAGCTGTTTTCACCACAAAGAACATATGCAAGGTACATGCAGCGGACTATTAAATTTAGTCATAACTCCATACTCTGCTTCGGGCACATAAGGGCCAATAACAAACGATACAAGTCGGCAGCTACACTGAAAAGCTGTTTTGAACCACCCAATTTTCTGAAACCGCCATCTGCTGTTGCGAGTCAAAGGCGCAGTCTTGTAGCACAATACAACCCCCCTGAAGCTCACAGTGGCAGGTTTCCTGAGTCTTCCTCCCCACAGCCTTAAGGAAACAGGAAATGTTCCTGTGGTACATCAGATCACTTAATGCATTCAGAAGAATCTGTACAAAACGTTTCCACTAGGGGCCTTCTGTAGCCCTACATCTTCAGTTTTCAGATTTTCACTCCTTTTTATGAGATACATCAGCTCACACCGGATTAAAGTGAAACTATTTGAAAGTCATTTAACTTTTTGCAAAAACAAAAATTAAACACCTGTCAGGATGCAAACTGAGCTTAAGTGTAACCAGTCAGTATATTAAGGTTAGGTACTGTACCAGAAATTAAAAACAAACTCATTAAATGTTATGCAATACCAAAAATTCTCCCAAGACTCAAAAACCCAGGAGGCCACGTATAATTAGAAGCGCAATGTACAAATGGACACATATACAAATAGGAATAGCCAGGTTCATTCAACAAGGTTTGGTTGAGCGGTGAGAATATTAAGAAATATCAATAATATATATATACATATATTTTAAAATCACAATTTAGATGTTAAATGGGCCGATGAGAGTTAAAAGTGGCATTAGTTAAGTGCAGTTAACAGTAGCTGTAGAAGGAAGACACCAGACAAAGTTAATAGTTTTAAGCCCATGACTCACTCAAAGAACGGTATGTACCGCCATCTAGCTTGTCCTCCATTTAATATAAAATATCATGCACTTTAATTACTCAACGTCAAGCGACCGTTTTTGCTGTCACTGGTCTGGTGTCAGTGTTTTTTAAGCACAAAACCTGCCTCTATCCATTGATACGCCTAAAACGAAACGCGTGCTCAGAGCCGACGGGTGCCATCCAGCCAAGCAAAGCACACTTTCCACCATTTTGAGCGCACACAGTTCGCCACCCAACAAGTGCCTCCAGTTTCACCCAGCACCGCTGATCGCACACCATGTTAAGCTCAGACTTTTATGTGATCACACGGCTGGAAAGTGGGGATCTACGGACATGCTAAGGGTGAGACCAGCCAGCGACTCCGCCTGAACTTTAACATTGCCTTAACTGAGGCATTTTATTCCCCAAGTAGCCGCTTAGTACAAAAGGCGCAAGGAGAGCTCACGCCTTGCGAGCATCACCGACCCAAGAAGAAGTTAAAGAGATGTCCCGGGGTGCGGTTATCCTCGGCTATAAGCCCCAGGTACCAAGCCACATCACCAATAAGACCTAGGTTCATACATTTACATAAAAGATACTGCGCTCAGAAACCGCTAAATTAGCTAGCCGCCTAACTAGCTTTCCCCCAACTTCCCCGACGAGCGTAAACGACTAACGCGACTGTTTACAGTGCCCTGGTGGGAAGCCAACGTATAAGTTAACTTCGGTCCGTTTGGATCCTCTTATTTACATGAGACTCGGACTACCCAGAGCACGCAACAAAACACCAGCTCCACGTGTTTTGAAGAGTCCACTTAAGGCTGGTCAGCTTAAAACTCGGCGAGGTTTAGAAACAAAACCTCTTTCCTTACTTAGAAACACTTTCTGAGATGGTAACTCTTTGAGGCCGGCCCGTTGATTATTGACATTTGAAGAGTTATTTTGCGTGAGAGCCACTTTTGGAACTTTAAAAGTCTATCGTTACATTTTTCTTCTTATTTCAAAGTTCATGTCTATAGATAATTTACGATGTAACTATAACAGCATTAAAATTAACAGATTCATAATGAGATATTACCTGTGTTCAAGCTCTTCCAAAAGCAAACAAATAAAATATATAAAATGCAGATAAAATGTATTTAAAATTGATGAGTTCCCACCGTGACAGCGTTGTTAATAAGAAATGAGAAGACTTGAATCAATGGGATTCTTCAACCGCATGTGTCCCCGCCTGCTCAAGTTATTTCGTATAACCATTGGCTGGTTCCGTTCGCAATATCACGTGTGATTGGCTATGGACTGCGTCAATCAAAGCACAGACCGGAGCTTCTGCTCAGCGCGCGAAACTTTGGTCTCGCGCCTTGGCCGATTTCCAAGACTTTTCCGCGAGAATATGCAAATGCTCACAACAAAGGATGAACCCGAAGTCCACAGAAATGTGAGGAAGTCGCCTGGGAGCCTGTTCTCTGAGAATTGTGACTTACGATATGACAATTCTAAAACGCAACATTAAGATGTCTCTTTCTTATTTGCCCAAACAAAACCTGATGGCTTTCTATGATGACAGTTATGACCGAACGCAGTTAACCCTCGACTAATATGAAATTGCAAACTTGGAGTTTTAGGATGTATATTCTTTTTTGTAAAATGTCATTCTATGGTTTATATTTTGCCAATATGCACTAATACAGTTGTATGGGATTGCCTTCTTTTCTACTAACATTCCGCCTGTATCACTGGGAGGACCTGAGCCGAGCTCAGCCTGCAGCTGCTTCGGGTGCAGTGGCGCGCGCCAGTGTTTTGCTCAGATCCGCAGCTGTAGTTTTTTGGCGGGATAATTCTTTGCCAAATACTACTGAGAATGAGCCACAGGCTCCGCCCTCCTCCCACGGAGGACAATACATCTGACGCGCGGCGCGGTTTGCGCAGCGGAGCCAACTGTCATTTCAGAAAAGCAGGGGAACTTGTAAATAACAGTGTAATTAATATTAAATCACACTATCAGTGTTTCCGTTATCATATCGTTCCTTTCTCCCCCTTTTTGACAAAATCTATATATCAAATATATACACGTATTCAGGATCACGTTAAACTGCAAAATTGCCACCAACTGCTAGCCACCAAAACTCATACTGAAAATTCGCACTTGCGATTTTACCTATTTATACAACGGAAAGTTTGATATTATTTATTTTTCTAAGTAGCTTTATAGTACGACTCATTCCCAGACTTGAACCAACATCATTCGCCTTCGATTCTTTGCTACCAGCCACCCTGCAGTATTTACGTTAAATGAACAATATTGTTCTTTGTGAGAGCATAATCAAGAATGTGACACTTAAATTCATGACAAGAGCTTTAAAAAGCTTTATTGCCTGATTTGAGTTGAGTCCTCCCTTTCACCACTCACGCCTCGCAAGCTTTCGGAAAACATCGATGGTGCGTTTGCTGACTTTTTCTGAAAGTATGGTTAATATGTGTACATGCACACGGGACCAGACATAGGACAGCACCTACAGCTTTTCGCCGGAAATTCCACTTAAGATCATAGATAGTTACATAAAATCCCTTTCGTGTTTCGATGGAAATGTAAACCATTAAATAAAATATAATTTTACTGCACCCGTTCTGCAGCACCCTGTAATGTAATTTAACATTTCTCTGTCTCAATGATCTTAATGAAGTTATACGAATGATGCAGAAAACACTCGCGGATAGTTGACTATTTCCTAATTAATACAGGGTTGCCAACTTTGGTCAGTTAGCTGGAGAGAGATTTTCAATTTGAGAGATCGTGTCTCCCTACACATGCGTGTGGGCCCGAGCATAGATACACTCTTATTTATATGTCATTTTTCTTACCTTAATTCTTACCAGTCACTTTTTTTTCAACATTTTTTTTCGTTTTAAAAATGTATCCGATGGTCTATCCCCTAGCGATTTTGCTGTGGGTAATTTTTGGTTTATAATGAACTAATGGAATGGTAGTTTCTTCCAAATGTTCAATTCGTTTATTGATTGTACTTTGTGCCAATAAAAATGTAACAATGTAACATTTATGAAGGCTCAGTCCTGAGTGAACATAATGAGATTGGTATTGTAAGAAGTTGTGGCAGACTTGGCATTTTTAAGCGCCTTATCAGGGGACTCATAACTGTAACAGGGCTACAGGTCATTAATTTTGATTCTCTTAATCGATGACAATGTGCCATCAAGTGATAGTCTATTTCATCTATCAGTCTTGTTTAATCCAACCACAGAGAAAATGCGTTCAGCCTCAGTGTCAGAATGCGGCAAACACTAGCTGTGCAACCTTCACCAATCTAAGGAATCTTAGGACTCCAGTTGCACGGTTCTTGACAGTGCCAAGATAAGCCCGGATGTGATCCATCCTGTGGTACTCCCCATCCTCACTTGCCCGTACCACAGCTTCTTCCCAGATGGCATCAGAGATGTTTTGATTTTCCATCATCTGGTACTCCAGGAATTCATCATTTAGTTTGTTCTGTTCCCTCAGCTGATCATATGGACGGAGATGGTTGAATCTAAGCACAGATGTGTCAATTAGAGCAAAGTTTCTTTGTTGCAGAAACAGAAAGAACCAATAATTCTATCACTTTTTTACTAGCTCTTCAACTTATTCCACCCCCCATCCTTCCTCTCCTGTCCAGATGTTTGGATAGATATCTTTGAATAAAGTACAGCACATCATCCACAGAAACATCCATTTTCTGCTTGAAGTCCACAAACTTGGAATGTTGTAGCACTGGGTCATTCAGAGGGAGCTTAGCTAAGGCATACTCCACCGATGTCTTAAAGAAGCGCCTTGCTGCAACATAGAACCTCTTCACAGAAACAGGGGAGACGTGCCCAGCCCAGCCCAGCTTCATCGAGTCTGTTGATGGTGGTTCTTGTCATGAAGCCAATGACAAGCTGTGAATCTAAAAATATCAAAATATGCACAATTTATTACTAAGAGTAGCTGAAAAGCAGCATACAAAGCATTAAGAAAACATTGTTTAAAAAATTTAATTTCCTTTGACTTTTGATATTCACCTGGCAATTGGTTCTCCTCATTCCTGATGTCCACAGCGTCCACATTGACTGCTCTTAAAGCTCCTGGCTTCAGGAATTTTGACATCATTTTCTTGATAAAAAAAAACTCAAAAGTATTCAACCCTCTTGAAAATCATCCCCATTTTCACAATTACCCTAGGCACAACGCTACACTAGAGTAGCTCAAAAATAGTAATTTAAATATTCTAGAATGTCTCAGCAAAAGCCCCGATTAAAGTCCTACTAACAGTCTGCGGCACTGCAGTCTAGGATCACCATCCCCCCAAATCTAGATAAAGATATAAATTCTACCAAGAAGAATGAGGAAAAACACTGCAGGACAATGTGCAAAGCTGGTACTGTCTCACTGCAAAAGACTTAAGGCTGCTACTGCAGTAAAGAGCTTCTCCAAGAAGTATTATAATACGTATGCAAGAAGAATATTTTGGTTTTTAATTTACTTAATTTTGATCTTAGTAGACAACTTATTTAGTCTTTAGAACTATACTACAGCATAAGTGTTCACGATGACAATAATGATTGGGAAAATATGTGGAATTGTGAAAATGGTGATGGGCTGAAAATTTGTGAGTAAACTATGTCAAGATGATGAGCATGGATTGGTAGAACAGCAGATGGATCGCTCTCATTGGGTCCTCAAACACTGCACGCAATCTGTCACACCTAGCTTGTTTCTCATCTGTGGAAAGTAGAAAAACCGGCACATCCAAAAAACTCAATAGGATGGAATATATTTTGCAACATTGATATATGCTCATATGACTTTCATATTACAATGTAACATTTTGAGCAGGAACCATGCTAAATAGATTCCAACTGTTTCTCATTTGTAAAAAACAAAATAATACATATATAATGTATATATTATGCAATGTATATATTACTGTATAATATATAGAACAAAGTATACCTTGTACCACTTCAAGGAATATCATTCAGCTGATAGGTTTCTAAATCATAAACTAGGCCAATATTTACAGCTGCTTCCAAAATAACTCCTGCTTGCAGCACAGAGGCGTAGTATGCAACTGTCTACCAGCTCCAAACTAAGCCATCTTTGCACACATGCAGCAGTGTCTCCCAGTAGCTTGTGTCACAACACATACAAAACCCTGTAATGATAAAAAATATTGATTGCAGCAAACATGCAGTGTAATGCGGTTTCCTGTAGGATATATATTTTACTCTCTCATTTGAGCTTGAATTTTTGTAATATTTAATTGTCTATGACTGGGGCTAATTAAGCAATTTACTTCGGTGTGCACTGCACCAGCAGCGGAGGCATTGTCGTGCACTATGTGGCATGGGCAGCCTAGGATGAACACTGAGGGGCTTTTTGTCAGTACTCTTGACTTTATAGAGTTCCTGTCTCCCATGTTCACACTGGCGTTTTCCACAGAAAGTGCAATGTAATTCTTCCACAGTGTTTTGTGCCCTTTCATCACAGAGTCCGTCTTGTTGAATATTGTTTCCGCAGTGCCACAACCTTCTCCAGTTGTTATTTCCATATCCAGAAATCAATGCTCAACCCCATCCGTATCCCAGATCTTTACAGTCATGGGGTTCATCTTCTCCATTCCTGAAGAACAAATCACAAGTTGTAAACAGTCAGACCTGAACAGAATTTCTCTGTTGGCAGAAGCGCATTCACCGGTATTTTAAAAGCCAAGTGTTAACGCAAAAAAAAGCATCGGTCATTTCGGTCTGACTTTAGACAAATATAATTACTTTTAGCCAGCGATGCATGACTGTAAAAGCCTGAGATACCGAGTGAAAGAATAAAACTGTCACCTGAACCTATCTGTTGACAGACTAAACGGTTCCTTCCTCATGTTATTGAGCAGCTCGTTAAACAAATAAGGACTAACAGCCCTGTTGATGACTGCTGATGTTTTTGATCTTGCAGAAGAATATTGCTTTGTGATTCTGGAGTCAGGAAATCACTCTTTTAAAAGAGGGCTGAGGTGGCCCACAAATGCCAGAGGAATGTTACGATTAACCATGGTCACAGCCACTTTCAGCGAATCAATAATGAGGGAAAGCTACACTGATCACTTAATGTCCTAGGCAGATATTACCTGAGTCAATGCAGTGGGTCTAGTAAGAGCCCATCTACGGTCAGAGCTTGTTTCCTGTCCTTTAGAAATAATATTCACTGGTCTAGTCTAGTGATCAACAGTGTATGTGAGTGAACGGTTTAACAGAATTATAATGGGAATAGATCTGGCGTGAGATTTCTTGCATGAGTGTAAGATTGATGCTGAAAGCATGAGTGTCACGCCAGATGTGTAAGAGTTGGCATCCCAGTTAATATTGTTGGAATAATAACTGGCACGATATGATGGCATAGCAAAACGCCATGACACAAACTCCGTACTTATTAGTTACTAATATAAAATGATTTAAATGGAATCAGCACACGTGATGTGAGACTAAATCCAAACCATCAACTTCAAGACACTGGGGGCCTGTATCACGAAGACAGATTTCATGCTTAGCCGGATAAGCTGTTGGATGTTCAGGCATTATACATGCTGATTCTGTACGCACTGACAGACTGCTTAAGTGTTGTGGATTTCCGTCCCTCACATTTCAACTGACTGACCATTATCAGCAGAAGGCATTAAAGAGATGTGTTTGGAAGAAATTTCTGCCAGCATAATAAAATAAAATAAAAATTAATTCAAAACATATAAATACAATAAATTATAATAAATTATAGATATGAATATAAGTGTAAAGTAAGGTTCTGTGCAAAATATACAAAGTAGTCTGTGGCTTAAGGTGCAGATAGGAAGTACAGTGAGAAAGAATGTGTTTAGGAATATGACAAGGTGCAATGATACAAGTGCAAACAGGAGATATACAATGTGCAAAATGAGCAGCTGTTGCAAGCAAATGAGCAGATAGTGCAAACAAACAGTGTTCAGTAGAGGTACCAAGTTGTGTGTGGAGGTGGCAGGCAGGAGGTGTGAGGTACTTTAGAACACACTGACAGCTGTGGGGAAGAAGCTGTTCCTCGGCCAAACCCCTAAATTCCACCGTAGAACTGAATGAAACTGTGTGGCTATTTGGATATAGAAGAATATTCTAAAGTTGGAATGAGAGACATATAGCTAACAGATTTACCACGGTAAAACTCATAATTCAGTTTTTATTTAGCCAATGCGTATGTCATCATCTTGTAAAGTGTTACATAATACAAGAAGCATAAACAAGCATCAAGAAAACTGCATTGTTTTCCAGAAATTATGAGGCAGGGTACTTACTTTGTGGAATACCACTCCACTGCAGAATGCAAACAATGACATGCTAGAAAATACTATGTATGCAAAACGACTTTGACATGTATATACAAAGAGGTTCCATTTGGCACATTTTATGTGAAGAAAGATTCTAAAATATACAACCGAAGGTTTCCTGAGGGCAAAATTTATTGTTTCAGAAAGAAGTAAATTATTCTGCTGTTTTAACTTGTGACAGATAGGTTAAGCTTCATTCCATGAAAAAAAAAACCAAGACAAAGGGACTATGTATCATTAGAAGCTGTCTAAAGAAAAGAACATTGCAAGAACTCAAAAATATCAGTGTGTGAGGAAAACTTATGGACTTCGGGCATGGAGCATATAGGAAATGATCCACTTAGCAGATCCAAGACAAAAGGGGTTAATTAAAGAAACAGAACACACTGGGGTAAAGCACAAAACAAAAGGCTCATGAGGAGTCAAAACTAATCAGGGGTAAAACATTATTAACAGAACCATAAAAAGACCCACAAAGGGAAATGGATAATACAGAGACCAAAACTAACACCCAGGCCAGATTAGTGAACACAGCGCAACATACAGCCACTTGAACACAATGACTGACTAAAGAACCAAACAGAAGCAGGCACTTAAAAACAAAAGGCAACTGGGCTAACAAGAGGGGCAAGGTGTGGAACATCAGATAATTAACCAATAACAATGGCGCAGGGAAAACAGGCAACAGGTACAGTAACTTATACTTATGGATACAAGCCTATAGAAACTCCAATAAACACTGAAAGTAAGAAACACTTATTACACACTAGGACTTCAAAACTCAGAAAATATTGGAATGCGTGGAATATAGAACAAGGCACAAGCTTCACAAGGAGAACACAAAACTAACAAACACTAGGAAGAACAGAAAAACCATTACTTAAATGAAACCAGTGAGGCTGGCCTCAACCCCATGACTGCAAGGTTTGCAGCCACACTCTCAGCCCATAAAGCTGTGCGGCAGTCTAAAGAGCTGGGGAAAAACACTAGGGGCTTGAAGGACAAGAGACAGGGTGGAGAACAGGATGGCCTACAATACCTGCCGACCAAATGGGGAGGAAATATGAAGGGTAGGGTAGGACAGCAGCTGACTCTGACAGAAAATAGTGTGAATTATCCTTATGTATAATGACTATGTGCCTGTCAGGGATGCTGCCTGTCTGACCCTGTCCTGTGTGTCTTTTCCCTGTTTGGCCAGCAGTTCCCATCGGCCACCCCGTTTGGTGTTGCCCTTGTAGTTTTTTCCCTATGTTGCTGTGTGATTATTAATGTTTGTTACTCTAGCTTCCTGTGTTCCTCTCTTCCTTTGGTATTGTTGTTCCTGCTGCTGCTCCCTGCCTTAGTTTAGTTTTGACCCCTCATGGTCCTTTTTGTTTTCTGCTTCTCCCTTTCTGTTTTGTGTAATGAAACCTTGGTTCGTTGGAGTCGCTACGTGTATTGTCTCTCCTTTGCCATGCCCCGCCATAACAGTGCCATTCTGCTTTGGGGATCAAAAGGAACTTATTTGTGTTTCTCCAGTAAGAGTTTAATGAAAAAAATAAATACAGAAACACAATATGCGTTCGGAGGCAAATAATTAAGGAGGGAAATGGAGCTAGAAATGGAGCTAGATATGGAGCTAGATATGGAGCTAGATATGAGCTAGATACATGCTAAGGTATTCATGCAACGTAGATCGGGCTGTTTTCCAATAACACACCCTATTGTACAGGATCCACATCACCTGAATATTCCATGCTATATTAAAATACATATTTACTTCATTGTTGTTTTTAGCAACTGTTATTTTTGTAGGTTGCCACACATTAAATCATTCAGTCTCCCATGCGTGTCTTTAGAACTTGCATTTTACATGTGATCAACTGCAGAGAAGCACATTTTTGGTCTTATTGAAATAAATATAGGCCTAATTTAAGAATCCTGTATAGTTCTGTAATATATTTACTGCCAGGACAGTGCAGTCGTTGCCTAAGAGCTCAATGTCAGTATTGTAACATGTTGTGTCTCTGCATGGAAATGCTTATATATGTTACACTGAGATAAAAGTAACATTTTTCTTTGCAAACAATGACACAATGGGAAACGTAAACATCACCTCCTCCATCTTTACAGCAGTTAAATGCAGTTTCTTCAGCTTAACAGCCACATCTGTTGCTATTCATCAAACTCACAGTAAAGAAAAAAAAAACACTTAAATAACCAGATGGGGTTAAATTCAGTAGAATGTTATGAAGAATATTAACAATATTGGGGCCACCTAAAAAGGAAAAAAAAAGAAAACATTTTAAGATAAAAAGTTTTGAGATTAAAGCTAAAATAAACATTCGAGAAATGACAAAGTTAAATGGTAGAAAAGCTGTAAGCGACTGTAGGAGGTGAGTCACCAGAATGAAACCATACAGATGTTTCACTTTCAGCTACTTTTCGGGCTCATTACGCAAAAAAGGCAGGCTCCTGCTTGCTGGGAGAAGCTATCCATAGAATTTATCTTCAACATTTCAAATCTATTCTTGAACTTAATTTTGTTATTGAAAATTTATTTTGATTTTAATGTCAAAATGTTTTGTATACCTTTTCTATTTTGGCGACTCTAATGCTTTTCCATTTAATGATAACAGAGTTAAATGTAAAGAATTCGCTCCAGCTGGAAGGAAGATCAGACTAGCTGGCAGAGTTATTAACTCCAAGGCTACATTTTATTTGCACCTGCTGATCTGTGCTGCTTTCCAAATGATTAAATGTGATAATCTGACACCATTGTCTTCAGGGCCTTATTGCCATGATAATGATTAGTAAAATTGGTAAAATAAAACTAAGCAGTTTCTCAACCAGTTAACCCAGCCAAGAGGTATGAAATTGATTTTATTTTTTTGTGGCATTAAACTCCTCTTCCCAGATGCATTCATAATAATATGGTGTCTATGGATCATCTTCATGGACTATTTTATTAAAAATAATGGGAAAAATTAATTAAAATGAACATTTATTGAAGCTATTAACTAAGGTAGGAAATTGGTTTTGAACCAGGCGAATTTAAGGTCCCCCAGTTTAAATGGACTTTATCTTCGTTCACAAGCATTTAGCCCAGAGTACCTTAAATTAAACAAGTTATCCAGCTAAGCAAGAAATACTGCTTTCTGAAACCGGCCGCGCATAGCCTGACAGAAGTCTTAGGAAAATAAATGTATATTTATATATTGTGCATGCTTCTCTTCAGTGACATTGTGCTGTGTGAATTGGAAGTAGATTTTGGTTTTAACTGTTTCTGTGGTTTGTTTTGAAGTGCTGTTATGTGTTTTTGGTTGCTTTGAATTTTTGCTCCCACTTGTGACTGAAATGTTGCACCTGTGCCCTATTTCCCAAGCAGCCTAGCACTAATTAAGAAAGGCTTTCTGAGAGAGACGTTACAAAAGAAGGTGAAGTAGTATGTAGAGGGTTTTTTTTTCCTTTAAGTAGTGAATGTTGTGGTGTTCTGAATCCCTCCTTCTCTGAGGGTCATCTTCTGAAGAGAGAGAAATCAAATCAGCCCCTGACCTGCCCATTTGTTTTGTCATTTCCCCTTGTGGCCAGCAGATGTCACTGGTCATACTAGTGTCTTTAGCTCCTAGTGTGTTCTCCTCTTACCCTGATCGCACGTGGCTTAATGAGCTGAGTGGGCAGCTGCCATTCACACACCCCTTTTATTGATTTGGGTTTGAGTCTGGCCAGAGGCTCCATAATCTAGCCATCAATTTTCTATAACCACTTATTCTATTCAAGGTTGTAGGGGGTCTGGAGCCTATCCTGGAGTCTACGGGCACAAGGCAGGGAACAACCCAGGATGGGGTGCCAACCCATCGCAGGGCGCACACACACACCATTCACTCACATATGCATACCAGTCGGCAATTTGGCAACTCCAATTAACTTTGGTGTTCGAACCTTCTGTATCTGTTAATTGACCTCACCTGCTCCTCGATGCTCCTAGTCTCTTGTTTGTAATAGTCCACACCTGTCCCTTGTGAGTCATTGTTATCAATATGTGTATATATGTACCTTTCCTTCCCTTGTTTTCTCAGTTGGTTGTTACTGTGTGTTGTAGCTGTTTCTGCTCTGTACTTGCTGTTGGTTTATTATGGTTGTTCCTGTGTTGTCCCCTGCCTTGTCCCCTGCCTTAGTTTTATCACTTACCTGTTTTGTTTTTACCCCTTGTGATCCTTTGGTGTAGTATGGGTCCTTTTTTTTAGTTTAATCAAGTCTTTGTTTGGAGTCCCTATGTGGACTGTCTCATTCTTCCCTGCATCATATCCTGCTGTAATAAAAGGAGTGAGTGTCTGTATGCTGCCATTTTGAATCTGAACCTAGAGTGTAGTAAGGCTGTTTTGTCTCCATCAATTATCGTTGCCATTTTGTAGTCATAGCTTCACTCTGGGGTTACGTGGTATGATCCTAAGGGTAGAGAATAAATTTTAATATTAGCACTATTTTGAGATTCCATTTTCAGCAGCATATACCAGAATGTAGGTTTACTGATTAATCCCAAAGTTCTAGTTCAAGTTTGGGTAGTTGCTACTCAAGAAAATGAGGTCCAATTGAGCATCCCCTGATTTTTTTTTTATGTTGCTCTGAAGCAAACCAATCTGAGATCTGTATCATGAAGCAAGATTTTTTTAGTTGACTAGATAACTTGTTGGATTTAAGGTACCCCATGTTAAATAGACTTTGGCTTCATTCACTAACATTTAGCCCATACTACCTTAAATCTGACAAGTCATCTTGCTAATCCAAAAATCCAGTTTTGTGATGTAGCCCCCAGATTCAGCTGATGGCGTCTCATGGTTTTAAAGAGGGCTGCAGCTGGCATGCCTATTTTTCAAGAGACTTTCAACATCAAAGCAGAAATTCCTCACAGAGCTATATGGTGGGAGAAGGTTATCAGACCCCAGTTAGACACTCCTTCCTTCCCTTATGAATATCTTTGTGACCATTACCAGTTTTCATCCCAGTCCATATATCTGTGCACCCATCTTTAACCTTGCATTTTGAAAATCACACATCGTGGATTTGCACAGATGTTAATACAAACATTATTCACACAGGCACTAATTTAAATGTTTCTTTGCAACTACAAGCTTCTGGTGTCATATAGGAGATGCTGAACATATTGGCAAAGCGGAAGCATGGTGGGATGTATGAAAAGTGTGTGTAGCAGTAAAGGCTTCTGCATATGTTGTTTTTCCTGGGCATCAAACTGTGGGAAACTTAAGGATTCCACTGAATTGCAGGTATGTCATTCATTAAAGATGTTTATTAGTGCAGACACTGAACAATTCATCCATGTGGTTAAATCAGCCTAATTATTGCAAGATTTTTTCACGTGATTGAGATGGAACATGCATTGCCATCACCTGTCCTGCAAATAAAGATAGGAACAGGAAGTCCTTCTATGAAAAGCTTTATTTCCCAATGTAGTGTGACGCTAGGGTCTACCTATGTCTATTCAAAGGCTAGTTTGTGTCACTACACAACTAATGACTAACATTCAGACAAAATGGCCAGGATTTCTGCATGGTTCAAGGTCTCCCTGGGGTGAGCATGTGACATCATTGAGGCTTGTGTGATTGGGACAATTCTGCCACAATCAGACGAGTAACCCATCCAGCTTTTCCACAGCCTGAGCCAAAAGAGTAACTCCCTTTCACCATGCAGGCCACAGGGATGGAAGAGTCCTCAGGGACATGAGTCACAGCTCACATTCTCCTAAAAGGGCTACCAGGGGGTGTTCAACGAAGTAGGATTTCTCAGTTAGCTGGGTTAACCAGCCAGAAGTCATGCTGATCCAATAGGAACGCTCCTTAACTAAACACTTATTGGATGATCATTACATCTAGCTTAAGTCATTGAGACTGTTTCATTCCCCATGCTGTTAGATAACTAAACCAGTCAGCGGTCACCTGTTCCCCCTCCCCCACCCTCCATTGTATTATATTGCTATTGTTGATATTCTCCCTGCACGTTATCTGTGCCTGGTCTTCATTTATCTCTACTATGGTGCCTTTGCCATTTTATGCTGTGGTTCCACTGCACATATGTTTATTAATTATGTTGCATGGTCTTGTATTGCACTTTTGTTAGATCGATCCCGCAATGCCCTACCTTGCAATTGCAGCATAAGAATTTCACCGTTCCTTGGAAAAACGTGACAGTAAAACTTGAAACATTATCACAAACCACCATTTTCTGAGCAAACACAATAAATGAAATGAAAACGGCTTTGGCCACGGTGTCATTCATGATCTGTTTATTACAAGCGAGACCTTTCAGTTTACTGATTCTTCTGTAACAATCAAGAACCGTCCAACTTTTGTGACACTCCTGTCACGTATTGAATGAAGGTTACTGCTTAGCCAGTGTATGCATCTAGACTAGTGTCTGCTTTACTTACGAACACACGGTAATATTCTTGCCGTTTTGGATTATGTTTTTCTACTTAACTCTCACTTGCTGCCAGGTTGTCTTGGGACCAGTTGGATTGTAGGTACATTAAAGATATTTCCAGACGTACAGCGCAATGCTCTCTGTCAACTTATACAGTTGTCAGCCATGCAGGCCTGTTTAGTTTCTGATAAAATTACAGTGCAATTATTCACTTACTCGTTGACTCATTAGCATTAGCAAAATAGCATCTCTCGTGCTTAATGTCACTGTGGTATTGCCGTTTTTCCTCAAAATGAAGTTGTAGTCAACATAAACAGTCAGTAATGCTTCTACTTTGTACTCCGTAAATTACGAGCCTCTAGACTTTGTGGCGTCTGTTCTCATAGTGAATCCTTTTTTCCGCGATCTGCTGATGCTGGCTTTTTGTTGTTACGCGACGTTGTTAGTTAGGGTTAACATAGTCAGACTTGTTTGAACCCAATTCCCAGAAATCGCAGTCGGGTGATCCAGAACCAATAATTACTTTCATGCTTTGTTCAAGTCAGAGTTAAAGCTTAAACCCAAACCTGCTTTCTGGAACACCCTCCCCCTCAGGTGATGTTCTTGGTTTGGTGTTTCTGATGGGATTACAATATTCTCTGAGAGTAACTATTTCCTTATTTTGGTTATTTTACGTGAAATTAATCTGTGGAGTGCCATCAGAAATTAGTCTGTCCATAGAGTTGTCCAGATTATTGTCAGTGTACAGGAACTGAGAATTGTTGTATGAATCTGTGATCAACAAGACCTCCTCACACTTAGATGATCCTTTAAAATCTGGTACTTGAAATGAGGAGTGGAAAGTTCAGATTCAGAAAGTACAAATGCAGACAGAGATATTGTTTCAACCAACCAGTTGAATGTAAAGAGATACAGTCACAGAGTACCCAACTGGTTGGTTGAAACAAAATCTTGGTCTGGATTTATACTCTCTGAACTGGAACTGTCCACCTCTGCTTGAAACACTCATGGGGCCTTGACTGGCAGTATATTCTCCAAGGCGAGTGTTAGTTAACTTTGCAAATGATGGGGATCATCAATTGTGAAGTGTGAAATGGAGGGTATAGGGCCCCTAGACGTTCTTTCCTTACTGGGTAGGGAAGCGGTAAGGGACTAGTGATATTTGGCACCAGCAGATGGAGATCCTGGCTGTAAGAAGGGGTCTTTCAGGGGCATACCTATAACTAGGCTGTGGGAGCCCATGGAGAGGATCATCTGAATGTTGAAATGTGGCATCCTGCCCGTGGGATGGTTGTCGTGGTTTTGCCCAAGCGGACCGTGTATGTAAATGCAACCTGTTCACCCTCTCTGTCAGGTCATCAATCACATTGAGATGTGATGGATTGTGGCGCTGAAACCAGGGAACGTGGTGTGGGAACAGATGATCGTGGCAGAGGAGCTCGAGGACGTGTTCAGGAATGGAGGGGTGTCTGTCAGAGGGGCTGAGGTAGATAACTTGCACATGGAGTGAATGACAAATGCTCCTGAGATACAGGCTCTTACCTTCCATTGCATTGAACCCACCAAGCCAAAGTCCTACTAGGTACACTGGGCTTCAAATTCTGCCTTCATATTTAACTCCTTTCTGAAATCCAATGGTAAATTTATGTACTTTCTGCTTGAGATTTATGTATTTTGGGTCACTTTTGAAAGAGAATTATTTTGCTTCTATCACATTATATCATAATCTATTTAGGCAACAACATTAGTATTGATCTACGAAGGGTTGGCACCACTTCCTGGTTTATTCCCTGCCTTGTGTCCCTATCTTCTGGCTCCGTGACCAAGCATAGAACAAGTAAGTATGGAAAGGATGGATGGATGGCATTAGTATTGATGTGAATATTTACAGTGTCACCTCTGCCTACAGTCTGGATACAAAACACGTAAAATTTCTCTTTATCTGCTCTTTATCATATAATGTATATAAATAATGTATATATCACATAAATACAGTGTATGTATATATTATATATGTGTGTGTGTTTGCATACATAATATCTTATATATATATATATATATATATATATATATATATATATATTTGTGTTTTGCCAGTAAAGCTGGACTTCCTGTTCCAGAGTCATTGTTATTTTAAGGCTCTGCTTTTTATTAGGCCTATAAGTGTAGTCAGTGTTCTCAATCTCATCTCCCCCCCCCACTATAAATCAAAGCTCTGGCCTTTAAAAGTTGTCCCACACCATTTAAATCAGCCCTGTAGTATCCCCTTTCCCCTCACTCTTCCGGTGTGGTAAATAATTTAATGCGCAAGGGTGGTAAAGGTGGCAATCTTGTTGAGGTGTTCCTTAGATTGGGACGTACCCTACCTGTGGTATGCAACCAAATTTGACGGGGGGGGGTGGTCTGCTATTATACGGATCTGGAGCTGCTTTTTAACTGGTTGTAGAAACAGGCATAACAACTTGCTTCAGCCTCAGTGGGTTCTGCTGACAGCTCTGGCATTGATCTCTCGGGACAAGTGCAAAGAAGCTTCTTCAGTTTCAAGCTGCCTCTATGCAAATACCAGGGAGCTATTTTTGGGGGTCCGACTCCTTCGCTTGAACTCACCAGGCATTAGAACTCCTGTTCCGTGTTCTGCTGCCATTGTCCAAGGTTTCCAGTAACTTCTTGCCCTCTTGCTCATGTTTCTTATTTTTCTCACCTACTCACGATGGACGTCAGCCCTCTGCAGATTCTGACTCTGCCAACCGTTCCATACGCCGACCAGAAGCCCGGAACCAGCGGGCTACGGAAGAAGACTTATGTTTTTGAGACTAAGCAGGACTACCTTCAGAATTTCATCCAGAGTATTTTCTCCTCCATTGACCTGAGAGATCGCCAGGGCTCGACTTTGGTGATAGGAGGAGATGGCCGCTATCTTAATAAATCAGCCGTAGAGGTTATTGTGCAAATGGCAGCTGCGAATGGGGTCAGTATTTCCATTGTGACTATTTAACACTTATATGAATGCTCACTGGCTTTAACTAACTTTACTAAAAGACCATATGAATATATTAGGTATTCATCCACCTTCATGAATTGAGTAAAATGAAAATTTCCCTTTCACAAGTACCAATAAAACCAATGCATACAGAATTAGTTAAAATCTTGTTTAACTGACACTTTTATCTAAAACAACTTGATATATATATGATATATACTTAGATAAAGACCTTGCCCAAGACAAGTGCAAGAGGACCCCCCATCAGACTTTAACAGGCAGCATCAGATTGTGGTTTTAAACCACTAAGCTAAACGTGTTTTTGCAAGCAAATTCTCCTAATGCTTTGAAATTCTTTAACTGACAAGCTTTGTGTGGTTTACACTGCCCGTGCTATGATAGTTGCCAAAATTGGATCTAGTTTGTTGTTTCCAGTAGTGTTGGTATTTAATAGTGAGGTGAGTATACACACTCTGCTCATTGTCAACAATCCTTAAAGAGTTTTAGATGATGGCAAGCTTGCTATTACAATAAATCAACATTTAGGCTTTGTTGTTTATGTCCATACCTCTACTATGTTACCATGTCAACAGAAGTGCTGAGAATTGGCGTTACAGATCGGTTTATGAAAGAATGTTGTACAGATACTGCCTTCCATTATTTTACCCTTCAGTGCATGTATTTAACATCATGTTTTGTTCAAATATTCCACCAATGACCATTAGATCACACATGATTAAAGTTATAGCTAATTAGATTTTCATTTTTTAATGTGATTTAGCAGACTATTTATTTGAGAAAGCAGAGTCAGAATGCTTGGGGGGAGGATTCAGCACCTTTCTGGTCAGGGGTCAACAATGGAATAATTTTATTGACCCTGGAATTTGAACCAATGACCTTCTGATCGCAGGTGTAGTGTCTCGGCCAACCTCGCTGAGCCACACAACACCCCAAAAGTGATTGTATAATGTGGGGTTTGACCCCTCATCCCCTGAGATTAAGCGTCTTGTGTTCTATCAACTGAAATAGCTGGGCCAAGACGCATAGGTCAATAAAGCCTTTGAAAGCTATGGGACAAGACACTTAAGGAAGGGGAATGTGGACATTTTCTGAGGAGCACTTTACATAAAATGCTTAAACCTGGAAGAAGACTGTCTACTTAAAAGGGATTTTAGGCTTGGGTAAATAGTCTTGGCATGCTTTGGAAAAGCACAGTAGATATATATGCTAGTTTATTCTTAATTTTGTTTTCTGTTAATGGTACGTTCAGTTATGTAAGTCTCACCTTGATTACCGTAGCAAGCAGGTTCAAATAACAGGTTAGGATCCTCTACCTACCAGCAGCTACACTGTCAGCTGGGTCCCAGTAAACCTGTGTCTAGACTTCATAGGCTGAATGAAACGTGCGATACGCAGAGTAACGATGAATGTAACTAACAACACACATATTAAAGGTGAAATATGACGGTTTTCACCTGTCCCCTACTGACATGGATTGTATGAAAACTTATGAGAATGGGAGAATTTGCTATTTTGTAGGAGAATTGGTACCACTTTACAATAAGGATTTCTTTTACCCCTTTTAAATGTTAATACTTTATTAATTAAAAGAACTGTGTTATAACTTGTTTCTAATTGTCTATTAATGATTTACAAAGTGTTACAACCTAATTAATAACCCGATTATAAACATTCATAAACTCTTTATAAAGGGTTGTCTTATTGTAAAATGGTACCAAAAAATTTAGAAAAAATACTAAAAACTGGCTGTTTATGCTAATTTAGGTTGATCACAGACCTCCCATTGAGACATGCTTACGTTTACATGCAGATCGGCCGCCTGGTGATTGGACAGAATGGGATCATGTCCACGCCGGCTGTGTCCTGTGTCATCAGGAAGATAAAGGCCATCGGTGGTATCGTCCTCACTGCCAGCCACAACCCTGCTGGACCCAGTGGAGACTTTGGAATCAAGTTCAACATTTCAAATGGAGGTTAGCAGAGGGGACATGTGTAATTAGATCTGGTTATATCTTTGTTCACAGATATTTATATATAGATTTAGACATGGGTGTAAATTATGGGGTAATGGGAGGGTCGTTACCCCTCCACAATAATCAAAACCAGCCAATACAACCCCCTCGACCCTCTTAAATGGGTGGAGACCTCAACCACCCCATTCCTCAAGCCAAAGTTATGTTCTTGGATATAGATATATGTATGGATACAGCTATAGATATAGATACAGAAAAAGGCCATAGTTTTTGGCCTTTTTGCATCTTCAAACATCCTTTTAAGTTATAAAGCAAATTTTAAGACTTTTCTATTACGAATATTCTTGTCCACAAATATTCCTTATGTACCTCCTGAAGAGGCCAATTAAGTAAAGTACAAGTTTTGTCATTTTAATGTAAATATGCTCTTAACATATACTGTTGTTTATTTTTTGTCTGTGTGCTATTCTCTGCTTGTCTGCAAGTATACTCTGACATGCTTTAACAGTGTTCCTGCATGTGACTATTCTAACCTTCGTAAGTCACACCACTCTTGAACTTAATGCAGGCCCAGCACCCGAAGCCGTAACGGATAACATCTTCCAGATCAGTAAAACTATTGAGGAGTATGCCATCTGCCCTGACCTCAGGGTTGACCTGTCCACTATTGGCAAACAGAGTTTTGACCTGGAAAACAAGTTCAAACCGTTCACAGGTACTGTACTGAAAAGCCTGCAGAATCCCTTTACAGCTGGTAGTTTGCAGGCTACATACAACTCTCTTTATATGCATGTTATCAACTGTAATTTGTTACCAGTATATGTTTTCAAATATCAGATTTTTTTATTGGGTTTATATATTCCTAAATGTATTGTAACGACCCACCAGGGAGCAGACACGGGACAAACCGAGCTCCAGCTATTCCTTTATTAAAGTTTCTGAGTAACAATCGTGTCGCTGCCTAGCCACAGCTTCGCCGCTCGTCCTTTTTTATCAGCCTCCCTTTTCTTTATTCCATTTCGCACACGCCCCTCCCATATTCCCCATAATCCATCTAACCCCAATCTCAACACTGATAATCAAAGTGCAAAAGAACAGAACAACAACCAATTCAACATTTTTAACATTTAACAAATAACAAAAACCCAATAACTAAGGTCACCACACTGCCCTCCCCATTATGAAGCCCCTCGCCCTCGAGGGGGCACAATAAAGTCTTTAAGACGGGTTGGCCTCCGTTTCTGTCTCTGTGGCCTTCTTGGGACACTGCCTGACTTTGAGCCTGGGGACACAAGGGGAAGGGGGGTCTGGGGTAGGGGAGAAACAGGATTAGTGGGGTCAGTGGATATGAGGTTGGATTCGGCCGCAGAATTCGGATCTGGGGCAGGCTCAGGGGAGGGTTGCGGGATTGGTTCCAGTTCAAATGAAGGGACAGCCGTACCCCTGTATGGAGCTAACCTATCCCGGTGGAGGGCCACCTTCCTACCCCGA
>JAAGVU020000043.1:8477752-8495729 GCA_011763525.2 Mormyrus iriodes | reverse complement strand
AGTAATAATAATAATGATACGTAACTTTCCTATGAGGCCACCGCGTATTACGTATGTGGGACTGTATCCGATCGCCTGTATATCGTATAGGCGACGTAGGAGGCCGACTAGGGTGCTAACTTATGAAGGGGTGCTGACTTGCCAGCCAATTACACTTTGCCTATAATGGAGGGGTGGGGGGGGCGCTGGTGATGCTCGCCTAGGGTGCAAAATTAGTTTGGACCATTACTGCCTGGTATATACAATAATTTCAGCTATATCTGTTTTTTCCTTCTGCTAATCATTTATTGCAAATTAATTGGTAGGGAAAAGCTATGTTATGCACGCATCTCTTAGTGAAATGACTTTCATGATTTGCACACAGTGTAGTTTTACAGCTGATGGTGTATACATTTGGTTACTTCTGCAGGAAGGTACTGACACACAGTCTAAATCGCCCCTTGAAATATATGCACAACCAGTGACGATTCTAGACCAAATTTGCCAGGGGGGCCAAGGTGAGGTCAGTGTTTTTTCAGGGGGGCACATATGAGGACAAAAAAGAGGGCAATATTTAATTTTTAATACATTAAATGAATTTATTTGGAACACAAACAAAAATAAATTGAACATTAAACAATAAGACTTACAAATGAGTTTCAAACAAAAGATTTCACATACTGCATATGTGCACAATAAACCTTGAAACAAAGTTTCTTTTTTGTACAGTAACGTTTCTCTTTTTGTGCACAATAACTTTTTTGTACAATGACATTTTTCTTTTGTTTTTCTTTTTTTATGTAGGTATGTATTTATGTGGTTATACAGTGACTTTTTACAGCATGAAATTTAAATGTACAGTCACATTTTCTGTTGCATTTCTGAGAAGAAAGAAAGAAAAGGGTAAATCAAACACAATGGTCTCTCATCCTCTAGCATTTGCAACACAGAAGCCTGTAATACTACAATACAATACAAAGAGTATTCTGCGTTTGTGATTCCTTGCACTCTAAGGAGTCTGTGTGGAACGCCGCGTCGTGTTAGTTCCGGCGTCCGTGCCAGCGCATATCACCGTAATAAATAAGTAAATAATCTCTTCGGCGCAGGGGTCACAATAGGGGCCGGGATCAGTTCTGTAGGGGCACTAGCCCCTCTTGGCCTGTGTCTAAAACCGCGTTTGTGCAAAACGCTTGCTAACTTAACTTTTTGACTTAAGATAAACCATCATAGTCAAAATATAATTCTATTATTTTAATTGTCTGACCAAGCGAATACTGACAGTCCGCAGACAGACTTTTATTTCTTATTTTTGTAAGGGAGAATAATCTCACGCAGTTTGCAGGAGGAATTACGTTGGCGCAATGCTGTGCCAGTGTAGATCGCTTATCGAGGCAGCGGATTATCGACTACGATAAGAGTCTGAAGAACATCCGCAGTCGGTTATTTTAATAAAAAAAGACGCCTGGCAGTCGCAGTGCTCCAGTTCTCGGCGCTAGGCGGGCACCAGCTACTCCCCTAATGTGCGGTTCGGTGTTTATCTACCCCTGGAATTATAGAATTTGCGATTAGCGTTTCGTGGCTGCTGGTCAAAAGCGTTAGGGTAGATCGCAAACCATACACACTATTTATAAGGTAATAAAAGTGTGACATACATGTAAATGCGTGTGGAGACTTGTCTCGAATTGAATGTCTGACCCCAATCAGCTGACCAAAGTTTGCAACCTTGGTATCGGTTAGCTAGTTTTATCCACGAGAGCAAGAAATTTTACTTAATGGACAAACTTCTATTGCTACTACTCTTAACAACAATAACAATAATAATACTGTTCATAAAAACACCTCTGCTAACATATTTGTGACTATTTCCCAGGGCTCTTCTTTGCCAACAATGACCCATGCTTCAACTTCTGGATTCTATAATCGAGGATATGGAAACATGTATTAAGTGATCGCCGTGATTTTAACGGAGCCCAGCTTTAGTGTATTAACCTGAATGGTATTAGGGATGAAAAACCAAAGTCTTTAGAGTCACTGTAACTTCAAAAGACATGAATGGAAATGTCTTTGGTGCTGCAGGACAAAATAAGGTCACGGGAGGGAGGCGACTGGTTTATAAAGAAATATGTAATATTTCTGTGGTTTATTCCTGGTCCCAGAGATTTGTAAAGCTTAATAAAAAAACAAGGGAAAATCAACGCTTTTTCCTTTCTACTTCTACTTTTATTATTATTATAAAATCATTGTTCCTCTGTTACCTCTTTTTATGACCCCGCGAGCAACATTCGGTGAGGTTTGGTACATTAAATGATTCGACAAATTGCAATTAACTTGACTGTTCTTTTAAAAGCCCAGAACTGAATGTGTTAATTTAAGTATGGCGTTTATTATCGTTTCTTATGCCGTGAAGTTATTACTATTTTGCTATTTACTCCTCAAACGTGAATAGCTATAAATAATAGCAGCAAATAATATACGTCCATCCACCTTCAATAACCGCCAATGCTGCGCAGGATCGCGGTGAACATATTTTAATAAAACTTCTCGTGACCAATCTAAGACATCGCAAGCATACTCCAGTTTAAAAGTTTGTAGAAAAAATATATATGCTTAGAACGCAGCTCCTGACTATAAGAATATTCTTCCGAATCATTTCACAAGTGAGTGGGCTCATTGCTAAATGACGAACACCAGGTGGCGACTCGCGGGGGCTTTAATCAAACACATATGCGCTCACACTTCGCCTCCGACGGGCTTTCAAAGCGCGGATCTGAGCGGCACCAAACTATGCAGTAACGTCGAGTCTCAAGCCCGGACATCCCAGCCAGACAACTCAGCTGCGTGCAGACAGCGGGAGCATATCTTCATTTTATAGCCTCTGGAAGCAGCCATCTGGTACTATTAGTAAAAAGTCTCTGTATAGTACATAGACGGACGACTCATATTCAGAGGAATGCATCAAATGGGGGCAAAGATTAATTGGAGCTTGAACTTCTTTCGTGGCATCGTGATGTTACAGCTTGCTTGTAGGATGCACAGTGCGGCTGGTGAGATATATATTTTTTATTAATCAGATGTTCATTTAGACCCGTGAGCGCCTGCTTTGTCCTGATAACCGCATTTATTTGATTTTGTCAATTAGAAAAAAATGTGAGCGGTCTTTATTACAAGTACTATTAAGTATTAGATATTTTCGTCTCGCTTATCCCACTTTTTAAGTGGCCATTTGAGTACTTCAGATTGACCATTATGACTGTTATTTTGCATCAGTTATTTATATTGGAAAGTTATCTTATGAACAATAAACAAGATAGAATGTTTGCTTACTTATTTATTAGTGAAAATAAGTACAATCAAATTAAATGCTGGTAAATGGCATATTTGTGACAGTTAACGTTTAAAATCCAAAACTCAGATCACAAACGTGTCCTCTTGGGTTTTTAATAGATAATTTAATATTATGTGAGTTACAGAGCATAAAGGTGAACCAGGTGTATCTGCGTGTTTGCCGGCTGAATGCCGATTATGCTTAGGCTGATAAAACACTGAGCGGTATACGAGCGGTTGTTATGCCCACAAGAGACAATTTCGCCGGTTGCGAGTTTAATTTTAACTTCATTTTTAACCACCACATAGTCAATCTGCGCGAAATTAATTAACATCTAAGTTTTGCATGAAATGTGTTTTGCTGTATTGTACATCATATTACTACCCAAATTTAAAAGTTTAAACTATGTTTACTGAACTGGGCTACTGACGCGTAGGCTATTAATTCATTTTTGGGAATGTGAATCGATTTGCAAATTTGAAAATGCGGAGGATGGTACTAATACCAGTGCTATGAATATGAACAACGACATTTCCGCAGTGCTTGTGAGATTTTGTCTTGCCACGCGTCTCTGAAAGTATCTGAATTAATTAAGAGCCTTAATTCCCTTGGCAGTCACTGAAAGCAGAGTGAATCGACTGCAGTGGAGACTGTACGGTGGTTTTAATGGTTAGACACGTTTAGACTGTAGTATGGGGAGTTTTGAGAGAAAAGTTTGATTTCCAGATCAGCTAAGCTCACAAGAAATTGGCATGACTAACCTATACAATCAAATACTACGAAACCGTAATATAGGACTTTATGTGATGTCGCAGGCTTGATTTTGAATTTCTTTGCATTTACTTTATGTTGCACCATTAAGCTGGCATCTAACAGTAATACGCAACTAATATCCCACCTGCTTGAATCGTCCTAGATTTCTGGCGTCCCGTACATCTGTTAGCTGTCCTCTGATCTTTAGGATGCTGTTGATGCTGATGTATAAAATTTTGGTTTTTCACTGAAGTGAGTGTTGCTACTTTAACCGTAGCCTGGCGTTTTTCTAAAGATTAGATGTCCAAAAGCTCATTAGGTATCTAGAATCTATATTTTGACATACTACTCAATCGATGAAAATGGCAAGGAAGTGAAAATTATTAAGTGAAAATTCTATTTGTCATATAGTAAAGTAATGTATGATATATAATAACACATTAAATATGATGTTGGATATTTAATACACAAAACCATTAATTTACAGTTTGAATTCATATAAATGATATTAAATGTCATAAGTGATTTATATATTTATTAATATAACATTAATTTGCTCTCTTAACGTTTATAGCAATTTCTTTTGTCTTTATTTTGTCATTAATGACTGTTTGCTGGAGCCAATGTAAAATATGTAATTACTTGCCACTTGGTTTGGTAGAATTTTGCAAAATGTTGCATAAATCAACAATAAATCAATTTTTTTGGTCGTCATAGTTGGAACTGCTTCAAACCGATCAAAACCTATCGAGGAAGACCATTTTCAGGTTATTGACTGCGTCATAGAACATTTTTGGTCTTTATTGTCTCTACGAATGTGGAGAAAATTTGCAGTATGACCTTATGTACCTCCATTTATCATTTACAGAAGCTTTTGTCCTTTGAAAGTGGAGTAAACATGACCGTAGACAGTATTTTCTTTATATGTTTTGTGCTAAACGACTGAGAAATGTTTTCCCATGAGCTGAATCTCAGCATGAAGAGTGTTCCTGTAATTACAGCCAACTGGAAATCCCAGGAAACTCAGGAGGTCTGTTAGAAGCAAAAGAGCGTGTGCCTAGGCCATTTGTCACAAGGACAGTCATTTTTAGCTCTTAATTCCATTTGTGTGTTTGTGCGTCTCTGCACACATTTTGCAATACTTTTCAGAATCGACAATACCAACTTCATCAGTAGTCTGCCCTAAAATATGTGCATCAAAATACATTTTTGAGACAAAATTGTTTAGAAGAGTATACTGTCTGATTTTATGTTATGTTATGTAGCCTGATTGGTAGTTGAATGCAGTTCTTTCATTAAACAAGGCACCATTTTCACTTCTTCAAACTATGAAATCATGCTACATTAAACTAAACAGTAGTCACAATGAAACATGGCTTTTAAATGCCGCAATAAACATGTCATCATAAATCCTCGAAACGTGTTTGCGTTGCATTAAGGACCGTGGAAAGCTGTCTGCTTCAGGGTCTTCCATGGGACTCAATTATGTCTTTGTAAAAAAGCCACACTCCCTGAGTGTCAGTAAATACCTCCCCTCCACAGCGCTCTCTCCCACGTATCAGAATTAGTTTAGAGTAAGCTTAAAGTTGGTCTCAGTCAGCAGGGCAATTTTTTTACAATTCTCTTTCTTGAATCAGTTTAAGAATCTGTTCTAAAAGCCTGGAATGGAGGAATTCTGATGTTATGTTTATCCATCAATATATTTTTTTGACCTCTGTATTTTCAAGCCTGAAAACTAGTATACTGACCAAAAACGTATAGACGCAAAGATAACACCCCCCTAAGCGGTTTTCTTGGTTATCTTCCCTTGGTTTCTTTGAATGCATCCGCCTTTTGAGAAGCAGCCTAGCATGTGTGGCTGTTTACCTCGTTTGGTTTGTTTTGTGTACTTTAGATGGACCGTTTGGTTTGTTTTGATTGGCACTTGTGCTTCTATATCAGATGTGTTCTTTATGATGTTCTGAGTGGAAGAAATCGTGGCATAAGTGGTTATGGACATCTTTGGGTTATTTCACACCTTTGTGAATGCACTTTGCCTTTATGGCACTTATTACTAACTTGGGAATTCCCCAGAAAAATTCATTATGCGGCTAAGGGTAAAGTAAAAATAAAGGATGATATACTTTCACTTGGCAGCATTTCCTCAATCCTTTCTCTCAGCTTTACAACACAGTAAAAATGCACCTAATTTATATGTATTGCTGTGTCTTTTATATACTTGGTTATGAGGGAGTGTAAGGCATTTTGTTCGTCACACATGCAGTAGAGTGCCAGCTTCCTTAGAGTGCCGTAAAGGAGGTCAGCAAATCTTGTTTCACAACTCTTATTTAAGTACCCTCTTAGCAGGCTGGGTAAACAAGCTGGGGTGGCTCGAGCCTTTATCACATGGTATGTAAACATTTCATATAGGCTTCACACTCTTACACTATGTATTAACCAGCATACACGTTTATGAGTGAGGCACACATCCCATAATAATCACCGCCAGTGAATCACATTCGCCGGTGCAGTACATCTGCTGTTTGGCAACAGCACATACGAGCACCGCGTGAAATTAATCAGAAACTATCTACAGGTGGCTGAGAACTAATTAACTAGCATCCGCTGGCTTGGTGTGTTTTTAGCGACTGTTGGTTGTTAAGCGCTACAGAATCGGACATGCATAATGCTTAAATCATAACTTACAATGTCCTGCTTGTCCTGGAAGCTGGGCTGGACTTTTTGTTGTTCCTTGTGGGTTCCAGCTGTTCATGAATTCTGCCCAGTTTTCAGCATGTTGTGATAAGGCAAAGAGAAGAAATTTGTTTCCATTATTTTGATGGCTGTGTTTGATTGGTGGCTAATCTTTTTTACTTTGACTCTAAGCCAGTTAGTAACTCTCCACCTCTTTTGCCTTGTTTATTTAACACACAAAAATCTGTTCTACTTTTATGTTCTTGATTGGTTGGTAATTGCAAACAGCATCCATAGTAACTTAAATCCTCTCATAGTTTGAAGGCCTGGAATTCTTTGAAGATTAATTCACCCTAAGAGGCTTTGTCAGATCAAGGATTTTAACCAGCATTTGGTTGCTATTGATAATATTGTAGGTCATTTTTCTTTTGTAAAATAAATTTACTGCACCCATTTAGTCTTTCACCTTATTCTTACACTATATTTATACCCATAAATGACTCATTAGTTATGTAACCATGTATTTTTCTGGAAAAGGGGGCAGTATTAATCATTATCAGAATGCCATAATGTGACACAAAGTTAACCCGGAACTCCATCAATTGCCAAAAAGTTTTGCTTCTGATTTATTGCTTTTTAAATAATGCGTTAGGGAAATGTGGACAGCAGGGTTCTTCTGGGCTCAGTGGTTTTCTCATGCAGTCTAGAGAAATGCTTATAGGTGAATAGCTCCGTATGTGCCCTGTGATGGACTGGGTGTACCCCTGCCTTGTGCCCTATGCTGCCTGGGATCCAGCCCTCCCCCACATTAACCTGTTCAGGTTAATATAAACCACGTAAGAAAGCACCAACGAGGTTGTTTCGTTAAGCAAATCCTCTCTCTATTTGTGGACAGTTGTGGCTGGGATGTTCGTCTGTGTTTTTGTCACAGTTCCCTCAGGTATATTCGAGTTATTCTGCGTTTGGGATTTTTACCCAGGGTGCACTCACTTCTTCAGAAATATTAAACAAAAAACAAGCACTGTTTATCTTACATTATATGACTTTTAGTGAAGCCCCATCTGGCAGTCATGGGGGTTATTGTCAGCTTTTGACAGGCTGAGTGGTATAAGGAACAAGGGTATTTTTTTGGGGGTGGCAGGGCTTTCTAAGACTTTCCTGCTGAGAAAACCTGCAATGTTCCAATTAAATTGCCCCCCAGTTTGTTTCAGTGTTAAACTTGCACAATGACCCTGTTATTACCCCATGCTGAGCTTACATCTGTGTAGCTTTACCAGGTAAGAAAAAAATCTTGAGAAAGTACAATATTCTGACCCTGAGAAACTGCCTGAAAGCTTGTTGGTTCAAATCCCATCAGTGGGCTTCTGTTGAACCCTTGAGCAAGAGACATTACCTGAGCAGCTGTGCAGCATCTAGCTTTTTCAGATTTGGGAGAGAAATTTATGTATCACTACTTAGCCAAAGAGGTTTGATTTTGGGAGTGTAATTAGCCCTTTAAACTTTTTGGCTCAAATTCCCATGATGTGGTGTTTTAATTTGAGCACAACAGCTTCACCCTATTGTTGGCAGTGCCGTGGGTGTCCGTTGGTATCATATAGTTTGGACAGTTTTCTCAACCCTTCAGGATTACATATTCTAACACAGTTGGGGAGATTCTAAGATTTTTTAAGATGGGGGGCATAAGAGGGGGCATAAATCATACAGAGGGGCCAGCCTTATCATTAGCCAATGATATGTTTTGAATTAGGGATACTCGGGGGCCAATCAGCTTTCAGCTGGGGCCACAACCCCTGTGGCTCCGCCCCTGAATAAGCAACAGTTTTTAGCCAGGAGAATAATGTGCAGAGGCTGTTTAGATTAAGCATGTTTTCCTTGATAACACCCTCCTGGCCTGATGGGACTCCCAGCCATACTCGTACATGCTTTTTTAAAACAATATCTGCAATGACAAAACTATACAGTCACTGTTTGTTTAAACAGACTCCTGGTAGCATACAGTCGTTTGGCCTCATTTTCGCCTGAGTTGGGACTGTTTGTTGTTAGCGTTTTTGCCAGATCTGTACTGTGCTCCCACCCCCAAGGAGCACCCAGGAGAGAAAAATGGGGGGATGTGTTCAGGCTGATACGGTTCAATGCCTGTTGATATTTATTACTGTTGGGGGAGAGGTTGTATAATTATAGAAGCAAAATAAAGTTTTTGTCGGCTGCTTACCACCATCTAAATGGGACACGAGTTAGCGGTTAAGAAAACATGACTGGGAGTGGGTTAGCACTTAGCGCTGGGGAAGCAGCCCCTTCCACGTACGCGCTGAGGCTTAAAGAACAATATTGCTGCTTCTTGCTACCTTATCCTGACTGTGCCTTCGTCTGTGTTGGCTGAGCACAGTGTCCTCGGGGTCTGCAGGACAGTGTCTGTACAGTGGCCGTGCAGCATGGACGGCTTTGTGGGATGGCCTGCTTTGATGTGGGCTTGTTCATGGCTTCCCTGGGTCCCGAGGCCTAAAAACGATCCCATGCATACTGAAGAGCGAAATTCCAAAACTCACTCAGCCCATTTTTTGTTGTTTTTGAGATGAGACCACCAAAGACCTAAAGTCAGGCTTCCTCATCACATGTTTGACCAAAACTCACTCAGTCCTCATGTAAACCAACAAATAACTTTCGTAAAGTTTTCACAACTCACTAAATCTACAGAAATTTTTATCAAAAACGTATCGCGTGGACTGAGTCTGTTTCAGAAAATTGCTCTTTAATTCTATTCTCGTGGAACAAAGGACATAGCGGACAAGGAACTTCCTCAGTCTTCATGTATAACAACAGTGCGAATTAGATTATTGTATATCGATTTATAGATTGTAGACAGGATACATGGGGGTAAAGCAGTAGTGTGTACAGAGCCTAAACAATTGCACCAGTTAAGTCATAGAAAAAACAGACGTGGAATAACAGATTTTTTTTCCCCCAAAAGCAACGAGTAGGATATGTGAATCATGCATAATTTAAAGAACATGTTTTCACTAAGTTGGACTTGCTGTGGGTCAGAATCTTAACATCTCTGCAACACACTCCCAGCAGAAATATGAAAAAGGACACGTACATTATTTTCGGAATGCCACTGGATTCACTGGGCATGGAGACTAGAGGATGGATCAGGGTGATTTTATGCACGCCCTTGGGGAGGTCAGGCAAGCAAACTGAACGAAACGCAACTAAACCTTTAGCTCTCTAACTTATACAAAATAACCTGTAAAGTTATTTTGTAAAGTAACTAAACCTGACTATTATTTGTCATCTTTTACCACACAGTGAATTTTACAGTCACACTGTAAAAAAGACCTGAAAACTAACAGAAATTAACCAACTCATAAAAATACGGTATTTTTCCACAATTAAAATACAGTTTTTTGCAGTAACTTTACATAAAATTATGCCAATTTTGTCTTTAAATGCTTAAATAAAGGTATTTCCTATGTATAAAAAAGTACTAATACTGCAATGATACAGCGTTACTTAAAATGACGAAACCGTACCCTTTTACCTTGCATAATACTACATAATTTAACGTAACCTTGTACATTTAATCAATACTTAACATCATAAAATTTTGTGCTACCATAAAGCATTTGATTTATCTTTATAAAAAGTCAAAATACGGTTGCAAAGAGGTAACTAGGTTTATAAATACAACAAACAAGTGTAATATTACAAAGAAAATTGTGTATTTAACAGTTTATTCTGGTTGAAAAAAGATCAAACCTGTAAAAACAGCAGATTTATCTGGAAAAAGGATGTCCAAACTCTGCTATAAAAAATAAGTATAATAATACAATATACTAACAAGACGTTATCAGATTGACTTTTTCTTTCTTAGCTCTGCAAGAACTCCAGTGTTGCTCCATGGGCTGCTGGGTAAGAGATGTTTAGACAGTAGAAGGAGGCAGACATCAACACAACAGTGTCGCTGAAGACAGCGATTTGGCCATTCATAATGGTTTGGTCCACATATAGTATGATGTGCTCTGCTTTGAAAGGAGACGTTCCTGTAGTAAGTACAAGAGAGGGTATCATCACCTTCTGAGCTAAACTGAAACCAGTTGTTGTCTAGTTATTGAAATAAATGTAATTTATAAATCGGACTATAGCATGAGATAATGTCCCTACATGCCTGAAAATCACTATCACTTTAAATGATGTGTTTAAATAGTGTAAGAGCATCAGAAAAGGAAAGATGCTTCATCACACCAACTGACCACACTGAATAATGCATGGTATACCCGCAAGGTACACTCCACTGCAGACAATCAGTCAGATTATTTCAAGGTTCTCTCTCTTTGGCGGTCGCTTCCCTTTTTCTAGCTTTCTGATGAACATAGATGGCATCTTATCCCAAAGAATTGCCAGTTGTCAGACAGTTCACAAGGTGTGAAACCTGCACCTGAACTTGATGTTGACATGGCGAGTTTAAGATTGCTGTGCTGCAGCCATCTGAAGAGTGGCAGAAAAAACCAAAAGAACAATTTAGGCTTGTGTAAAATGATGATGCAACACACCACGTAAAACCTTTTATTTACCACCATAAAATACATATTTGATCCGCACCAAGGATGCTGCTGCACAACTTCATTTGGTGCTGTAAATCTATTGAACATCACCATTAAATTCATCTGACAGTACTTCTCAGTACAATGTCTCCAAAAGACTCAACTGATTCTGTGCAGTTCAGGCATATACCTACCAAAAGTCAACATCTCGTCAGGCTGCCTTTCAGAACATATATTTGAGGGACTTTGGTTGCTGGAGGGAATGTCCAGTACATCTCTTTGGCCTGAATAACAATTGAAATTCAAATTTGTTACAGAAAATGATTTTGGAAAAGTTTTAAAAGAAAACATATGTGTGGTTTTGAAACATGAGAGAAGTTTCCTCACTTCCACTGGTTTTAGGACATGAAGAAGGTCACTTTCCTGTTTGTAGTTTAAGTCCTCAAACTCATGGACTCCTAATTTCTCAAGGACCTCAAGCAATGGCTGTTTCTTTTAGGGTTTGCAGAGTGGATGTAATGATTGAGGCAAGAACATTCTCTGCATCCATGGCTAAGCAAGACATATAAAACAGACTGAATGGTTAGTATCCTAGGTCACTTTTCTTAATTTAGAATTCAACTTACAGGCCATTATTAATCTGTAATAGGTACAAGGGCCATGTGTGCCTCTGGTAGCTTCACAGCTTAGTTAGTTACTAACTAATATGTTATACGTAATGTTATGTAGACAAATAATTAGTAATGTTGTCACTGCTAAAATAAAGAAACATCAAAGTCATTGTGTTCAGCTGTACCTTAAAGGATTGTTGTTCGCAAAATAACGCTACAAAGCTCCAATTCACTGCAACCATCCATGGTCCCGTGCTGTGACTCTAGATGGGTTTTTCCTCCTTCAGAATTTGCTGATGTTATTGGCTGCTTTTAATTATCTTGCGTTTTGGATGCTCCGATAATGTCAGTGTGACCCCTTAAATCTTTGTGTTTGTAACTATTAGTCGTGTTGTGCTAGTTAAAGCTTAGCTTGTCGACAGGCTAAACTATCTAAGGTTTAGCCTAATGGAAACGGAACTTATTTTAAGCAGGAACTTGGTAACAAAGAGGTTGAGAGCCTGAAATGTTAGTTTAAAAATGTAGACCCATTAGGAGTAAAAAATAATTTTTAAGTTCTCTGTACTGGTGACCAGTGTGGAGTTGGAGACACGTTACATTACTTTACAGGACCTATATTGACAACAGGCTGTTGTATTGCCAGTGCTAATAACATGTGAACTGTGAACCCAATCTATCCAGTCTGCTTGTGATTCCCGTGAGAGTAGCGTCAGTTGGGAAGGTGGGGTTAGGCCTATATTTACAGTAGGCTTATTAAACTTTAATTTAACACTTTCGTTAATTCTTATAAAAAAGGGAATATTTGTGAAATGACATTACAACTTAAATTGTATTTTAACATTATTTGATGTTGTAAAAAATTCATTTTCCCTTTTAAATATGGATATATTATGTTAATTGACACTTACAATATATTCATGTTATTTTACATTAGATATGTAAATTCACAGTCTAATTTTATGACATTTCCACAAATTTCAGAAATACAGGAAAATTCTGTAAAATATAAAGGAACTAAAAAAAATATTATATTACAGATTTTCTTTGCAGTGCACTTTCAGGTGAACGGAGTGGCTTGCCTCCCCCAACCTCGTCCCTCCTGAATAAGATCCACACCCTCCCCATACTCCACAGTCCAGGTTTATAATGTTTTGTATTATGCTGTTCTCGGATGACCTCATTCAAGTAACAACTTTTACGAATAAAACGTTGTCGGACTTTATGTGTGCATGTGGGATAGCTAATGAGCTGAATTAGTCATGTTTAGTCATACAAATGACAGATTTGCTGTCTCGGGGCTGCTGACAAAAGCCAGTTTGCGGTGACTGGAGTTTGTGCAAACTCATGGGTAAATTACCTGCCCTTTCATTCTGCAAAGTTGTGCCAATCCTTTTGTTCGTCAGTAAATATCAGACCTTTTACTGCCCCCCCCCCACCCCGAATAAAAGTACTGCTTTTTACAGGGTGATCGTTTTGGGCCAACTAAGCAAACAAGCAAGCAGTTTGGTGGAATTAGTTTGCAGAGGTTACATGCCAGTCAGGGAGTCTTATAATTAGGAGAAGATTGCAGCTGTGATGTTCAGCGCTTAGGCAGCCTTGAAGGTGGTCCTGGAAAGGGACCAAGACAAAAACTTGTCTGGATGGTTTTCTAATGTGAAAGTAATTAGCGGAGATTTCTGCGAATATGGCTGAGGGAGGGCACCACCACTGCAACTTGTTGAAAGTCCGGTCCAACTCATGGGCGGAATTGCCATTCGTCTGGATTTCCATGCTTTCCACAAAGCGTTTCCCCTCGAACAAATGATATTTGGTGGTATGTAGTGAGTAGCGGTATTGGGACAATGTGAGGTGGAGGAGGTGACAGCTGGCTGGAGGAGAGGGGTGGGACATCTACGGTGTAGCTCCGCCCCTCACCAGGTGGAGCCGCCCCTCCTGTGTCCCTGCTGGGGTGACCTGTGTTTGATCTGGCCTCTTTGGTCAGGGAACTCGACTTTTTACTGCGGTAAGCTATGAGGTCGCCCCCCAGATTAAGGTTTTAGAAAAGGTATGGGGAGGGTGGCTTAACATACCACAAAGCGGTCACTGTTCTGAGAGCAGGATAGAGGCGGGGCAAAGGCCAATGTAGTGTGTTTGTAAGTGTGTGAAAGTTCTGCCCCCTCAAAAGGAAAGGGATATCAGCTATGTATGAAACAAGAGCCGGACATTCAAGTTTTAACCCTCAACTGAGTGTTATCATTGTAATGGTAGTGAACCCATATCTATATCCTATTACTGGCATTTAGAAGTATGTATAAATTTACCAAAAAAACAAACATAAATGTATCAGAAACTGAGGATGACAGTCTCCCAATTATTTTATTACTTTTAAATAACTGAATTGGTGTGATCTGAAACTCTTATAATAATCTTCATATTTCCTGCACTGTGAGACAAGATGATATAATATGATGAAGATATACGCCTTCACTTATTTATAGTTTCCCGCTAATTTCCTTAATGAAAGTAGCGATTGACAACACAGTTTCATAGTTCGCAAGCGAACAGGCAATATTTGATGCTCCCACAATATTTAATGCTCTTGCATTATACCCTTAGGTGCTGTTACTATATTATAAAGTAGGAATAATGTTATTCTGTCCCTGCTCAGATATTTCACTGGAGAGCTTTTGGGCAGTAAGAGCCCATGTTTCCCCCAACATAGCACAGTGTTGCCTTTGTGCTGCAGTGGCTGGCCTGGACACCAGCAGATACGGCAGGAATGCATCCTGAGTAACTGAGTCAGCGCTCCCGCCGTTAGAAATGTCCTGGGGGGGCCTCCAGCCCATCTGTGGCCCCGACTGGCCCCCAGCAGCAAGACCTTATTGCAGGGGACGGCGGGGGCAGGCGGCGAGCAGCCAGGAGGCCAGCTTTAGCCCACTACCTCCTGCCGCCACTGGATCTTTATCTCTGTCCCCAAGGCAGGGGATCTGGAGCAAGGTTAAGATAAACACGCACGCACACGTCCTAATGGAACGTCCTCAGAGAAGCTGCGTTCTTTTATGTTTTATATGACAATGGTGATGCATGGTTAAAAACAAATAGCCAAAGTATGGGTAAAAGTGGTTATTCCCTCATGAGTCCAACCCAACGGACGTCAAAAGGCAAGAGCTGAACAAAAACCATAGTTTCTCAATAAAGTGTGTGAATTTAGCTTAATTTTTTTTTATGGTGAGATAAAGTATGATGTTGAAATATGCTTGAGTACCAAATAGTGCATGTACTGCATTCTGTATTTTTTTTAAGTTCCAATTTTGCTTTGATTAATAGGATTTGAATAGAATTTATGGCCTGTATTAACAAAATAAGAAAATGGAAGATAGCTAATATTGCTTCATAACGATTAGTCCACAGTGCGTAGGTCTTGTTGCGCTGAGCTCTGTCCGACTCCCTTTGTCAAACAAACAAAGACGGATGAGATGCGAGGCAGGTAAGCAGTGCTGTTCACAAAGTAACCGGCACGCCCTGTCGTCAGTAGCTTGGGCAGCGTCTAGCTGAAATAACATGCAAGATGTACGAGCAGGGTGCATGTTTTTTAGCTATGTCTCCGCCCTTTGAGTTATGGGATTGAGCGTTTGGTTTTCGTCGGGTTAAATCTAGCCAGAATTACGACATATTTCTTTTGTTTTGTCACTGTCAAAATATAGAAGGTCTGAAAAATGGCGCCGTTTGTAGTTTTGCCCCAACTCAGAATTCAGAAGAGTAAAACTGTTGGTCTCGAGAGAACCAGACAGGATGATGTCCTTTGCAGCTTGTGATGTTGTCCACATCTCTATCGTACCGGATGGTGAAAGAATGATGATGAAAGAGCCAATATGTCGCAGAGTCCATGTGTCACCTTTGTATGCTTTTTTTTAAATATTTTTTTTGGTTGCTTTGTCGTAAAAAGTTTAGGCTTTTCTGTTTTAAAGCCTCCACTGTTAAATCTGAAAATGATTATATTATTTGTGAAATTATTCAAAGTCAGGAGAGCGTTCAGCTCTGGAAAACAGCTAGTGAATCATAGAAAAATACTGGCCCATAAAATGATGACTAATATCATGTAGCTTTACAGCACTACGCAGTTGTGCTGTAAAAGGATTCTTAGCTTATTAGCCTCAGGCATTCTAAGCAGGACTCGATTCGCACATTAACCTGTGAGCTGCCATTTTCAAAGTAGCATCCAGTGGCAAAAATGTGAAAGCGGTTTGAACCAGTCAGGGCAAAATGGTGCTATTTCTGATGACAGCATTTAATTGGCAAATACTTTGTCTACGCTTTCAGCCTTTCAGACTCTTTTTTTGCTGCAGCTAAATGGCCGGCAAGTCTTGGTAAAAAAGAATCTGCACGTTCCCACCTTGTGTGGGACTTTTCAGGCGGCTGTGCCTGGCCAGCCGTCCTCTGGGGCTTCATTGGAATGTGTGGTTAGGGCAGGAGAGGGTTCTTACAGGCCGTGACAGAAATAAATTGTCAACTTCGCTGATTTCCCTTACGGCCGACGTGTCAACAAGACAAGAGTCCTGGGACTGCAGAAATGTGTTTTTCCATCCATGTCTGATATCTCCATCGCTCTGTTGCTCTCTATTCCTCCCTGAAAGGTTTTGCATTCCTGAGTTCCTGCCCTTGTCGTTGTTGCAAGTATATCTGTTTAACTGACCTCGATTGGAGCTGCCTTAACTGGCTGGAGAGTGTGGATGTTTTGAATCTTGTGGGCTGGACTCTGGGGGCGGGGGGGGATGCTCGGAGATGTTTGAATGTCGGACAAAAAGGTTCATTGAATTAACACCGGCGTCCAGCTGAGCTAATCCAGGACACAATAAGTGAGAAATGTGTGAAGGAGAGAGAGGCACATTCTACCCTGGAGTCCAACTGAAAACCCCTTTAGAGGGCTTTGAATGTGCTACACACCAATTTTTCAGGGCTGTTCGTCAATACAAATTTATCCGTGAGCAGTGCAAACGTCTACATAACTGTCAGGGGGCGGAAGTCAGGGCCGTATGAGATATGGTAGCGTGTGTGCGTGTGTGCGATTTTTCAGCAAGCATCTTAAACGTGTCAGGCTGATGTTAGAATGCAGAAAGCTCAGTAGGCCTGAAGGCTTTGGCCCAGATACTCCCAAGTCCCACGTAGGACTCATTTCATCTGCATTATTCCACACTCGGCTTGTGAGCTGCGTGTGAAACAGGCTGGCTTAATTATGCAGATAGCCATACACTATCGAGCTCCCTTTCTCTCTCCCTGCCCCTCTAATCAATTCATGTGGGGGAAATGCCAGACAGGGCGAGATGTAAGATTTCCAGTAAAATATCCGCAGAGGCCTTTGGTCTCATTCCTTGCGGTGACTTCGGTCCAGCAACGGATTTATTGGATTCAGATGGGAACCCTGATGGCGTCAGACACAGGAAAACTGACGACAGGGGTCTGAACCACTTGGAAGGAGGTGAACTCTATATTTTTAAATTTTAATGAAGCGTAGTTATCATTAAAGGCATCTGCCATAAGTTCCAAGATTTGTATTATTGTTGATTTTGATGCAAATGTCGTTCCATGGCAATGAATAAAGTCATAGAAGTTCCCAAAGACCTCAGGGAACCTTTTTTGCAAATGTGGTGTTTCCTGCACCCATCATTCTCCTGGTTTTTCCTGACAGCAGCCTCTTGTCTGTGTTTTTGGTACGTCTGGCTAATGTGTGCCTTGCCTCGGTTATGTCCTGCCAGGCTATCCCCTCATATTTTTCCTCCCGCCATGGAATACTCGAGTGGCAAAGCATGCTGGGAATCGACTAAGGACCTTGGGTGTGCATGTCCCTCACAGGGTTTATTTTGCCGACACGGTGGGTCCTCTCCTCTCTCGGGGTCCTGCACTCAGCAGCAATAAGAGTTACAGCAGATAAACTAAACGGCTGTCATCATCGCCTGCGTCTTCCCCATTTGGACGGAAGCCTCAGCGGGGCCAGAAATCATCCAGACCCATTTCAAACATTGCTGGTAGTTTGTGGTTGAAACATCAGCAAATTTCAAGTTGCTATTATAGGCAGACTATTGGAAATTAATGACGGGAGTGAGATTTCGAGTAATGGT
>JAAGVU020000043.1:8466431-8477737 GCA_011763525.2 Mormyrus iriodes | reverse complement strand
ATATATACCATTTTCTTGTATGCCATGTGTATTTATAATTATATATTATAAATGTTATTAAGGAAATTCTTCCTTGCTTTGTGTTTTTTGGTTCACGAAACCGTTTTGAACATTCAGTCAGGGAGCTGTCTAGATCAGGGGTGGCCAATCTTATCCAGAAAGGGCCGTATGTGGGTTTTCGCTGCAACTTCCTAATTAGATTACTAATTAGAGGACTGATTGGCTGAGGAGACCTCACACCTGGGTTTGAACAGCTGACCTAAAGGTTATCCCAAAAACTGGCCTTTTCTGGATAATATGCCTACAACCTGGTGTAGATGTTGGTCGCTAAATTAGTGTTAATTTGCAATTTCCTCTCAGAATTACCACTGCTGCGGTCTGATTCGTTTTGCGTTGCATACGAACAGAGCATAGTCCGTCACATGATAGGAGCGTGGCCTATCACTCCTCCGGTTATTGGTCACATAGTCATGTGACTGTGATGATCGCGATAACATGCAGTTATGGTCATTTAGCATTGTGACAGAAGCGCCAAAATGCCAGAGATAAGATGAGGGGAGAATTGCGTTCCAGTTCGGTGCTTTTCGGCTTTCTTCCAGAACCCCCATGCCGTTGGTGGGAATTTCCATGTTAGTTCACAAATCTGATTTTTAAAAATCTTTTTGGAGTGTTGGATTCCTGAACCCACAGCAGGTTACATTACAGGCAGATACCTGGTTCAACATAACGGGGTACAATAAAGTGTCAAAATCAAGGGGAAGTTTAGCTTAACCAGCTGTTGACTGACATATCACAACAGTCCTGCCCACAGTAAGTTTCCTTGTTCCAGCCATCAGTGATGTTTTCCCACCTTGTGCTTCTCCCATCTTACCTTCAAACCTTCTCTTTGCTGGCCTACCACAGTGGTTCCAGTGAGCCGGGTGGAGCCAGCCCACCCCCCCCCACTCACCCCCAGCTCAGTTTTCCTGACTGTGTAATTGGTGATTTGTCCAACCCCTTTATTTCTCTGGGAGTTTCACCCTCCCCGTGCGGTTTGGAACACAGAGCCCTGGCCTCCTCCTTCGAGCCTTCGTCGGGTGCTTGGACAGACAGCGAGCTGGCGGAACCTCGTTAATTAACTCCCACGTTGGAGGGGTTCCACACCAGAGACCATACCCCTGCACTATTTGGCGTGCATGCAGCTGCATTGTGGTGAAACAGATTCAAAAATCTCCAAAAAACAATAAACTAACCGGGGAAGCTTAAGGAACGCCTGTTCACAAAGATATAGTTACACCCTGCTTTCGTAGTGTACACTTAACCACTTTATCTGTGAATCTGGCTGGAACACCAAGGTAAAATTACACTGAGTTTACAGCATTTAAGCACTGTGCTCTCCGTGTACTAAGCTGAAGCACTCTGTTTATTAGTACCTGACAAACACCGCGATAGCGCCTAGCGTGCAGTTTTTATTGGGCTGAGCCGTGAGTGGCGTATTTATGTGTTTATGCCCCTAGTCTCCTCTCTCGAAGCCCTACGGTCTCTGTAACTGGAGGGCTGGAGCAGTGAGTACGAGCACAAGCCAATTCAAAATGAATTACAAGGTGGGGGGGTCCTTTAGCTCTTAAGTCTGGGTATAGCCTGTTTCATACCGGGAGATGCTCTCTTTGTGCATACCGCTCTCATGGCATAAAGCTTGTTAAATCTGTGTCTTTGGATGCACAGCAGAGGGAAGGAAGTTCTGAGATCCCGCCCTATAGTCCCTCAGTGTCCTGCTTTTTTTTGGAACATTTTGGCGCAGTTTTGCTAGACCACCAGCATCGCAGGACCACCTGTCTGCCAGGGCCGAGATCATCGCTGATAGCACTCTAACTCTCGCTGCCAGCCCTCTCCTTATAACCAGGCCATACTGGAAGCAAGCATCTGTGTGTGTGCTAATCACGCAGAGGCTCTGGGGTGAGATAGAGTTTGCGAAGAGTGCGCACATTAGCCAATAGCTCGTTAGCCGCCCTGTTAGCCAGTACACCATTAGCTGCCAGCCCCATTAGTTGATAGTCCTGTTAGCTGATAGCCCTGTTAGCCAGGACATTGCTAGCCCCATTAGCTGATAGTCCTGGTAGCCGCTAGCCCCATTAGTCGATAGTCCTGGTAGCTGATAGCCCTGTTAGCCAGGACACCACTAGCCCCATTAGCTGATAGTCCTGGTAGCTGCTAGCCCCGTTAGCCACTAGCCCTGTTAGCCACTAGCCCATTCGCCCATGCTGTCCTGACTCTGGTATGCTTCTTCCCAGTTCAGCTGAAAATAATTAAGTGCTGACAGAATTTTGAAATGCAAGCCATAAAACAGAAATAAAATCAGCTGCTTGCAGAAAACGGCTAATTGCTTCCATCTTCCATGTTTGTGCTGAGTGGACGGAGATCGTTGAGAGACCAAATCGCCTGTCGGATTTTGTAGGATTGGGACTAAGGTGTTTACAGCGCATGTCACTCAAAGCTGGGCCGTCTTGGGTGTCACTTTAAGGTATTGTCCCAATTACTGTTAAACTACCCATCAAACCCGGCTCATTTATAAATAATAGCAGCCAATGCTTGTCAAAGAAATCTTAGTTCACCCAGTACTGATGGATAACTGTGATAAGTCTGTTTTTTATATCTGTTGTACTCACTTGAATGTAGCATAATTTGGTGCATGTGATTGCGGTCTGATTTTTATTTTCAGGAAAGAATTTGTTTTAAAGTATCTAAAGTTCCTTCCTTTTGGAAGTTACATTTCCATTTTTGCCCTTATATAAGCTGGCAGAATAATTTCACAAGCCACTTAATGTTCTATCGAAAGATTGAACTGGGAATGCCAATCTGGGGTTAAACTAGTAACTTGCCATGTAAACAAACAAAACCGACCCACTGGGTTGGTGACTGGTTCACAGTTCTGCCGTCTTTGATGACAGTAAATAGCTGTAACTGCTTAAGTAAACAGCCTTGTTCGGAAGTGGGTGAGAAATAGTGAGCAGTGTAATTTGCCAGGGATTTTGGCAGATGCTGGATAATTGTAGCAGCATTAATCTGTATGTGGTCGTTGCCATGTGTGGGCGCGTGTTTGCATGTGTTTATGTGTGTGCACTTGTTCTATTCATTGCAGAAGCGGGTGCATCATTGAGACCTTAGGCTGATTAACGGCTTGTATTTATGAAACTATATATGCGCAAACAAATTATTGTGTGCGTGTGCCGATTTCAAAAGATCTGTTTCCATGCAGTGAGGCCATGCTTGGGACTGCCTGGATTTTTTACCATCACCCACTGAAAAAAACGTGAGGTTACAGCGGAATATAGTTAAGATAATTATACAAGAAAACGTAATGAATTTTACCAGAGTGGGTGGAGTTAAAATGCTGATATCCTCAGAATGACCACGTCTGCCACTGCTGTGGCGGAATGTAACTGGCATCTCTCCACCATTGAGGGACAGGAGTCATTTGGCCAGGGCGAAAGGCAGGTGCTTCCTACGGGGCAGGTAAACATCGGTGGCTTTAAAGTGGCATGACTTTCCTGTACTGCAGCCTAAGCATCAAGCTGGCATTCACTTCTGCTGCGTGTCTTGCCAAGGACAGCCAAGTCTAATACAGAGTCTGAAACCAGAGCAATCGGGGTGAGAATTTCAAGTTAAAAAAAATAGTTTGATTATTTTATTTTACTGAAGTCAGCCTGAAGCATTTATACTTTTATTGATATGTAAGAGCATTATTGAGGGAATTAGTAGTCAAACAAAAACTATTTTGAGAGAAAAGACAATGTCTTGTTGAAATGTGAATGCAGCGTTTGAGCATATTAGTTAGCCTGCAGATACCAGTCCAGGCCATAAGGCCATATGAAGGGTCTGAAAGGACATACCATAGGAAACCGAGTCCTGAGAGGCACTCTTTGGGTCAGGGTGTCTCAATTCAATGGCTCCACACCTAAATGGACCAGGAGACAGAATCAAACATATAGAAACACTAGAAATTTCAGTGTTATACTATCCATTGACAAAGCGATCTCCAAAACTCTGGTGCTGTTGTGGTTCTTCTCAGTGAGATCCGCTCTTCAGAGGCTGTGTAACCATTTTTGGCAACGCTCACTAGATAAAACTTAATCTCTCCTCACTGAATCTCTGTTGTTTTTTTAATTCAATTTTGGGAATCCTAGAGGATCTTTTACCTTTGTCGTGAACACTGCTGTTTTTGCAGCCAACAACAACGCTCCCGGCCATGACGGACGTGGAAAAAGAGCACAGGCGGTGCACACGGAGTATTGCGTTCAGGATGGGAAACTATGCCTTAGTATGGAAGCCTTTGCTTGGTAAATCAGGGGTATTCAACTCTGGACCTTGATTCCAAATCCAGGCCATGTTTTTAGTTCTCCCAGGGTGTTAGTTTAATAATTACTGATTCTGATTGGCCAGAGGCTTCACACCTGGCTTACAGGTGAAGGAAGGCTGGAAAATCAGCAGGGCTCGGACCTCGAGGACCATGAGTTGCATAGCCCTGGTGTAGATGGTACTGTGTGACATCACGTGCAACCCTCCTATTTAAAAATGGAAATATTTATCCATTTATTGGGTGACAGGGAATTTTCTGGCATTTTTTTCAAATGGGGGTGGCCATTAGTGCGTTCTCCAAGTGCTTCACAGGTGTTTGAGCAGAACTTCTGGACCTGGCATAGCAATCTTCCAACCCTGTTTATGTGATGCTTGTTATGCAATGGGGCCCAAGTGGTTCGAGTTTTTCTCGCAGATTGTTCCATTCTGGCTGCGCCAAGCTTGAAGGAGATTTGTAACAATATAAAATATTTGGATCAAAAAAGTTTCTACTGAGTGCTTATAAGAGTGAGAGGGAGCATATATAATAACAGGTGTGTATTTCAGGCAGGTCTGAGGTCATACCTTCAGTGTGAGAGGAAAAAACAACAACATGAGCACAGAGTTGATCTGAGCGCTGCAGTGTTATGTTTTTGAACAGAATAGAATGTAAACACGCAGTAGCTATGTGTTGTTTCAATCATCTATCCATCCATCTTCCATATGCTTATCCAACACAGGGTCCCGGGGCTATGTGTTATTCTACAGAAATGATGCAGACACGCCAAACTTCTGCATGACCATTGAGATTTATAACCCAGTATTTATCTAGCTGTGCTGGATAAACAGATCCACATCAGACACCAAAATCACGATCCGTAGCCAAGTCTCAGACAGAGGCGACATTAGGCAGAGCAGGGGCATGGCTGTTGTTGGCTGCTATTGTTGTAGCTTCTCCCAGTTTTTCAAATCATCCGTGTGGAATAAATCTGGCCCCAAACATACCAATGTCATCCAGTTCCTCACAACCTTTTCTGTGCTGTCACTTGAACCACAAACAGGAAATTACACGGCCTAATCTTATTTTCGAGGGTGTGTTGTGTAAAATAAATGGTAGCAGGGCAAGGGGTGTGCTTGTATTAAGTCATTTAATTACAGCAAATGGATATCTGTGCACATGCTCCTTAGGGAGTATCCCGTTAGGAAAACAGTTTCTTTGTTGCTAGTGCTGCGTATGTATCGAGCAACAGTCACACCTATAGCAGCTTATGAGGTGTAACGTCAATAAGATGGCAGAAGACCAAGAGCGTAGCAGGGATATCCAAAATTCCCAGTGTCTGTGGCTTTGGCAGGAAGCATTCAGCGAGAGAAGCAAATAAAAAAAAACATAATGGTTCTGTTTTTCATCAGTTCACACATACAGACTAAATAATATGGACCTGTGTTTTTGCCCCATGCATCTGAAATTTGAGGGCTTTATTTGAAACATGTCAGCACTAGTTGAGATATTCAATGTGGCCGCAGAAAGTGCTCTTTAATTTTTTTCAAATATACACTCCTTTAAAAAGCATCTCTTTGTTTCTGGGGTGTGTGTGTATGTGTATAGATTTATATATACTATAGCACTGTGGCTTTTCAAGAACCAAACTCATGGTTAAACCCTACAGTTGAATCAACTGCTGCAATATGCTGATGATTATATATTAGGGAACCGAGAAGTTATTTGTCTTAGAATAGGAGGCTCAGTGCTTACAAGAAATGCTGTCTATGGATTCCTTTAGTGTACCAGCCCAAGCTGACCAGCCTCAGGATTCTAGAAGTCAACAGTTATTCCTACTTCTTAACACAGAAAAGAAATGTCAAAATGTTGAAAAGAGTGTGCCCCGACACATGCAGAGTTAACATAGATTTTTTAGTACATTTGCTAATGATAGCAGGCTTGAGAGCCTAACTGTTGGTTCCTTTCTTTTCCAGTACAGTGTTACTGATGTGGATTAAACCTTTGAGATTTGGTAGGATGAAATTCTCAAGGGCTTAGGAGAGAATTTGATATTGTGGCCCCCCACTTGGTGTGCCAAATTTAATAATTTAAATGCAAAGGTCTGTTTATTGGGGGAGATAGATAAACTGAATATCGGGGGGTACATGTCCCCTCTGACCCCCCCCCTTTTGAAGAGAGATCATGCAAAAACTCACATCTATTTTTATTTTTTATTTCAGAAGAATTTGGTGGCTGCCCAATTTTAACGAACGCTACATGATTCCAAACACGGTACCTGCATATTCAGTTTGTACTAGTGGGTCGCCGCCATCTCCCAGTCTGCGAAATTTAGTTATGACCGAAGGTACCAATGGAGTCAACACATCTGGAGGACATGAAAGAAGGGGTTTTATTGAAATCCACCTCTGCGAAGATTTCCAATTTTCTCTGCCCTTGTCTGTGTTCCATGTCCGTTATGCTGGGAACCATGAACTCCTGACCTGCACAAAAATGATTAATGTCAGTAGCGCAAGATTATACTGTCAAAAATCCCCCCTTAGGAGTTAAGAGATGTATAGCTAAACACTAACCCTCCATGGAATCAGGACTAAGTCTTCCAGCATACACAAGCGCCTATCTGTGAAAGAACTCACTGCAGTGTTGACTCATCTGGAAAAAACGAATTAAGCCTTACTTTCTTGGTTCTTTATAATATCGTCCTTTGCTCTGTGGAGGGGAAAAAAAAAAGCTTTTCTGACTGCTTTTACTTCTCTGTGTAAATGTACTGATGTAGTTAGGACACCAGACACCTGTTGAAAAGTCTTTGGTGAAAAATTTACATTGAGAATTCCATGCTTTTATGGAATTCGGTATCATATCATTTGCTGGCACTCAAATGACAAAAAGATAAGCCACAAAGGGAAGTCCAGCTGGTAACCTGACATGCCGGACTCCTGAAGTGGTATATACTTAGCCCCATCTCATATTGTCCTTTCTACGGATATTTCCAGAATGCACACTATTGTTCAGCTTGTTTTGCATCAAGTGCTCTTACGGGACACGCACTGCTGAGTAACGGCACAAGGAGAGAGCCTTTTCTGAGGCTTTCAAGGCTGACCTTTGACCTCTGACCTCCCCCTCAGCCCAGGCCATCCGGTAGTGTCGGACTTCAGAGGACTGGGTTTATGGCGGCAGCCCGTGGCTCTCATCTGATCAAGTCTGCAGCCGCAGCAGCTCTAGGCTGAGGGTGAGACGGCCAGCCAGCTCTTCTGGGGGGCGAGCAGCGCCGGGCCACTTCAAAGGCCACTGGAACATTCCTCTGTAGTCAAAAGAGAGCTGCTCACATGGACCTTGGCCTAACATCTAGGGGATAAGAACAACTCGCAGGGTAACTCAGGGGCTAGTATCGTACCCCCACCTCCGGTGATGCTCCTTTCCTTTGGGCGTGAGGCTTTCTTGAGTCGTAAACATGGGACAATCTTTTCCAAACCGACAAGCGAAATCGATTTGCATGGAAGAGTGAGTTAAACAGTAGAAAAAACTGTATTGAGTTGCAGAGGATCAAAGGACAATTAGCCACACCTGCAAGTGTAATTAATTTGGGTTCACTTCAAGCGGCAACCCCTTGACCCTTGCCAGGATAAGCCAGGTTAAAAGATGGATGTATGGATGGATGGATGGACATAAACAGATATTTCACTGTTATGGCATGAGGTCTGAATACAAAGACAGGGTTCTGGCGCATTCTTTCTGGCCTTCACATCAGTCAGCGTATGACGATTCATCATACTTGAGTGTAATTCCGAAAGATGGTGCTCCAGCGTTGACAGTGGGGGTGAGGTATGACCATCTCCAGACAGGGGAGGCGTGGCCGTTGTTTCGTCTGGTGGGCCAGTGTCCCACTCATCTTTCATCGGACCGATTATTCCACCAGGATAAACAGCCCATGGGCATCAGACGCTCTGCCTGGAAGGCATCTCTCTATGTCCCCCCACCCACCGACCGCATAAGGAGTCCCAAATGTCAGAATGCACTGGATGGCATAATCTGAGACCGTCCTAAACATTCTCAATTACCTGCACCCTTTCTCTGTAGCTGACAATGGGTGCTGGGCTGTGGAGTAGATCTTCATTGGATCAGTTTGCTTCTGAGCAGATCGCCAACTGAATTTCTTAAAAGGGACTTTTGGGGGTGGGGCGGATTTTATTGCCAGAAAGCATGCTGGGAATCCTTGTTTCCCAAAGAAAACGTTATAAATATTCATGTGTGTTGTGCTTTGTTTGCCTACTACTGTTAGAGCAATAAGGCATCCGTTAGATGATGGATTCCTCCTTTCCTGAATTTCCGTTTGGGCCTGAACATATGACACATCGCCTGCTGTGGTCATGGGTCGATCGGGGTTTGATTTGTGCCACTGTTGATTCATCGGGCAAGTCGTTGAAGGGATCAAGGTGAGCAGAGCCTGCTTAAAGACCAGCAGCTTCCGCTGGGATCTCACATGTCACATTCGCAGAGGAGTGTAAAGCACAAACCCAGTCTCCTGAACACAAGATGTGGTGGTTGATAATGAAAATACAAAAAGGAGTGACAGCTATGTTGGGCACCAGGCCGGCACTAGTTAGGAGAAAGTTTGTTTGAGCTGGTTTGGGACAGGGTTGATTGTGATTAGAATCCTAAAAATAATATTAATATAAATGGCACACAGTATCAATAATCCCAGTAGACAAAATTAACCGAGCTATTGACCGTAAAATTATGAGTATTTCTTTTAGTCTTGCCAAATTTTTCATGAAGTAATGGAAGTGAAGGACTTGGTGGAGCAGCATAAGTAATGGAACATCTCTAATTAGACACATCTTCTTTTCATAAAGCGCGATCGTTTGCGTTGATCCCCGATGACCGAACTGTCCACTCATTCTTCCAGCCCCGATGACCTCATGGGTTCACGCTCCCTCCAAAGCACATTCTCTCCTCCTATTCTGTTAGAACTGTGCTGAGCTCAGTTTGAAAAGTAAGTGAGTGCCTTCCATGTGGACAGCACCGTTCCAGCTTTGCGTAATTGATTCTTGGCGCATGTCGTCGCCGGAGATCTGTAAGCAATTTAGTTGAACACTTCAAACATTTTGCTTTTTTGCCAGATTTTTTCACGATTAAATATACACAGTGATACTTGTGGCATGGGGTAGGACTCCCTCATATTTGCCAGTGAAGAATTAGACGTACATTTTATGGCACTTCATTGGGTTAAAAAGGCATTTGAACGGAAGCTGTAATTCCTCACGCAGAGCTATTCCATGAGTAGCGTTAAGTTTGCTGAGAGGAGATGAAGGAGATGCCTGTGCTGCCTTGGGCTCTGGACAGCCTGAGATCTCCCGACCTCCTAAAAACATGCCTGTCTAGGCCTGAAAAATATCCTCCCCTGTCAGCATGAGCAGGGAGCTTTATGAGGTCCTACTCAGCCAGCCGTTTCCATTTTCACACCCAGACTTTAATGTGTTTTCGGGTGGGAGATCTCAAAGGGCTGCGCTGTCATTTAAAAAGTGATACATATGATAATCTATAACATCTCCAAACTTTATTATCAGGCACCCTCCTGAACACTCCCGACCCACTCAAAGGCCCCCTGCATGGCCAGAAGTGTTGTTTTCAATTGTAAAACATAGCTCAAAGAAAATATAGATCCCTGACTTATGCAGCTATGAGTTTAAGTTGGCCAGCTTACATTTAATTCGTCGATGTGTTCTCACCAGTATCTTCCTGGCTTAGATCGAACTGTAATTGTTAACTTTTGTTGGAAGCGGGTTTTCTTCTTCCTGTCACTGTTTCTGTCATCAGAATGGTAACGTTCAAAGAGTCATTGGAGCTTAACACCCCATAAAAAACAAGACTCTTTTAAAGCACAGATCAATGGCAGAGCAGCATATGATATATAAATTGCAATTTCCCACAACTGCAACATTACAATCTACTCATCATGTGCCCAATTGCACTTCTGCTAGACCTGGAAAATTGGCAAAATTGTAAGTAATTGGTTCTATCCAACTGGCATTTAAAGCCTTGGATAGTTCTCAGAGCTCAACTGGTGCTTTAGACAGAACGATAGATTTCTGAAAGCTGAACGGAACACACACTCTCATTGTTCAGAGTAAGACGTCTTTGGTGGCGTGCATCACGGTCTACTTGATATCTTAAAACTTGATGATTCATTAAGTCCAAAAGAGGCTGATGAAATTAGGCTGAATGTACCAGCGAACAACTGTGATTTTTATCTCCACAGAAGAGTATAAACAGATGTTTTGTTTGATGAACATTTTCTTTTCATTGGGATAAGAAGAACTTCTTTTATGTATATCTTATATATTAAGAAAAAGTGTTTCTAACTTTTTACCAATGACAATGTCACAGAGGTGCTGAACATTTAACAAAATTAAGGATTTTTTTTTTGCGAAATGGTTTAATGTGGATTTTAGGATTCTAGTTTGATTACGATTATCTATAGTGCTCACAGAAAGTCTTGGGACGCTTGCTTAATTCTGTAATAATGTTGCAAATGTATTGGTTTCATAACAAAAGTTCATTGACAAGCAATGTTTAACATATCTGCAGACATTTTCTTTTTTAAGCGTTATAATTTTTTTGACTGACTCATTCAGTTCTGTTCTTGTCATTTTGCCATTAATTGTATTTGTAGTCACTGGCTCCCAAAGGGGCACTAAACACAAATGTTTGGTGTTTTATGTTATTGCAAAGGTGTTACTAATTACAAAGCACCCAGTGATGTTTGTCAATGAACGATTTAACTCAGAACAGCGCTTTTAAAACTATAATTTGGGTTTCAGTTTATTAGTACTTGAGGTTAACGTTTTACTTTAAAACTTCCGGTTGTTTCTAATGTGATATTTTTTGTAAACAAATGAAATAATGAATTTTGTTATCTTAAATAAATAACAACCCAGAGACTACGTAAATTATGAATGAATATAGTAGCTAGAGCCATATAAAACTATCCACA
>JAAGVU020000043.1:8450612-8464491 GCA_011763525.2 Mormyrus iriodes | reverse complement strand
ATATACATTTACTACCCAGATAAATGGCTTTAAACATTTCTTTTCACTGCCTAAGACTTTTGCACAGTACTGTAAGTATACCTATGAGAGCAAAAATTCAACTCCTGACTTTGGGATATAGCAGCAGGTCCTTATGGTTAAAAGTTCTTATCCTTAACCTCAGCAAGACCTACTTGCCCAAATTTTTGTTTTTGTTTTGTGGGTAACGAGGGCCAATGCCTGATGAGGCAAAGGGCCCTTCACCAAAATAATAAAAGTACTAATAATTCTGAAGTCCCATCCAGGTGCAGCCCTAGAGATTGGTGGACCGGTCCTGTTCCAGCAGGCCTCAAGCCTTACAGAGAGACCCCTAGTGTAGTTTCTCGCCAGCAGCAGGTATTGTCAGGAATCTTCTTGGGCTTGAGCCTATCAGTAGCTCTTATCGCTTCTTGAACCAACTCCAAGAGTACGCTCTGGAACAGATGGTCTGGCCGGGTATGTGCCCCCACCCCCCTATCCTCCTGCACACCACAATCCACGTCAACAACGCTTACAGCCGTCAGCAAGGCCAGGGGAAGGCGAGCTCTTGAACCCGGGCTCCAGGTGTCCGATCGCGAGGGTGCTGGTGCCGTATTGGCAAAACAGTGAAGGAGACAGTGGTGGCAGCAGACACCTGGTCAGGTTGTCCGGGGGGGTGGGAGGGGGGGCGCTAGCGTGCACGAACATGAACCGCATCTGGCCACATTGGATCAGAGTGTTGATTGTCTTTTTGTTGAAGTTTGTGCATGAAATTGACATTGAGCCCTTTTAATAAGCATTCAGCTATGAATTGCAACTTTATATCTTGCAGCCAGATCTTTGTCAGGTGGCAGAAAAATCAAGTAACAGAAATGGAAACTCTCTGACCGCCTATGTATTCCAGAATATGTTATAAAAGATGTCAAAAACCCTTTCAGGGATTTTCTGTATGTTGTGAGCAGCTCACTAGCTGTCGACCTGCTCACACTGCGAGCCAGCTGGTGGGCTCCCTCTGATTTCCGCACCCGACCCCGATTATGTGAAGGTCACGTTTTCACTGACAGGACTCAGAGAGGTTTCTGTTCATCACTATATTAAATCTGTAGGTTTGCATTTTCTCCCCCATCAACCTAATGTGTAACTTTATAGTGTGCATTTGCTGCCAATTACATTTTACTATTTACTATTACTACTTTTGCGCAAACATTCATATTTTTACTCACCCTGAAGGACTAATAATACACAATCTCATTATTTTCCTCAGTCTATTGATACTAATACAGAAATAGAATGTCATGTAACATAACATTGGAATAACATTAGTAGGGTGCCTAAGTAGGTAAATGTTCGCATTCAGTAACATAATCCCCTTTGTAGTGAAACTGCACCGATATCATATTTCACATTATGTGGGGGACTAGAGTCTCTCTCTACTTATAATGGCGCTGTTTGTGTGTAATTCTGCATTGCAGTTCTGTATCTTGCAGAACGATCTTGTTAGGAAACCACAGAATATTTGCAGGGCAGTGGATGTGACATGTCGGGTCGATAGAGTATGTCTGGAGATGTGTCAGGCCTGAAGAATGGTACGCTCCCTGATTTACCCTGCTCTGCTTCACCTCTTACCGTTTTCTGTTGTGCCCGGTATACTCTGTCCTGTCCAACTGGGGACGCCGTGACCGTCGTGTTTTCTGAGCTGCGATGAGGCCTGGGTCTCAGTGGAGTTTCCCACTAACCACAAGTCACTGAGTAATTTTCAACAGATCCAGGCTGCAAATTATTATCATCCGTGCCTGTTATATTAGCGCATGGCACTTTAATGCCAATCTGCATACCTGCGTGCGCTATAGACAACCACAAGTAACGGGGCCTGGAGAGTAATGGCGTTAAGGGGAATTTTCAGAGGACATGCATCCTGGTATCTTCAAATGCTAAATGGTCCCAAATTCTCCTTCTGGAGTAGCAGTGAGGACAAAATGACCCGGTTACTTTGGTGCTAGTAGCTCCACCAGCTGATAGCAAAACAGATACACAGACTTTAGTGTTGTCATCAGTAAATGTTCCTGAGCTTACAGTTTCCAAAATTACAGTTTTGAAATCAAATCTTAACCTTTGTAGGATGACGTGCTTCAGTGGCAATCCCTGGAGCAGTTTTCAGCAATACTACAGTATAAGAGAAAACAATGCATTAACACTTTAGATTTTAGGTTATACCAACAATTCATATGGTCTATGTTGGTTTTCTTGCAAGGAAACATTTGATGAGCCTTACTGATCAAGGGCTCGTTGCTGCAATGCTCTCTGGTGTCCAGAAAGCATGCGGGTGGAGCCTAAGGGACTGTGAGAGAAGAGTTTGCTGAGACAGCAACCACACGCACACACACAAACGCACGCACACACGCATACACACACGCACACACACACACACACACACACACACATAATTTCCCCATACAGTTTGCTACTCCCACTACCAGACTGTTTGATCTCAGCAGATTCCAGAAATCCAGCCTGGAAGTTTCACTGTACATTATTTTACACAAACCAGGTTGTGGCCATTTACCTGTTCACCGGTACAGAGACTCTTAGATGTCAGTGTCTGGGCTGTGTCACCACCCTGCCCTTTGAGAAAAGAGCTTTTGCAATAATTGTTTTCCTAGGAAAGGAACAGGAAATGCCAGAAATACAATATAGTAATTTTTAAAATATGTTATTGTGGTCAGTGAAAAATACAATATGAGAATCATGTGTGGTGGGATCAGGGCTGTTGTATATATTTGTGTGGTAAAAACAAATCTTAATCTATATAAAACATTCACATATTACATATTACACAATATATGATTCAATTTAGAAATGAATGGCCAGCATATACTTACTTTAACTCCTGAAAATGGGATTATGGGATTATGACCTATGAAAATATATGCAGCAAAGCTGTTTCTTGAGTGGGACTTGGGCTGGCTCCGCTTGAAGTGGTTAAAGAAGATTCCAGCAGGGGGAAACTGTCCAAATCCAGTCGTTTAGCCTCAGCTCCTCAGTGTTGACTTTGCTGACATCGTACATCTCAGTCTGGTCTCCCGCCTCTGCCTTTTGACAGGGTCATCTGCGAACCCCCCATCCCTGTTTCTGCTGACATCGATTAAGTCCCTTTGAAGATGTGGTGAACCACGTCTGCCTGCCTGTTTTGTCTCCCGGATTCCCCACAAGGGTTTGGGCATCATAGCAGGACATCGCTTTGTTGTCATGCCGATATGCCCCGCCCACCCACCCCAGCACTCCATGTTTGTTTCGGCTGCTTGCGGCTTGAGTGGTGTTGATCTAGCACTTAAGCTGCTCTGAAGGGAGTCGTTCGCTATTGAAACATGACTCTTGTGCCTTTGTTCCCCCGCTAAGTGTGGCTTTGTCCCGCTCTTCGTGTAACTCTTGGCACGGCCATCAAGCGTCCCTTTTTCTTCATCACATTCGAAGTCCTGTTCTTCTTTTTAAATCTTTGTGGTTTAATCAGCAGCTTGAAATCGTCCTCTTGTGGGACAAGGATGGTTGATTTAAGTTTGTTTAAAAAAGAACCACATTGACCCTAATTGGATTTAAATTGGATTTTGAGGGATTTATGGCCAGTTCAGTGTCAACATTGAGTTTCCTTTGCCTACTCTGTTCTCTCTGCCTTTTTGACACTTGTCATCTGAACTGACCTGGCATTTTGACAAAACAAAATAATTTATCAGTAGCTACTGAGCGCTGTATTTTTTCTCGTGGACCTTCTCAACGATAATGTTTGCCATATGAGCCAAGGCTGTGGCAGCTGGATGGTGGAACGACACTCTCCACATTCTGTTTTTACAGAAGCTATCTCAATTAGTGGACCATTTCTCCATTGCAGTAAACAGGAAGGCCTTTGGATTTCTTTTCATGTCCTACAGCCTACAGATCCCAAACAGAGGAACTGCCCATCGCAGGTAAAAACTCTGATGGTGTCACTGGGCAGAGGGGTGAAGCACACATTCAAACAACAGCAGGCTTATAAGGTTAAAATTACTATGCCATGATGAAGGTCCAACTTAACATGACACCTCCTCTATTAAAAAAATAGGGCATAAGTACTATGGTGATTATGGACTGTCGTTACCGATCTGATATCAAATACAGTCCCAGCGAGACCCCTGAGGTTTAACTCTTGAATGCTTTCACTCTGCCGGTTAAGTAAAAGTATCCAGCTGTATGAAAGGATTCCGTGTAAGACCAGCGCTTGTTTTCGTATAGGTGACTCTGGATGAAAGGCAAACAGGTGGAGTAGTGCTTAAGGAAATAGACTTATGACCCAAAGGTTCACGTCCCAGGAGTCTCCCTGTCAAGCTAAATTTCTCCAGTAAAATATCCAGCTGTAGAAATGGATTAGAACTGTAGATTGCTTTGGATATGGGTCCCCGATAAAAGGACCAGTTATGTCGCTGTATGACAGACAGAGCTGATGCCAGCTTGCCTTCCAGTACAAAACCCTACTGGAAAGCTAATGGAGCTGCTGAAACCATTAGAGATCCCTTTTGCCTTCACTAATGGCCTGCAGAAGCGATCGGAGGCCCCGGGTCAGCCCTGCCAGCTCAGTAATTTCATTTACATTCAAAGAGATGTAGCATAAATAATATTGATTGCACTAAGCTATGCAAAAGGCTCTACAGACACTGAAATCCAAATATGTTGTCAAGTGCTTTTAGCATTTGCTACAGGTTTGTGCAAACTCAATAATAGGGTCATATGCCATTATATTATTGAAATCCATCAACTTTATTGGACGGCAGTTGACATGTAAAGTCATTATCTCTTGTTTTAATGTCAGGATTTGAATCATTTACATTGAAAAACGTTATATTTGCCATTATATAACTTCAGTGACTTTTTGTCAGAGCTACTTAGATTTGATTGATATTCGTTATTGGTTTAACTATGTAAAAATAGCTTAGCAGATTTTTATGGCTATTTCACAGCATTTTTTTTTATGAATGGTTTATATTTCCTAACACTTACATGGTTACGAGTCCCATCAGTGAGCATCCATGCGAGATGCGTAGGTCACAACAGCACTCTCATCTTGATTTTCTTCTAATTATTTTCTTTTTTTACCATTAGCTGCCAAGTGCAAGATGAAAGTGAATTAAACGCATAATCTCCCCCCAGTACAGACTGAAACAGCTGCACAGATCTCCTTGTGGAGAAGGGAGTCACAATCCATGTTCCACAAGGATAATTTATGAGGTGCCGTGTTCAGACTAAATTTGGCAAGGGTTAACTGTGACTAACATTTTAAAAATACTTTGCCGTAAAACCTCTTAAACTCTATAAAATATTAAGCGTAAGATTGTGTCAGGCTCAGGCAGCCCAGTTCTAGAAAATCCTTTGTGTCTTCCCCCCTCAGCCTTGCACACTCACATGCACGCAAACCATCAAAATCCCTTTATCCCTGCCCAACCTGCCTAAACTTAACAAAACAACCTGGGCTATAAGCAGGACAGATGGGAAAATGATGCGACCAGACACCCAGCCTGTGTCCCTCCATGCGGTCATCTTCACAAATGGGTTCAGCTGCACACCAGATCATGTTTAACCCAGATGAGGTGAATCATTTTAAATTGTGAATTTATGGACTGTGCCCTATGATGGGTTGGCGCCCCATCCTATGTTATTCCCTACCTTGTCCCTGTTGCTTCCGGGAGGGGCTCCAAACCCCCAGGACCCTGCATAGGACAAGCAGGTATGGAAAATTAACAAATGAATGAATGAATGAATGAATGAATGAACTTATGGAGAGAGGATACAAACATTCCGGGTAGCCTGTAATGCTAAAGCGTAAAGGTAGCACATACTGTTTTTACGTTAAGTATTTTTAAGTTCTCTGTACGTTGTGTATCCCTCAAACACCTTCATATATGTTCCTGGATATGAATTAACAGCAGCGTTCCTAAATTATTACACAATATCTTTACTGGCATTTTGTAGAGGTTGAGAAACAGAAAGCGCTGTAATAATGGAATATTGAAGGTGGATTGCAAGATTGCAAAGAAAATGAAAGTAAATCATGCTCACCGTCTGTGTTGAATTTATTGCACCTACCAAGTGAGGTATGGATAACACTGAGGAATCTGTGGAAAATGATTCCTAACTTTTAATGCAGTTCGGAGCGTGGGACAGTTGTTGTTTTCAGAGCCAAGAATGCAGTATGTGAAGCATTATTCATGGTAACAGACGTGACATACCAGCTACATGAGGCATGCTCAATACTTGGAGCAACATAACAACAAGAACTATGTTCTGAAGCGGTAGCAATAATGACAGATGGAAGCTGTTCCTATCATAATTAGAAAGGTAGATAATGGTAAATCTGAAACAAGACGTGAAAGCGACACCCTGGCTTTCTGGTTTAATAATTGTACTTGGGACTCCTAAACTTTTGGATCAAAAGTGACAATCTTGAGCACTGTCCCAGCCATCTGTCCAAGGGTTACAGGGTCTTCCAGTTTCCTCAATTAAACATACTGTAGGCCTGGCCACCACTGGGAATGAAGCCAGCTAATCAGGCCCAGATCTGCCTCCCCAGGTTCTGTCACTTGGAGGCCAGGATTTCTAACCTGTTATTAACAGTTAAGAAAGCTGCCACATCCAATTACCTGGGTCTTGACGTGTTGATGAAGAGGGAGAGCCAATGGGTGCAGTATGTCGGGGGGGGGTACTGTGTGCGGAATGCTGTCTATGGCAAGCAGGTCAGGGTGTTTCGCTAGACGGCCAGATGGGATACTGAATATTACAATGGAGGCCTTTGTAAGGGTGTTTCCTCTATATCTACAAATATTTCTCACTCAATGTTCTCTACCATTTTTGTTTTAGTCCTGCTGGAGATGGATGTTGAGAACCTGAAACATATAACAACAAAAACTGACTTTCTACAATGTTACCTTCTTAAAGGCACACAAGAAGTGTCCTCTTTCGGAAGTTGGTAAATCCAGTGTGACTTGCTTATCCCATTTGAGATTACTTCTTTATACATGTATGTAATATCATAATAATCATCATGTTGTGTTTGGGGATATCAGTAAGTGTTTTGGAGTAACAATCAACTGGTGCTGGTCACGTTCTCCGTAATGAGCTCTGCAATGAGTGGCTCTGTTTAACCTCAACTGTTTCTTGAACTTTCAACTGAATGAATGAATGTTACATTTACATAGCACTTTTCAAGACATCCAAAGCACTTTATAGAATCAACTGGGAGCCACTTCACCACCGCTGTGTAGCCCCTACCTGGATGCTGCGACTGTAGCCATTCTGCACCAGTACGCTCACCACACAGTAGCTAAGGTGGTGAAGGGGCAGGAGAGAATTCACCAGTTAGATATAGGGGATGATTAGGAGGCCAGATTTCAAAGGGCCACAGTGGGCAATTTTTAGGCAGGACATCAGGGTACCACCCATATGATCCTTTACGACTTCAGCGAGTCAGGACCTCGGTTGTATGTCTCATCCAAAGGATGGCTCCATTTTTGCAGCACAGTGTCCCCGTCTCTGCACTGTGGCATTGGGATCCACACAGACCACCAGATGGGCTAACGTGTTGGCCACACCAACACCTCTTCCAGCAGCAACCCAGCTTTCCTATTTAGGTCTCCTCCTATTGAACCAATTACCCAAACATCTTCATTTACTCTCAACGTGCAGTTAGCCCACTACCCTGGGATCACCAAACTGATCCCAGGCATATGTGACATTTCTGCAAATCCATGAGATACTAATTTATTGATAGTCTTTAGTGGGGTTGTTCATGTCACATTGGGCTCCTCTGTGTCCTTAGGGCAGTGTTTCCCAATCTGGTCCTTGGGGACCCGCAGGCAGCCCATGTTTTGACTGTCTGGCAGGGAGCTGGGAGGGATCAAAAATAAATGTAAACCGTCTGTGGGTCCCCGAGGCCCGGATTGGAAACACTGCTCTAGACACCTCCGGATTACATTGTTCAATAATGCTGAAAAAGTGAAAATAAATTAATGAAACGAATGAATGAATGAATAGACAGATAGATAGATAGATACATCCCATAGGTGTTCACTGAGAGTTACAACTCAAGGCCGTACAAGAAGACTCCAAACTCAAGTATCAATGCTTGAAAAAAGAGTCTTTGGCCATTGATATGTTCCCATAATTAAATTATTTGCATCGCTGGCAAGTGTTAAGACTCATAATAACAAATCTATAATGATTACAAATAACAAATTTAAGATTCCAAAATAAAGCACTATTCATGAACGAAAAGAAAATAATGCCATGTTTGATATTCATCACCACTATACAAAATTCTTTTGGGTGCAACATAAAAGGACATCATTTTTTTAAAGTAATTGCAACAGCCAAGCTATACAACATTTGCTGTGCACATGTGTGCTGCATGTGTGTATATATGTCTATCTAATATATACGGTTTTTCTGTACTAAAGAAATGCTTTTGATTATATGTATCATTTACATGGCGATTTCCAGTTGCATTTGCGCTTATTCATACTTCGCATGAATTTGTTGAAAGCACACAATGATTTAATACAACTCAGCTCCACACAATGTAACAATAAGGTAACTATTACTTAATAACATCCTGGTGTAATAATATCTTATGATGTAATATCTATGATAATCTATAGTAATGAATACACTGAGACAGTATATGTATGTATGTATACAAATATGGTAGATTAATTAGTCAGACAAGGAGTAAGACTCTGTCTGAAGAGGTAGGTTTTCTTCTCCTGAGACCCTTCAGAAATGACGCAGTGATCCAACCTTAAGACAGCAATGTGCGGTATTACTAATAGCCAGCAAGAAGAGACCAAGATCAGTCATACAAACGCTACATCTCAAGCTTGAAGGGTGAATAGTGTAGGACCGAAAGCTGCAATAGGTACCATCACACCCTCATATCTTTTCAGTTAATCGGTAATAGAATGCAAGTCAGTTAGCCCTAGTTCCCTCAGGCTTGTCTCTCGGGTAGGTCACTCGTCATTTGCGTAAATCACTCACTCCTTAACCGATGGTGACTCAGTGTGCATCCAAGAGACAGCAGCCTCTTCTCAGAATGACCGGAGTCGGTGTCCACCCTTGGCGACCACAGGCCCCCGAAAACACCATTCTCTTAAATTATCTCCTTCAGCTTGTCATTTCTCACCACAGCAGTCTTGGGCCTAATTTTAGAAGGCTGACAAAATGCTATCCCCTACTACAGAAGGGGAATTTTGTTTACCACGAAAACATTAAGTTTCTCAGGACAGTTTTTTAATTATTTATTTTTGCATGCCTGACTGGAGCTGCATATTTTCACAAAGGGACCTAGTTAGATGAGCGGCGAATCAGAAAACTGTCGCTAACCCACTTAGCCTTCTTTCCGTTGAAAAGCAATTGGTCGGTCAGTGGAGTCATTGCCCACTCGCTCATGCATATCTAGTGGTCTTTTGCGGTCAACGGGTTCCCAGGTGTTAATTAGCACTGGCGGTGGGGTGGATAACGAGGGGGGGGGCACCCCCCCACTCCGCGCGCCCGTGGTTCAGTCCCTCAGCTGCAGGAAACCAGGCTGATGTATTACCAGGCTTGTTTTACATTTGGATGGGTTTTCTGGCTTTAGTGTGAGGCAATGAAAAAAAAAAGTTTAAAAAATTAGGGGAGTGAGCCAGCCAAAGTTTAAACATTATTCTGCACTGACATTTGCGATGTGGCAGCTAGCGTTAAACCCTTCCTCGAGTTGGTCTACTTGCTGGTAAAGTGGGAAGAACATTGTTTGCTTTGACTTCCCGCAGCATTGTATCCAATCGTTCACGGAATTCCAAAACCAAGGTACAAATCCCACCTCTGCCGTATGGGTGTGTAGTTTGTATTTTTCTATTTATTTTACCTTTACTTATGTAGAACATGCTTTTATTCAAAGCGATGTACAATTTAGAGAGCAGGGCCAGCCACTCCTTATAGCAATGGAGGAGTTAGGGGCCTTGCTCAAGAGCCTAATGGTTAAATCACTCCCACGCCACAGGATTTGAACTAGCAACCCTCTGATCACAGCAACAGAGGCCTAACCCGCAGAGACACACAACATATCATGTGGGTTTCCGCTCAGAGTTGTTCAAACAAGAGTGATTGGGACATATTTTATTACCAGGGGTATGCATGTGGGTGGTAATCGGATAAGGACGTCTCTGACTGGATCTGACCCCAATATGTCAATTATAAATGAGTCGTAAATTGGATTTTTGTTCTTTTTTTTAGGATCCGACCCAGAGCCTAATGTCTTGGCCCGGAATGTCTCCAGCGGCGCAGAGAAAGGTGGGAACGTTTATGTAAATGTTTGATTGTTTAGTTCCAATCAGCTCCTTTTGTTTCTGGTGCGGAAACATCAGGCCACGTTATCGGTGGTACGCATTTTCGTGTGCGATGTTGTGTCTTCGGAGACCCTGTAGCGTCTCGTCCCGATGGAATTACGTTTTCGCCTCCCCAAACACGTATGTTGCCCAGGATAAGATCGTCTGCTAAGAGAATGAAATGTAAACGTAAATCCTGTTCAGCTGTGGCTCCATATTCACGCTGGAGTCACCCTTCCAAAAAGCCAGACACTTATATGGACCGTGACCAGCTTTGCATCTAATCCAAAGTCTCGCAGCCGGGAGACACATTTTATATCTTTCCTGTGAAATTTGCTGTAAAAAAACCACTGAACAAATATTCTCCCTTTCTTACAATCACTGTGAGACAGATATTTGTTAGCCTTTTTTTATCATTAGGTTGTAATAATGGCATGAGGCCTGTCCAGATCAGCAGCAATCTGGCACGGGGCAGCTGGACTGTGTTATACCTGTTACTAACCCTGTAAAATGCACAAAAAACCCTTTCACAGATCTTATAACCATGACACTCTTACGTTTCACCAATTCTCAGCTTCCTTATGTCCTCACTGGCCATAAGCAACTTCTTCGGATCTTGATTGGCCATACTTGAGCCTATCAGGGTTAATGGGCCTGCAGAATGAACAGAATGATTGGACAGAGGGACTGAGGGGGTGGAGCATAGCTTCAGTGTAGTAATTTGCTGCTCATTTTAGACTTATCGTGCAAATTTGTTTTATAGAATCAATACAGGATGTGATTTCTGCGGTCCCGGGGGTCTCAGTTGCAGGTGTGGTTTTTTTGGCTATATTCAGGTGTTACATACTCCACCCATTGGAAAATACATTTAGTGTCACAGCAAAGTCATTTAAATTCCAGACTGCTATTGCTGGTTTTCTTTACAATATTAACCAGCTTCCTGGAACAAAGAATGGTCGTTTTGTGTAAATGTTGGCCGGTCCTCTGATGTAGCTCTTCTGTTGCCCGCTAGTTAATGCAGGACAGAAATATGCACTTTGCGCACGAGTTGCATTGCGCTCTTATTTTTAAAAACTGTGGCTGGGGCAGCGCATGTAGTGATTGTTTTTCTAAATTGTGCCTCTAATAACAGCGTTAAGGATTACTGCAAATGAAAGGTATCCTATCAACTAAATTCTTTTTGGCTTTTTAATTGACTGTATTTAAATGCATACATGCATCCATCCCTCTATCCATTTTTAGTTTTCACACATCTGTTGATGTGCATTGAGATATGAAGCCTGTCCCAAGACTCATAGGGCCAGGGCCCTTTACAGGGGTGGGGCCTCAGGGCCACTGGCCCCAGCTGCAAGTTGATTTGCTCGTAGAATGCCTTCTCCCCTGTCAGACACTGATTCAAAACACATCCCTGGCTACGGGTAAAGTTGGCCCCTCTGCATGAATTATGGCTCCTCTTATGCCCCAACCTAAAAAAAAACTCTTAGAATTGCCCTTGCATAGGTCAAAAACCCCATCTGAAACACATTAAATCAGCAATTTAGAGTAACCGGTCCACCCACATGGCCTATCTTTTAACTTCTGGAGTGCTTGCAGGGCAGAATTTAAAAATAACTTTATTAGGATTTTTTCCCGCCCAAAATCGTTTTCCCGAATACCAACGGATAGCGAGGGGTTAGAGTGGCATGTTCAGGGGACCAGGATCGAAAAAACAGCCCTTCTCTAAGCACAAAGCGATGAGCTTGGCAATTATTTTCAGCTATGGCACTATAATCTAGCCAGCGCCGTCTCTTCCAGGAGTTCAGACTGCTATATGTATGGAGTTAGTCTTCATGGACAGCTCTGGCCATTGTCTAGGGAGGGAAGTGGCTACGGGGAGACAGCCGCGGGGAGACAGCCATGAGGAGACAGTCGCGGGGAGACAGCCACAGGGAGGACTGACTTTTCATTTCATCCTAGTCTGCAGTGAGGCTATTGACACTAAGTGATCCATACTGGCACCTCATCCGACGTGTTCCCTGCTTTGTGTCTAGTGCTGGTCAACCCATTAAGCGACAAAGGCCGCCAGTTAGGGCACCATCTTCTAAGGGGGTGCTGACTTAACAAGGCAATTTCATTTAGTTTCGGTCAGTGCTCTACATGCTCCTCGTGCTGGGGGGTTGGCACCGAGGGTGAAGCTCGCCTACGGCTACACATTGACTTTGACGGGCGCTGTTGGTGCCCTGTACTTCCTGGGCTGGACTTCAGGGTCACTGCAAGCCTGTATTGAAGAAGCTTTTGTGGAAAATGGATCGATCCATTTTCAAACCATGTCCTTGGCTAAGTAGGCGATTTGAGTCGGGAGGGGAGGGGATGCCATCCCCAGTGTTAGCAAAATTTCAGAAATGGATCCTGCCGTGCTAACCTGGCGTTCACTCCACTCCCCAGCAGAGAGAATGCTGACTGTGTTGAGAGAATCCTTGTGGTTAGTGCTAGAGAAATCCCCAGATCTGCTGTTTATTTTTCATCTGCATTCTCCCGTCTACAACAATTTTAAAACAGCCTGCTCCCATGAGATTTGTGGTGGTGAGACCCAACGCAGGACAGGAGGAGAGGCAGACATTAATGCAAGTGGCTTTGCTTATGTACTGAATGTGTGAAGAGGAAATGGTATCAAAAAGAAGTGGACAACAGCTTGAACTTCTTTTATATTTCAAAATTCAAAACGTCATAGTTTTTTTTTTGTTTTTACACATAATTAGATATTTCACAGTTATGTTTAAGATGTCCTGTAACAATGTCCTTTGGAAGAAGTACATTTTACTTTTGTGTACAGTAATCCCTCACTATATCGCGCTTCGACTCTCGCGGCTTCACTCTATCCTGGATTTTATATGCAAGCATATCTAAATATATATCGCGGATTTTTCGCTAGTTTGCGGATTTCTGCGGACGATGGCTCTTTTTATTCCTGGTACGTGCTTCCTCAGTTGCTTTGCCCTGTTGATTTCATACACGGGACGCTATTGGCGGACGGCTGAGAAGCTACCCAATGTATAATTTTTTATACCATTTTATAACTGCTAACAATTGGCGTTGTTACCGGCCGAAATCAGCTGAGAATGTAAACATTACCAGAATGCAAATGTTGCATGACTGCAGTTTTCGTATTTTAGAAATATAATGTTAATATTAGAGGAATAATCATAATGTACCTAATATAACTGGGTAAGTAAAACGAGCGCATTACTGTATATTATAGTAAATATAAAATTATTTTTGCTAAAATATGTATTATTATGATGTGTTTATAACTGTATTACGTATTAAATAAAACTCCTCAATGATATACGATATGTATATTTGTGCGTAGTATATTAACAGTGTGTTTACATACATAATTTTAACAAATCTTACCTAATATCTAAGAGAATATAAAGGGTTTAAAAGCGCTTAAAATATACAAAAATAACCATAAAAACATATGGTACCAGATGAATATCTGGTACAGGTGTGGTCTGGTAAAAACC
>JAAGVU020000043.1:8437129-8450512 GCA_011763525.2 Mormyrus iriodes | reverse complement strand
GTATATTAACAGTGTGTTTACATACATAATTTTAACAAATCTTACCTAATATCTAAGAGAATATAAAGGGTTTAAAATATACAAAAATAACCATAAAAACATATGGTACCAGATGAATATCTGGTACAGGTGTGGTCTGGTAAAAACCTGTCTCGGTGTCCCCAAGGATTCTACTGAAAAACACTGGCATAGGTAAACTGACTAATTAAAAGGTGATCTCAAAACCTGCATACCTGAATAGTCAGCCACCACTAGTTCAAGGTTATTCAGTACTGTAAATGAATTTCCTTAGTGTGCTTGTATTTTTCTTAGCTTGTCATGGGGTATACAATATATGCCAGATCTTATATCCACAGTTGAAAACAGGAATTATTCTCATCAAATAATTTATGTGTGCAAACATCTCAATTATCTTCACCACATATACCCCAGGAGGCAAGATATGAATGGTTTTCTAGGGTTTAAATCAGCCGTTGGTAAAGCCAGAATGTGCTCCACCTCTACTAATGTCTCCAAACAGCCATTAATATATGATTCATAAGACATGAGTAATCATGTGAAATGGTTAAAAGTAATAGTTTCCAAGCACAGACATTTTAATTAATTTAATGCTTCTGCATAGCCATGATGTGTGGTTCAAGATTAGGGGTGGTGAAGCGAGAATTTATATTTCCTAATTTAATCATTTTAGTGGTATGTCAGTGGTTGGGTTACTGGTTACAATACAAGAACCAAAGACTGAAGAACCAAAGACTGAAGTTGTTCGCCAAACATGAAATAATACAGGACAGAAGAAATCCTCATGGATGAGAATAACATTCAGACGGTCCCCAGGTCACAAACAACATCCATTCCCTAAGTTTGTGTTTAAGTTGAATTTGTAGGTAACTCAGAACAATAATAATACACAACATAATAATTAGAATAATAATAATAATAATACAGTAATAATAAAACTAACTACATAGGGTACTGTGCTATACAGCAAGCTGATGAACGGCTGAAGCCACGCAATGTTTTCACGAACATCACAAAGAAGTGCAGGTGTTGTTATTTTGAACCATTGCATTTAACCCTAATTTTTAATATAGTAGGTTTTATGGCATTCCATTCTTAAGTAAGTTGGACGTTCTTAACCTAGGGACTACCTTTGCAGGATTAACACATACCCAAGTTTTCTGTAGTGTTCTGTTATGCTTTTAAGGAAGCATATAGTCATGTGACTATGGGCTCTCAGGTGGCACGGTGGCTTAGTGGGTAACATTGCTGCCTCACACCTTCAGGGGTGGGGTTTTGGAATCTGCCCCTGTTCTGTCTTTCAGTGATTGCATGTTCTCCCCATGCCATATAAGTTTACTCTCACGTTCCAGAGATAGGAAGTTAGGTGAATTTAGGTTTCTAAATTGCTCATAATGCATATGACGGACTGACATCCCACCCATGGTGTTCCCCTGCCTAGCGCACCATGATGCTGCGGATAGGCTCTAGGCCAAGAGGAGGGATCCTGAAGTGCTGGTATCCTACCTGATGAGTTATTCACTATTTACATAAGATCAGGTATGGTTCATCAGAGACCAGTTAGGTTGGAAAACCCGCTAGGTACCGATGCTCCTGGACCAGGGTTGCTTACCCATGCAACCCTGTACTGGTGAGTAGTTAGAAGATGGCTGGAACTATTTTGGTCCTCTCTGTTACTGATTAAAGTTTGTAATCTAGTTATTACCAAATGTTGGGGTATAATATCAGAAATTAATGGAAATCTTTATGATAGACTCAGACATAATCTGATAGCTGGTCTTGCACGTTACTCTTGTTCAAAGATGACTCAAAAAGTAACTTTGGGGCCTTCCATCCCCTACCCTCCCTCCCAGTGTAGTGACAGCTTGTGGCCAACAGGGGCCCACAAACCTTTGGAGCCCCATGCAAATGTGTGGTTTTGAGTAGTGGTAAGCACCACTGCTGCCTATGTTACCAGTCATCTGGTCACATGGCATTCATTTCTTATTACAAGATTCAGATGTTTTTGATGTGCCTAAAGACATCAGGATTGGAGCTTCATAGCCTCAGATATGCATGCCCCATTCTTTAGATTTCAGTGTTTATTGGTGATGGGGGGCAACAAAAAACATGTTTTGTGGAAAATGTATTTAGAAAAACGTTAGAATAAGACGTAGGTGTTACTCGAATATGAAAATGAATTTATAAAAAATATTATGTTTCATAACCAAGACTTTACCAGGGAAGAATCCTGCCAAGTTAGATTTTTGCAGTAAAAGGGTCTATATTTGAAGCGATTGCTCAAACTGTGATCACAGTTATTACAACTCTTTCCACTTCGCAGGTCCGTGGCAGAAAGTGTAGGAAAGATTAGATTCGTTGGCTCAAAGAAGGAAGGACTCTCCACAGGAAGCCTATTTTTGGCAGGTCCATGGTCACGGGGGACATGGGACACCAACACCATGCAGAGCAATGGGAATTATGCCTGAGGAGGAGGAGAGAAACATTTCATGTCACATGACTGTAGGGGGCGGGGTCGGGAGGGTGGGTCTGGGGAGATCAGGCCTTAAATATGGGTGAGTATAGTGGCCGTTCCCACAGTCTTGCAGCAGGTCCTGCTCCGTCTGCATTCTCCGAGGTCACCGCAAGATGTGTCAGCCTCTCCCGCAGTTATGAAAATGTGCAGTTACCGTGTTTGTTTTGGCCTGCGCACAAAACCAGGAAAATGTCTGGCGGCACATGACAGGCTTTTGGAGGCGAACTTTCCGAAGTGTTATTCTTTTTTTATGTGACATAAGAGTTTTTAGACGCTCCCTTGAAAGACGGTATAAGGGGCGTTTGTCACCGTGAAGGCACTCATAAAATGCCTTATAAATAAGTCTTAAACGGCCATCAGGGAAGACACACGGTATGGAAATATGTTTTTGGAGGTGATATGTTTTGGGAGGGAAAATTGAACCAATTTGTGGGTGGGGTGAAATTTGATTTATTTCCATCAACTGTACAGTTACAAACAGACCCAAGTTATTAATTCGTGGGATAATAATAATAATAAACTTGTGAGGGCATTCTGAAATGTGGTTATCGCTAAAAGGGGGTGTTGTGGCTCTGCAGATTAAGATGCAAAACGTCACCAGTTCAAATCCCATGGTCAGTAGAGTGATTGCACTGTTGAGTTCTTGAACAATACCCAATTTAACCCAAGTGCTCCAGGGACTGTCTTACCCTGCTTGCTCAAATGTATATCACTTTGGATAAAAGTATCTGCTATACTTGCTATTCAAGTATTCACTTAAGATATTATGCCGCTAAAAATGTAGTGGGAACGAGTTCACATTGAAACTGAATGGATCCAACAAAGGCTATATGGCCCCGAGTCAAAAACAGGAAACATTTCATTTTTATTCATCCACTAGACAGTAACTGATGTTTGAATTTTGAAAAGCACGGCTGCGGAGTGGTGTTTAAATAGTTATGCGTATCGGATTTCTTTAAGATGCAAATCACGTTGTATATACGCTTCCTTTGCATGTACAAGTATGCGGTTTGTCCTTGGGAAAGTTTTCTGTGGGGGGAAAAAATTGAACGCTTCAGTTGCGAACCTGTAATTTTCCCCACTGACTTACAACGAACTCCATCAGCACCCGATCTGCCACTGAAGGGGAAAAAAAATCTCAGAAGGTTCACTGCATGGGTCAGGGGACAGTTTTGTAGGGCTGAAATGAGTTAGTGGCCTACTGGTCTTGACAGCATGATCTTTTGATTTGTTTCCCCCTCCATCCTGACCAGCTTCTCCTTGTTCACCACAAACGGCTCCATAGAGTCGCACAGTTCACTGCAGAAATAGGCCATGGAAGGGGGCCGTGATGAACGCCGAGGTGGTTAAATTTTGGAAATTGGCTACATGCTTCCTCACTCTGGTATTTAAGCAGTCCTGGCAAAAAAGACCCACGAATGAGTGCCAGCCCGCTCTTTGTGGGTGTATTATTGGCTAAAGTCGTACAGACTTGATAAAATGTTCCCACACTGATTTGCATCTCCAGAGCAGCATTGCCACCCGTCCCTATGTTGGTCATCCCAAATTGAAGAATAAAAGGCTGTGTTCTATTTTGAACCAGTACAGGATGTGATTTGTCACCCCCCCATTTTACTGTCAGGACCTCCCCCCCACTCAATTTCTTGACCGCCCCCCCTACAGACCACTTCCTCACTCTGGAGGCTCCGATGAACAACATAACGGCCTCCCTGGGTCAGACGGCCGAGCTGCACTGCCAGGTATCAGGAAACCCCACACCTACCATCCGCTGGCTGAAGAACGACGCCCCCGTGGTGCAGGAGCCACGCCGCGTTTCCTACCGCACCACCGTCTACGGCTCTCGGCTCCGCATCCGCAACCTGGACACTACAGACACCGGTTACTTCCAATGTGTGGCTACCAACACGTTCGACACGGTCTCCACCACTGGGGTGCTCTATGTCAAATTCGGTAGGTGTATTTTTTTCTCAACTTAAGTTCGAGCGGCAGTCAGAATTTCACTTAAGTGTATTAAATGTTCCTACTGTCGCTGCCGTCAGTGGTTAGCAGATGTCAGCAATTGAAAGCTCTGAAATCCACTGCGGGCCAGATTATCATACGCTATCTGTCATCGATTGCCTAACCTGCTTCCTAGTGGCTACTTTGTCACTTGCTGTTGGCTTCAGCCAAGCAATGATTGGCAGGGCACCATAATCCCACCCTAATTTTGAAGAATAATTTTTCCCTTGACTAGCTAATGATTTCATTCAAAGCTTATGATTTTGATCCAGTTGTAACTGCTGTTATATTCTGTTAGCCAGAAAAACTGCAGTTCTCTCAAGGGGCTGAAACAAAAAATAGTTCCTATTTAGGAGTTATTTAGGGGTTTTTTTTCCGTCTTATTCGGTGCTTCTTTATAACAGATTTTTGTTTTTCTAAACTTTATACTTGGCCTCTCACTACTTAGGGTTGGAGGATCGAATCCCGCTCCTTATCCACATGTGTGGAGTGTGTATGTTCCTTCTGCGTACTCCAGTTTCCTACTGTACTGCAAAAACATGTGGCTACATGAATTGGCATCTCTGAATTGCTCATAGTGTGTCAGTTTGTGTGCCCTGTGATGACCTGGCTTCCAGTCCAGGGTGTTTCTCCGTTCCGTGCCCTGTATGTTCTGGGATCGACTCCAAGGTCCGTGCAACAGAAGCTGTAAGATGGATGGATGGAAAAGTTTACATTTACGCATTTGAAGGCATATTTTAAAAGTTTCCTCAGAAAGAGGTGTGAGACTGGCATTTTTTTGCTGTAACATTTTGTGTACTGCATCATGGTTAATCAGTAGCACTCTGCCTGCATTCACAAAAAATGAAGCAGAACAATGTGCAATAACACAGCTTTAAAGCCATAATTCAGTCGGTTAACAGTGACCACTGAACTAAGGCTATGCTGCCCTTTATCTCCACCAAAGAGGGTTGTAACGTCTCTCAAGCACGACATTTATGGCACACGCCAGGCTCGTGTGCGGTCTCGACATCGACTGTCATGACGACCAAGCAGAACGGATTTTCCACACGGCACAGCCCGGATCCTTAATGTATGTGGTGTCTGTTCTGTACAGCACAGGCCGGGGAAAGGTCCCCCCAGATGAATACAGCCTTCTGGAGCTTCGCCATGCACAGGAAAACCAACCCCCAGAAGCTCAAGTGTGAGGCTTTTTTGACCAGGAGCCTCACACTCACAGTTACAACTTACAAGGCTATCAGTCTAAGTGACTATTTAGTCACAGGCACAAGCTCTGAATTCAGATCTTTTAAGTGCAACATCCATTCATGAGGCTAATTGCCTAAATAGTCAAGACAATGCACCAGAATCCTGGTGGAATGCAACTGCAGTATACTACACAGGATCTATACCATGCAATTCTGAATCTTTTCCATGTCCACTCTGGGCCCCAGCTCCTGAGGACTAAGAGATGGGTAGTTTGAATTAAGTTTGATTTTGTATTATAAGTTGTATTTTAATAAATATTTTGTGCAAATTGAGTTATCTATAAATGGTCAAAATTAATTGCAAATAGGGTGTGTTTCCATTGAGTTTCATGCGAATATTTGGCACTTATTCTCCTGCAAGATTAAGATCTATGTCTTGTACTTCAACATGGAGTGGCTGTAGGACAAGTTAGTAGCTCTAGGAGAACTAACTGCCTTTTTAAATTATGTCCTACATAATGGATAATTAGCTTTTCCATCGCAGTTTTGAAAATTCTTTTTTTTTATTTTTTTGAAAAGTAAACTTTTTTTGCAATATTTGAGAATTTTCTCAAAATTTCAGTGTTTCCATTAACAGTTGAGTAGTTGGTCAGTTTGCAGTTTTTCAGACCAAGGGAAACACCACTAGAGTCAGACTTGACACAGGACTGTATTTACTAATTTTCAAGTAATTATCGTCTGTTGTACTTGTGATTACATAGGGTGGAGTGCAATAATACAGCCCAGAAAGCTCTGTGGAGCCGCCTTGGTGGTAATGGGGGGGGGGGTGGGGGGGCATGCATGTAGCCCCCCAACAATAAATCTCTGTCTTCTCTTACAGACCCGAATATCAACCCCGTCGCAGGAAGACCACCTTCGTAAGTCTGTTTCCCTTTATCCATTTCACTGGGACCCCTTCATAAGAAAAGCATAGCCAAGACAAATGAGTGAATGGGCTTAGAATTTACCTCCACTCACTGTCTGGTCACGGGACACTTAGCAGTCAGCGTAAGAGGAAGTTAGATGAAAGCTCTTAATGCTTTTACGTTTACTTTATAGTGAATGGCTGCTTCATGCTGTTATTCCACTGACCATAGTGACAGCAGCTGTTCATTGCTTTTTAACATTATGCTAAACGGCCGGGCTTCCTGAGGCTGCCTCTTGCTTTACAATAAAAGCTGTACTTGGTGATTTGATATCGTTGCCCACTGCACTCTACTTTAGTACATCCTTTGGAATTTGAGTCTTCCTTTGCTGCCCAGTGTCCTCCCAAATGAATAATTAATAATTTGATATTGACATACCCTGTGATGTACCACAGGGGCAGATTGCGCTGTATTCCTGGGTAAATTGTGTCACTTTATCCAGCCAGCGTTTATGAGTTTGATCAAGTATTGTCTGAACAGTAGATTTATCAGCACTGATGTCTTCAGACACGTTTATATAGTTATTCCTGCGTTCCTCTGTACCTCTTGGTTCTGTATCAGTTTAGATGGGTGGCAGTATATCACACAGGCCTTACCATCTGTTGGTCCATCTCAATAGTCATTTAGTTGGGCTTTGGTGATCTGGAGCCCAGTATTGGAAGCATATGGTTACTACCACGCTATGCTTAGCCAAATACTGAGATTTTGTGCAGCCAAAATAAAGCATCACAGCTTTCTTATATATAACAGTGTGTGACTCCTACGAGAAGAAGTCTCAAAAAGGTTTGAGCTTGTGAGCGTCACGCAAGTTTTTTAAAGATCCGTTTGGCCTCCTAGCCACGGTGTAATTGATAGGTGCAGTAATACCTCCACTGAGCTTGTCATGGTTGTTCATCATCCTGAAATGACGCACGTCAAAGGCTGGTGCTGCTTCCACGGGCCAGCACTGGAAATCCCGGGATCAAGACACAGGCTACAGAAGTCGTCAGAATTTCCCATGCTTCTTTCCCTGAGTTTCGGTGCACGTCTACCCAATATGCTCAGAGATTAACCTGTTTATGAGCCTGAATCTCTACTTCTGAAGTGCTCAGGCTACTGTGCTGTTAGCTTTGGTTTTGATATCCCATCCTAGAGTTTGAACCAGCTGCATATAGTTACTTGATATCTGGGCGCACCTGCTTTTTTTTACGGATATGCTATCTGCTTATTTCATTCTTAAATATCTGTCAAATCATACATCAGTTTATCTAGTTGAATTTAGAGAATTTTTACTGGATAAAAAGAAAGGGGCAAAACGGGAAGCAGGGCAGAGGAAGTTAAGGTATTATGCTGGAAAGCCATGCAGCAGGTTCAGTTGTTGAATTAGAAATCTTGCTCCAGTCAATGCCTTAATTAATTCAAGGGATCTCAATTCAATTCAATTCTATCTTTAGATGAACGCACTACTTACTGGCATAATGCTTTCTCTGTTACCTCAATTAATGAGCTGCAGAAGGCATTTTAATGAAATACATTCATACAGCAGACATAAGCTTCTGTATGCTGAGCATAAATCTTAAGGTGTCACTGTCACGAGGGCCTTCTCTGTGTTCTTGAACCGACGTACAGTTAGGTTTTTCCAGGCATTACACTGTCTCACACTCGTTCTTGAAATCCATTACTGAGGCACATATCGGGGGTTAAGGACCATGGGATTTGAACCACTAACCTTCTGATCACAGCCACCTAGACCACTGAACAACGTATCAGCCCCCAAAACTGGTGATCACCCATAATGCACTGCTCTTATCAGTAATAGTCATATGATTTGAGCCCTTGACCTACTGTTCACAGACAGCAGGTGCAAACCTACTGAGCTGTATTGAAAGGCTTCACAAAGGTGTGATTTTATTCCCTTGTACTCAAGCCAACACTTCAGTAGTTTGAATCACTGTGACACTGCGAGCAGGGTTTGAACCTGCATGGGGAAACCCCATTGGATTTCGAGTCCCATGCCTTGACCACTCAGCCATTGCAGCCCTGCCAGTGTGCTGGGTTGTCTCTGAGGGCCGTAGTTATATTCATTAACAGCCTGCAGCTGACAGGTCCATCTGAGCTTCTGAGATTCTGAATATGAGTTCACCAGCCTGTGGGTGGGCAGGTTTCCCAGAGTAGACAGCGGTGTAGGGTTGCAGTCTGCCTAGTGTGAGCAGTACTCATGGAAAATGCCTCTTAATCATGATTCTGGGGACCCTTGTGAACTTTAGTCATGTTCCAGCCCAACCCTAATGAGATTGCATTGTTTCAAAATCGGTATAGATGTTGCATCTGTTAACAGTTACAAGACAAATTCTGTAAGAAGCGTACACTAATACACTAGAGAATATTTCACTAAAACATATTATGTATGATGCATTCATTTTTATTCATTTCCTCACTTTGATGAATAACACAATCATTAAGTTTTAGTGTAAATACATTCAGTACTTTATTAGCAATGGGCAAAATCAAAGCTGAAGTCTCAAAAATTGTACAGAGAGATGTTAAATTAAGTCAATGTTAACTCGTGGTTATATTGTAATGAGTTGCACAACCGCTTTTAATTGCTCACATGTTTACATGGACTAAGAATTAGTGGATACAGAGTTAAGACCAGAACTGAGAAGCTACGATTGTAGGACAGATGGCTAGATATCCAGTCCCTGTTGGGACAGAGCACCATAAGGAATCCCCCCGCCCCCAGTCGCAATCATAGAGAAAGGTGCAGATGCTCTAACTTTAGCAGGCTGAACTGAAAGTTCACTTTGGAGTTGCCCTGGAGAGAATTTTGCCAAGGAAAATGAAAAATCCCTTTACCATGGTTTTATTAACACTGCATAACTGTCATCGTATTTATAATGGCTTGCCCATAATAATTAAAAAATTATAATCCAGGAACTAATTGTTTTATTGTGATTTTAAACACGTTAATAACGCCTCATGAATTTTAATAAATGACCCATAAATAGCGTGTATTGAAAAAAAAGCAACGATTTCAAGATTTGTGGTGGAATTACTTTTCAGCGTATTACTTATCTTTTATTTTTAATTATTTATTATTTTTGTATTATTATTTCAGCGTATTATTCGCTGTAATTTGCGGAGCGATCACACTGTGAAATTGTCGATACACCTCGGGCTATTATGACTATATAATATGAGTGATTTAACTCAGGACGGCGGCAGTAAGGTCTCGCTCCGGTCACCGCTCCGTTCGGCCTATTTAGTGCCGCAGTGAGAGGTGCTATCGCCCCTCGTTACAGCGATGAGTCTGTTTCTTCCCAGCGGGGCCCCAACCCTCGCGCGCTTTTCTGAGCGGGGCTCAAACCCTCGCGCCTTGCTGGGCAAGGCTCAAACGCTCGCGCCGTTCTGAGCGGGGCTGAAGCCCTCTCTTTCTGCACCGGTTTTCCCCCAGAGGATGTGAGACGAACATTTTTAAAATAACGAGGCAGGACGAATTATTAACGTTGCCTCTTTTACATTCTGACCGGTGAAGGTACTTGCGCTCGCCGTACATTTATGCTATATTTCGCGCTTCGGAGGCAGAGCTGTCGTTCGTGGCACTGAGAAATAGCAGGACGGATGTGCTTCTAGCAATGACAAGAACAGATGCCATTTTAAACGGACCTGCTTCTCGCGCTCCTGGCGAGGAATCACACATGGGAATTTAACAAGACAAAACGAGACTGGATCTGTCATTTCGTTGTCATTATTAGAATTTTCTTTAAGTATGATTTATGTGAAACTACCATGTTTCCAGCTATATTATATGCAGTACTGAGGTATAATACTACTATAATACAAGCAGTAATGTCTTCAGAGGGTACCTGTAGTGCAGATTATATAAACAGGACCTGTCACTGGGACCACCCTGCTCGCCATACTCCAATGCAGGAAGGTGCTTCTCAATTGTAGTGTGGCTGCACTGTCCCTACTAAACGCTTGTGATCATTGTTGCTAAAATAAGGTGCGGAGTAATGCCTGAGTTGGACTTTCTGGTTCCAGACTGATACACTGATATCTCCTTGTGGATCTGAGCCCCTGGGGGGATCATTCTGCCATAACTGATTAACATAGTCAGCATACAGGATGGAGATCCAGGGGGATATCTCTGCTTCCTCCCCTAATGGATCTGACTGTGAATTTATACACTGGTGATTTACTTGTTGCTCTTTGATTCACACACTTAATCCTGAACTTTGCACTTTAAAATTAGTCTATAATTATAAATAATTATTTAGTGAAATAATTTCCTTTTTTTCTGAACTAAGAGCCTTGTTTGTTAGGGCATTTTGGGTAGGTAGCATGTACTGGGGCTAATTTGTGGTCCAATACAGGAAGTCAGAGAATCGCAGAAACCCATCTGGTTTATAATTGCTCTCTATAACCCACTCAGACCACTTTTAGCACTGACCTCTTAGGTATCGTTTTTGTACTTTTACTGATCTATCTGTTCCCATAAAAAGCAATGTAAATATGCAGATAAATGAGGTTTGCTTATGCTGAGTGAATTGGGCTCTTTTCTAGCCAAATCAAAGCATTAAAAATTAAATCTGCATGAGCTATTTCATTGTTTACAAACATGGGATCACATGCTGTATATTCATGCAAGTGTGTTGACATGAAGGACGATATGTTGAGGAAATTGTCCTTTGTGGTAGTTTATTCCCAGAAGAATTGTTGACTAGGGAGATCATTGACCTCCCCCTTCCCCCAGATCTGCAATTCCAAAGATGGCCATCTTGGGTTTGGTCCTTGGAAGCTCTGGGATACATCATGCATGCATTTCCCTGCCATTGCTTGCCACAGGAGCTGATAAGCGCAGCGAGGCCTGCTCGCCAATGTGTCGGTCCCCATGGTGGTGCGTGTTAGCGTCGCTTCTTGTGTAACAATATAAAAACATTTTATCTGTTAGATTTATCTGCTTGTATAACCTGCAGGTCATGTACGGACAGGGCACTCAAGAAGCCACACACAAAGGAGGCATGGCTATAGGTACAACAAAGAGGTTATAAATAATCTTAATTAGTGCTGCATTCCTCGCCGTTTTCTGCTTATCTGTACTACGTATAAATAATGGCATCTGCATGGACGCCTGTCAGTTTCTCTAAACTACTGCAGTTGGGGGTCCTTGGAAGCATCTCAAATGTATCATAATAGCGCTGCTTAAAACTCGGCTCCTATTACACTGGTGCGCACCCAGTAGACACAGCTAGCACCAGGGCACGCTGCGTGTTAGTTATGGATGTTTTATTTCGTTGGTGCAAAGAAGTTGTCTTGAAGAGGTGTCGGGGAGGGGACCTGCCCGTGCGCTTCATAAACAGGGCCCCACAGGAAGTGACACATTCGTGGGCCACATACCTCAGACATTTAATTTGGTATACAGGAGTGTTCGGAAAAAGGAGACAGACCTGGGCTTGGACTTTGGTGGTTTGTCTGTGGGTGGGCCTAGAGGCAGAATATATCAACGCTCGAACCACAATCCCCTTTGTCAGCTTTATTGAGGGGACGAATCATTTGTTAAATCCCACCCTCACCTTCCTGAAGGCATATCTAAATCGGGGGGGGGGAGTATATGGCGGAGAGGTTTCTAAAAATGCAACTTGATTCAGAAAGGCCATGTGGAAGGAGAGGGAGAAGATTCCAGAGCCTGGCTGTTGGGATTCCGCAGTGGGACCAGTGCCCTACTGCTTATATAACCTGTCCCGACGGCCCTGGTTACACACCATGAGGATGGACCCCAGACCATACCGCCCGTCATACTGGTCTGATCTGCCTGTTTCAGGCCCCTGTGCTTCGAATGTCTGCCAGACTCAAGTGTTTTCTGTGGAAAAAGTACACAGAATGGAATGTTTTTGGAAAATAAATATGAATGGTTGACTTGAAAAAGCCTTTTCTTCCTTATAAAAAGATGCCCAGAGTAATAAAGCACATGGTAAACACCGTTTTTGAGTTTTATTCCATAAGCAACATATTATTCCTACACAGGCATTGTATCAGGACCCACTGTCTTCTTACGTGCATAAACAAATATAGCGTATGTCAATCGAGCATCCTTACAAAGCTGCAATTCTTCAAAGAAAAATAATACTGTGCAATACACGATTCACAATTATATATTATGGAAAGTACTGTTCTGCATGTGTGCAAGGCATCAGTACTGCAGTGCTTCATTTTCTTGCTTTTTATGGACAAGAAAGAACTTTCTTCAGTTCTCCACACAATGCTCGTTTATGGGAGACTAACACTGCTGTTGGGCCCTTGAGCAAGGCCCTTAACCCCCAGCTCCAGAGACGCTGCATGCTGGCTGACCCTGCTCTGCGGCCCCCAAGCTTGCCTCACTTATTTATGTGTCTGTGTGACTCATAGACAGTAAGATAGGACAAGTAATAGGACAATTTCCCCATGGGAAACAGCAAAGTGCCACTACTGTATTCTGTCATGCTGCTTCGATGGTACATGGTTGGAACCCTATGAACAATGCAGATGTAACAGGCTGACAGCTTCTGCATTTTACCCACTTCTCTGGATTGAGATCCCACACTGTCTACATCCATCCATCCATCCATTGACCAGAACCGCTTATTCCATTTCGGGTCACGGGTGGTCCGGAGCCTATCCCAGAGGCTGCGGGCGCAAGGCAGGGAACAACCCAGGATGGGGCGCCAACCCATCGCTGGGC
>JAAGVU020000043.1:8415267-8427367 GCA_011763525.2 Mormyrus iriodes | reverse complement strand
TCCTTTAAATCAGAGCTAGATAAGATTTTAACAACTCTGAGCTATTAGTTAAGTTCTCCCCAAACGAGCTTGATGGGTCGAATGGCTTCCTCTCTTTGTAAATTTCTTATGTTCTTAAGTTCTTATGTTCATTAAATGATTACATGACATGATGCTGAAATGTTCTTCATTTAATTTCATTTTTTGGTTTGCATTTTGATACACATCGTTTTTTCATTTACAGCTTACAAGTCACAGTCGTGGACATTTTTTTAACCGCTTTACTGAGTGATCTTTAGGCAGAAACAAAATTCTTCAAAAATGGCTTTTGTCTTAGGTTGAGCAAGTTTTCTGTTGAACCCAGACCTTATACCCTGAGTAGATCACATTGTCTCTGAAGGTTATCTCAGTCGTACCATCTTAGGAGAATTTACGGCACATGCTGTTGTGGATTTCTAGCTGCAGGCTGGCTGATACATGGTCCTTGTGGACATGAGCATCTACTTAATTCTTTAATCTCTGTCCCTGGGAGTCACTGTGATTAAGTAGAGTGTGGTTCAGGTCATTCAGGGGTCACCGGTTAGAACAACTGTTTGGTCAAGAACAAGGGCCTATTTACCCTTTTAACGTAAAACATCTGTTTCTTCCCTGCGAAGCCAGTTTAACACACCCACGCCTGTCGACTGTGGTTTCAGGAATTCCATCTATCTATCCATCTTCCAGCCATTTATCCTAGACAGGGGACTTATGGAATTTCATTTCTTTTTTTGTTTTTGATTTACTGGGATTTTTCATTCTTAGTAGCTGTTCCTAAATTCTTCTGAACCTAAATTTGTCATTGTCTGAGTCCAGAATTTCCGAACTATATGTGATGCACAAAAACCATTACAACAGTAGCTATGAAATGTTAAAGCGTTATTGTAGTTTTAAAAGTTAAAGAAAAGAAACACGAAAGACGTAATAATAATAATAATAATCTTCCAACCACAAATCATTAGCCGGGTTGCTGTAAATATAAAATAATTATAATGTATGTTTAAATATATAAATATGTATTTTCACCAGAGGCAACTGGTCCATAGATGTAGAGGAGGTAGAACCGCTTCTATTTCTGAGACTAAATAATGAAACAAGTAATTTTGAAATAAATCAATACTATGCTTTTCTTGTCATTTAGCAACACATTTTCACTCTAGAAAAATTTACTATTGTAATATTGTAAAATCTATCTTACCTTCTTACCTCCATTTTTCAATTGGTTCTGAACAAACTTTTCTGAAGTCCTGTATTATAAACATGTAAAAGTAGTATCCATATCCATTATTGTTCTTGTTGTTTGACTGTTATGCTGCCTTTTTATGGACTAAGTGAAAGCCCATTTACTCTCCTGTCTGTCAGGGCAAAGCAAAAGAGCTCCCCCTGTCTGCAGTGCGCTTCATGGAGGAGATGGGCGAGTGCGCCTTTGGGAACATATACAAGGGCCACCTGTACCTGCCGGGAATGGAGCATGCCCATCTGGTGGCCATCAAAACGCTAAAGGACATGTCGAGCCCGCAGCTGTGGGCCGAGTTCCAGCAGGAGGCGGTGTCGGCCGCCGAGCTGCAGCACCCCAACGTGGTGTGTCTGCTGGGCGTGGTCACACAGGAGCAGCCCGTCTGCATGCTCTTCGAACTGCCCGGCCGGGGCGACCTGCACGAACTGCTCACTCTGCGCTCGCCACACTCCGACGTGGGCTGTGGCAGCGACGAGGACGGCACCGTGCGCTCCACCCTGGAGCACAGTGACTTCCTGCGCTTGGCCGTCCAGGTGGCTGCCGGCATGGAGTACCTGGCCGGCCACCTCTACGTCCACAAGGATCTGGCTGCCCGCAACGTTCTGGTGGGGGAGCAGCTGCATGTCAAGATCTCTGACCTGGGGCTGTCCCGGGAGACATACTCCTGCGACTACTATCGGGTCCAACCCAAGACATTGCTGCCCGTCCGCTGGATGTCCCCAGAAGCCCTTGCCTTTGGCAAATTCTCCACCGACTCAGACATCTGGGCCTTCGCCGTGCTGCTTTGGGAGATCTTCAGCTTCGGCCTGCAGCCCTACTACGGTTTCAGTAACCAGGAGGTGATGGACCTGGTTCGTAAACGCCAGCTTCTGTCCCGCCCGGCAGACTGCCCTGCCCACTTCTATGCCATGATGGTGGAGTGCTGGCAGGAGATCCCCACACGCCGGCCCCGCTTCAAGGACCTCCACGCACGCCTCCGGGCCTGGGAGGGCCCGCTAGCATCTCACACCAGCTCGGCGTCACCCTCTGATGGCCACGGCACGACGCAAACCACGTCGCTGAGCACCAGCTCGGTCAGCAGCGTGAGCGGGCCCCAGTACACCGGGTATGTGTTCCCCGCTCCGGGCATCCCTCAGGGGCCCAGGTTCATTCCTGTCAGCGGTTACGCCGTCCCACCAGGCTATGCCGCCTTCCCCCCCGCCCACCTGCAGACTCGGGGGGGGGGCTCCCGCAGCCTGCAGCACTGCCCACCCCCAAAAAGCCGCTCTCCCAGCAGTGCCAGCGGTTCCACCAGCACAGGTCACGTGACCAGCGTCCCCTCCACAGGCTCCACCCACGACGCCAACACTCCCCTGCTGTCCCACTGCGTGCCGCTCTCTGGCCTCGGCGGGGCCCACACTCGGACATACGAGCCAGACGGCTCTGCTGATGGACCCGCGCAAACCTGCCTGTCTACAGAATCCAGCACACACGCATATTCCGAAATGCACATCATCACCGCCAACCTATAAATAGTTCTGTAGCTATTTTAAGAATAGAGTGTTTACCATTTTTGTAATATAAGTAAAACCTGCATGAAGTTCAGAGACTTTTATTTGTTTTGTATGGGTAAAACGAAGAAGAGATTGAAAAAGAAGTCCATGTTATTGCACAAAAACTGGCTGTGAATCAGTCCGACTCCAGTTTAAGCTCATGTGCCCAGCTAGCGATTTAGGATTTCTATGTCCATCACAAGAATTTTTTTCCTTTTGAAAATCTTTCAGGATCCTCAACCAAGAACAAAGCATATACAATTACATACGTAATGATGCTCTCTTAAGGGAAGTTTCTAGACCATAGTTACGCATTTACTGGACATACAACTAGCATTTAACAAACATAAACAAAGCATTTAACGACACATAAACCTTCTTCGTTACATAAGCTGCTCACAGCTGCCCAAACTCAACTTGTTTACATCATCAAAGAATTCAGTTGATTATTACAAGCTGACTTATGAATACAACATGCAGAAAATGTGTGAAATAATTTCCCAGTGTTTTTTGGTAATATTTTCTATTTCTCCTCTCTGATCTGAGCAAAGCTGTGCCTTAATTGTTCCTGCTATTAAATATTATTACTGTATTTCTTGATTTTTACTTGATCAGAAATTGCTATTGAATTGATTTTTTTTACATTCTTGGGTTGGCAAGGTGGCACAGTGGTTATCACTGTTGCTTCACATGTCCAGGACCGGCGTTCGAGCCCCTGCTATGATCCTGTGTGTGGAGTTTGCATGTTTTCCCCGTGTTGTCATGGGGTTTCCTCTGGGTACTCCAATTCTTTCCCCTCACCCCACATTCCAAAAACATACTGTGCTTAACTGGAGTTACCAGATTGTGTCCATGAATGCTGTTCCCTGACTTATGCCCATAGCCTCTGGGATAGGTTCCAGACCCCCCTGGACAGGACAAGCAGTTACAGAGAATAGATGGATGGATTTTTCCATTCCTCATTTTGTCACCAGCCTTTTATTTTCTTGGCCTGACAGGTTACACACCAATCTTTCAGATCAGTATTTCACTGTTTGTGGTTAAGTGTAGCAGGCTTGATGATACACGAATAATGTCAACAGGCCACGTCATTCACAGGCAGTCGTCTTACTTTTAAAATGGTGTAATTTGCAGATAATATCAAGCGATGTGTATCGTTCGCTCAGAGAGTAGGCGTGTGCAATTTGAAATGTTTTATTTAAGGCAAATAGAGAAATGGAAGATTTTCTGTTTTTCTGTCCAGGATATTATTCTATTATTAATATGATCAATAAAGAAAGAAACAATTCCGAAAGGTTTTATCTCAATTAGGCTTTTTCTTAGTTCATCGGTATAAAATGTATCCACATATCATGGGGTATTATCGAAATTATCTGTTAAGTCTTTATATCAAAACCAGTTGAAAAAAAATCAATTAAAATAGACTGTGAATCTCACTGGCCTTCTTTGTCTTTGCCATAACTATCCTACCTTGCTGTATTTGTGAGTGTGTGTATCTGTTTTATTCGGATTCTAGGGCCACTTGCAATGAAGACTGAAAAAATGTTGTGCATATTTTTGTGCAAATATTTGTGAATACTTGTGTGTTCCCATTTTCCTCACAGCATCATAATGTAGATCGCTCTGTTTCACTTCCTTACTCATCTAAACTGTTGTGTTGAATCTAATGTCATACTCAAATGTACTCTCACCAAAATGACCTTAGTAGTTTTTCAGGTATAAGCCTTTATAATGTTTATATTGTATAGATGTACTGCAAAAATGGAAATTTTGCTAATTTATCCTCAACTTCTATTTTTACTGTATGCAGTTTTATTCCAGCACCATTTCACCAACATTTAATACAAGATTATGCAACAGCGTTGCTGGGATTTTAAGCGGTGCATCAAATTTATTTTTGCATTTAAAATTTATTTTTAAAAACTACCACTGCTTTGAAATACCCTTAGCAGTCTTGTAGACTACAGATTGCTATATCAAGATAATAATTATAGTTAGTATTGCCTCTGGATTCTGTAAACGGAGAATCAGGCATGGGGGCATCCTAGTTAAGTAGAAGTATCATTATCTCCAGCAGAAATATTCACTGCAGCTGAGAATACTTTAGCACGCAGGTTCGTGCGATTGTCCCGCTAACATGTTAGCTATTAGCGTATACAGCTGCATGCTGGGTTTACGTTTTTCATTGCAGCTGACCGCATATTGTAACCTGTGTGTACTAATCACGCCAGCTGTGTCACTTTTATGCTTTATTGACCACGTGGCCTTGTTTTGTATTTCTCTGCCTTTGCACATGTGTTTGCATGACAAAAAAAAATTAAATGACGTCCTTCTGTGATATGGTGCTGTCCTTGTTCTCACTGTTTATTGTCATCCTGGGTCTTGTGATGTGCGTATGCCAGCATATACGTATAAAACGCGTCTCATGTTGGCCATGTCCTATCTAGTGAGAAATACTTATTTTTAAAAATTCTGCATGAAACTTTATACCTGAGAAATAAATGATTAAGCAGGACATTTCAAAGTGTGCATTCATGAATCCCGTGAGCAAAAGCTCAAACAACCTGATGCAGATAAAGATTAATCAATTTGTGGAAATACTGTTTTCTATTGTGCAGTGTGTGTGGAGTTTGCCTGTTCTCGCTGTGTTCTTTTGGTTCCCTCTGGGCACTCCGGGTCCCTCCCAAAGACATGCAGTTAGGTTATTGGCATCTCTGAATTGTCCAGTGAGTGATTTTATGTATGTGAGTCCACACCATGCCATAGATTAATTCTTATATTGGTGTAACTCAGCCTTTAACCACACGCTGCCTGGAATAGGCTTCCCCCCCTCCCCCCCAGGCCTTCTGAACATGGATGGATGGAACAATAAACCTGGTTAAAAAAAAAAACAAAATAAAACAACTGCCTCAGTTCTTAAATGCTAGCTGCAATACTATGTTTATGTAACCAGATGGCAGTATACCAGTAAAAGTATTTTTCTATGGTTGACTAACGTTGGAACCAAACTCCTGGAGAGGGACTGGATTCTATTCCATTCTGGAGTTGCCCATGGTGAGAGGAGCCAGGCAGGGGTGGGGCTACTTATAGCCCCCCGGTTTGGTGCTAATGCATTGGAGTTACCCCGGTGGATGAAAGGGTCGCCTTCCTTTGACTTCGTGTCGGGGGATGGACTCTGACTGTTTGTGCATACATGCCGAACACTAGTTCGGAGTATCCAGCCTTCTTGGAGACCTTGGAGGGGGTGTTGGAAGGCACCCCCCCCCCCTCGGGGACTCCATTATTCTGCTTTAATACTGACAAGGGTAACGACAATGAAGCCTGGAAGTGTGTGACTGGGAGGATCAGCCTGCCAGATCATAATCTGAGCGGTGATCTGTAATTGGACTTCTGTGCTAATCACAGTTTGTCCATAACGAACACCATGTTCAAGCATAGGGGTGTTCATAAATGCACCCGGCACCAGAGCACCCAAGGCTACAGCTCGATGATCGAATTTGTAATTGTATCGTCAGAAATGCGTCTGCGTGTTTTGGACATTCAGGTGAAGAGAGGAGCAGAGTTGTCAACTGATCGCCACCTGGTGGTGAGTTGGAGCCAAAGGCAGGGGAAGATTCCAGAGAGACCAAACACACAGTGCAGGTACGCTGGGAGTGTCTGGGGGAGGCCCCTCTCCGGAAAATCTTTAATTCACACCTCCGGCAGAACTTCTCTTCTCTCCCGAGGGAGTCAGGGGACATGGAGCCTGAATGGGTCATGTTCCGGGACTCCAACTTTAGGGGTATCACACTCCTCAGCCTCCCTGGGATGGTCTATGCCAGGGTACTGGAGAGGAGGGTCCGTCCGTTAGTCGAACCTCAGGCCCAGGAGGAACAATGCAGATTCCGTCCTGGTCACGGAACATTGGACCAGCTCTTCACCCTCACAACGATACTGGAGAGTTCATGGAAGTTTGCCCAAACAGTCTACATGCGCTTTGTGGACTTGGAAAAGGCATATGATTGTGTCCCTCAGGGGGTCCTGTGGGGGGTTCTTCAGGAGTATCAGGTATGGGGTCTGTTGTTTGTAAGCCAATAAATCCCCGTACAAATGGAGTGAGAGTTTGGTTTGCATTGCCAGCTGTAAGTCAGACTTGATCCAGGTGAGCTTAGGACTCCACCAGGGCTGCCCTTTGTCACTGATTCTGTTCACAACTTTTATGGACAGAATTTCTAGGTGTAACCAAGGGGTGGAGGGGGTACAGTTTGGGGGCCTCAGGATCGCGTCTTTGCTTTTTGCTGATGATGTGGTCCCGTTGGCATCATCAGGCTGTGACCTGCAGCATGCACTGGGGAGGTTTGCAGCTGAATGTGAGGCAGCCAGGATGAGGATCAGCACCTCCAAGTCTGAGGTCATGGTTCTCGACCAGAAAAGGGTGGATTGCCCTCTCCTGGTGGGGGATGGGCTGCTGCCTCAAGTGGAGGGGTTTAAGTATCTTGGGGTCTTGTTCATGAGTGAGGGAAGAAGGAAGCGAGAGATCAACAGACGGATCAGTGCAGCACCGGCAGTGGACTTGTGGACGCTGTACTATTCTGTTTTGGTGAAGAGAGAGCTGAGCCAGAAGACAAAGCTCTCAATTTACCAGTTGATCTATGTTCCCAGCCTCACCTATGGTCACAAGTTCTGGGTAGAGACCAAAAGAATGAGATCGTGGATACAAGCTGCAGAAATGAGCTTCCTCCCCAAGGTGTCTGGGCTCAGCCTTAGCGATGGGGGGAGGACCTTAGACATTGGGGAGGGCCTCACAGTAGAGCCGCTGCTCCTCCAATCAAAAAGAGCCAGTTGAGATTGTTTGGGCATCTATCTAAGATGCCTCCTGGACGGCTCCCTGGAGAGGTGTTTCAGGCATGTCCAACCGGGAGGAGGCCCCAGGGCAGACCCAGGACACTCTTGGCTGACCTGGGAATGCCTTGGTATTCCCCTGGAGGAGCTGGAGGAGGTGGCTGGTGAGAGAGAGGTCTGGGCATCCCTTCTTAGACTGCTGCTCCCATGACCCGACCCCGGATAAATGCGGAAAATGGATGGATGGATGGATGGATGGATGACTGATGTTGTTTTGAATTTTGCACAACCTGTCATAGTATAACCATGCATGGAATTCTGCCAGTTTGCTGTATGTTATTGTCATCCGGTGGCACCCATCTTTCCTGCAGATGTTAAGGCATTCCTTCAGTCTTCGTATATATGCTCAAAAGTGGGCCTTTCGGAGTACAGGATCCAATGGTGAAGGCCTGCTGAATTTCAATGCAACATCTCTTAGACTCCCTGAGTATTTATTTAACTCTCTGAAGTCCATTTTGTTCTTGACTTTCACTTCAGTCGACCTTTTCGCTAAGGCACGGAAACAAATGCAATTGTTAAATTAACAGCAAGGGTTCGTATAATCTTGTAAAATGTGTATAAACTCTCTAAGGGTCACATCAACCCTGCAAATTTCGCTGTGAAGCCAAATAAGTACCATGTGTCTGATTTAGGATGTTAGCTCTGAATCACTGCCTAAAATGCTTCCTGTTTCAAACTGACCCCTTTGCTCACTGCTGTGACCATGCAATCCTAGGGTCGCCTCCATGTCAGCTGTCACGTCCAGCCCTGCCCTACCAGTCTGTTCCCTGTGTTTCCCACAGGCGGGGCTGCTAATCAGCCACACCTGTAGCTCATTGTCGTTACCTTGTGTTCCTGCCCTCTTGTTAATCAGTCACAGGTGCCCCTCGTTCATTCCTCTATATTCCTGCATATAAGAGTTCCCCAGTCGTGTGTTCCCTTGTTGGGTCATTGATGTTGTTATGGTTGTGCTGGTGTCTGGCTGCTTCTGAGTAAGTGCCCCTTTTAATAAAGTCCCCACATGGGGTGATCCTACCACTGCTCTCCTCGAACTGTTCCTTCCTTGCCTGCGTCATGCCTTGCTGTCAACCCCACGCCATGACAATAGCTACCAATTACCGCAACTTATAATTATTAAAGTAACTTGTAAATCCAGTTTTCTTATCTGTAACTTGGGTACTAAGTAATGTTTTTTTTTTCCATGAAGAAGCTTAGAAAGCTATCCTTACATTTTAATAAGTTAACGTTAAAATCAAATGCTTGTATATGTCCATTATCGTACGCCACAAGAGGGCAGTACTATACCAGTTTAACGATCTTTCTACAAACGCTCCAGTGAAATGTTCGCGAACTGAAGATGGTGTACTAAATATTATCCATCCAAATCATTTTATTGTTTCAAAACCTTAAAGTATGTTATGAGTGCTGTTGAGTCTTATTGGGATTTTTTTTTATTAGTTGCATTTGCATCCTTTAATTCCTATATATCAAATTTTAGAATAGCATTTATTCGTTATCCTTATGACCCCGTTCTGGATTCACGCTTAATTTATTTTCTGAATATAAACGCAAATTTCACCAACAGCTAAAACATGATGGGTATGTAACCTGTTTTAGCCCGATTTGTCTTTTTTTTTTTTTTTTTTTTTTTTTTTTTAATTCTGTCATAGCTACATAAACATGTTTTTCCTGTAGTCTCCCAGATGGTCCGTCGAAATTCGGAACTGGAAGGTACAGAGAACTGGGAAGTCAGCACAGGTAATGCAAACAAGGCCATCTACCTCCCAGCAGGGGGCGCTGAACTGAGTACACAGCTGCCAGCAGGTGAAGAGTGAGTCTCTTACACCAATGATTAAACAGTGGAGTTTTGAAGTTGTCACGGTGATCACTGCAATTTACTAAGTGTTATGCAACAGTTTTTTTTTTTGTTTGTTTGTTTTCCTTTGTCTGCAGATGCTAAGATACGTAACAACAGATTGCATTTGGTAGCAGGCAGAAAACCCTCATGGAAGTGAGTAGTGGGTTCTGCTATCAGCACTCTGCACAAATACTGGTGCTGTCAGATATATCTGATTACACTCACAGAAAAGAGAGGACTTCTGGGGTTTGATAAAGGAGCAGCTTGAAACCCAGTGTTTAATCTACATCTGGAACAGTGGCAACATACAGAAGGCATTGATTTCTGTCAACAAAATCTAGCTAGCAGTGATTGGAGATACACCAGCACTTTGTGACCCATAGTAGTATGGAGGTGTGCCGATTGGGTCATCCCAACAGGAAGCGCTTGACAGTAAATGCCAATCGCACTTCCCATCGCTGCCCTCAGGCCACCATGGGTGGCTTTTAAGCAGGATCTCGGGTGCTTATCGTGTCACCCGTACATAAAGGTACTTTGACCAGCCAAGTAAAAAGTCACAACAATAAAAAAGAGGTATGATGTAATCGCATCAATCAGGAGCGACCTGTGATTGAAGTGAAGACACTCCCTCATGGTTTGTTACGTACGTAAAAGCTTTTCCAGCAGTACAATGTCCAGCAGGCTGGGTCCATCGCAGGACAGTGTTCTGCTGTTTTGCTGGGCCCGGCTCCTGAGTGTCACTAAGAGGTGAGCTCCAGACCTCCAGTCGTTTGCACTTGTCAGCTGTTAGGCCTTAAGTCGCCTCAGGCATGGGAAGAGGTGTTCAGTGGATCCGAGAAAGGGGGGAAGTACCTGGAAACCAGTCTCCAGGGTTACTCTGGACAAAGCATATGACTTACACTTCACTTCAGGTGGCACAAATAATGTAACCGTACACTCTTACTTAACATGTTAATTATGTACCGATCCCCTGTTCGTTCATCGTTAATCAGTCAAAACGGTTCATGTATTTCATGCAGTTACTATAATTTGCTCATGATTCGTAGTTGAGTGATAACTGTTACTAAGTTACTTGTCCCCAACTCAAGTAAAATGTTACTGACTCATACTACATTTTACTAGTCCAGGAAAAACATCGGGGCACAAATAAATTAAATCTAGAAAATTCTAGTCAAGACAAAATCATAAGAAAGAGAGCTGTTTGACTTTGAAAAGAACTGCTCGCCTCCATTTTAATGTTGCAGAAATGAAGCTGTAGATGTCTGTTGTCTTTGGGAGAAAATTCCTACTTTAGGGCAACACATCTAAAGGCTCTTTTTCCACCCAAAAATACATGGAATACCTAACCGAGGGAATATGGGTTTAATCTAGTCGTGTTTTATGTGAAGGTAGCAGGCCTTTGAAGTCTTCTCGTCTTTATGTGTTTGTAATGATGATTGAGAGGCTCTGTAACGCTGAGATATCGGACTTCACACGAGCGCCCGATAGCACATCCACCAAGAACAACTCAGACGGTGAAATTTTCCTCAGATACTTCGTAGAGTCCCAGCTTGTGGTTTACATGGAAAATATAAACCCTGGTTAAGATGTAATCAATCTGTGCTCTGGAGAAAGCTTCAAAGGGCAACAGCACAAGGAATGAATCTTGAGCAACATTTGTTATAAATGTCATATGTCTTTCTTATATATTATACCCAGTTGTTTCAGGTTTTGGAGTCAGGCATCAGAAAGATGGAAAAAGTGTGTAAGTAACTTTGGGTTGGACTAAATGTACATATTAGTTTTTCTAAGGTTAAACAACCTTTTGCCATCTTACTAGAACTATTATCAGTGTTTGAATTACTAGAGGTGGACTCCATTATTCTGCTTTAATGCTGACGAGGTTAACGACAGTGAAGCCTGGAAAGGTGTGACTGGGAGGATCGTAATCCGCCTGATCATAATCTGTAATTTATTCTATAAATTGTTAGAATATTGCTTGCCATCTTACATCTTCTTTATTCGGGCTTGGTCAAAAAAATATAACTCGGAGGAAATCTAAATGTTCAGTTAACACCAGAAATAATCTTATGTAAGATTTTTAATAGTTAAACTGGATGTTTATTCTTGCCGAACGTCTGGTTTTAGACGCAGAAACATTAGATGCCAGTCTGTCCTGGCATGTTAGAAAGGAAGTAAACAAGGGGTTTGAACTGTATATTCCTCTGATGGATTTTTCCAGAGACAGAAATGCTGTCCAGAGATATTTGCAATGCATCTTGGGTAAAGAAGACTGCACTAGAATGTATCATATGATGCGTCATCGTATATTAGAGACGTGCAAATTAAAGGTCAGCTGATATTTATACCTTAAACTACAAGTTGCATATTCTTCACATTTTCAATTATTAGGAAGTGAAATATTGTTTGGCCATGTCTTTTTCTGTTCGATGTTTGAGTGCTGCTATTGACTGAATACATGACTATCAAATAATTAACATGAACAAAATACCATCCATCCATCCATTTTCCAGAACCGCTCATTCCATTTCGGGTCGCGGGGGGTCCGGAGCCCATCCCGGAAACTGCGGGCGCAAGGCAGGGAACAACCCAGGATGG
>JAAGVU020000043.1:8379217-8411029 GCA_011763525.2 Mormyrus iriodes | reverse complement strand
CCCGAAATGGAATAAGCGGTTCTGGAAAATGGATGGATGGATATATATATATATATATATATATATATATATATATATATATATATATATATATATATATGTGTGTGTGTGTGTTTGTGTTCGTATATGTATAATTACAATACTTGTATTATCCCTTGTATTATATAACTATATAAAATCAGAGTATATATCCAAATTCATGCAGTTCGGAATGAGTTATGGAGGTTAAATTATCATTAGCATGTAAGTGTGAGTTCCTAGCAGTGCACCAGTTGGGATACTCCAGTACTGCATGTTTTATGTCCCAGAACAGGCTCTTGATTGCATGACCATTTATCAAAAGTGGATGGAGCTCTTTAAAATATATTTTTATTCATTGTTCCCTGTTGCCTGAATCTGGACTGGGTCTCCCGCTCAACACAAGATGCCCATGCCATTCTGAGGCGTGCTAAGGCTCACACAACCTGCTCAGAGGAAAGTGCCATCCATGTGATCTTTCTCATGGCGGGCAATAGGGGGCACAGTGGAGCAATAAGTATTAGAGGAACCCCACACACCTGATGCTCAACAGTGTGGCTTGAACCCAGAAACCCACTGTAGGATACATCTTTTGTAGCCTGTTATGACACTGGAGGGGGGATTTTATGGCATGAGGAGAGCAGAAGGTGGCATGAGCTACAAGCTGTCGACTCATGACGAACTTGTGTGGGGGAGTGGCCAAATAATCACCTGCCTATTAATGCATGATAGATGCTGAGGAAATGAATGCCTCTCAGTTAAATGAAAATAAAAAGCTATAGTTTCAAGATTAAAATCAGAGCTTAAATTATCTTATGTTGCTATGGATCTATTAAGGATGATGTGGTGGTGACATGTTCCACATAATGGTTAATCTACCTCCTGCTAGCACAGGGACAAGGAGAGGTTTCTGCGGGGTTGAGGAGCTGGCTCATCTCTGACTGGGCCTTGGAATCCTCACCCATGGAGCAGAGGCTTGGGGCAGCCTGGGCGGTGGTACGCTTTGATCTTTCGGGCAGTGGCTTCTGCTGCAAAGCGAACGCGGTATTCAGCATGTTAGTGTGTGTGTGTGTGTGTGTATGTGTGTGTTCGTGGGAGAGTCAGCAGAGAAAGGTTCCATCCAGGGTATCTTACAAACAGAACTCACAGATGCATCCATCTGCACATTGCTGCACCCTTCTGGCTAATTTTTAGTCATTGTGCAATTTGCCGGATAGCCAGTACAGATGACTTGTAATAGTTCTTATGGGAAAGATTTGTAAAAACGCCTCTTTCTATATATTTTCAAGCAAACTTCTTAGAATTATAGTAATTATACCAATTCCTACCAAGCACTTTGCATTTTGGGTATCTTGTGCAGTATGGAACCAATGTAGCTCCTGTGTGGCAAGTTGGATGGAGCAATCGGGCACATGGCAGCAAGGCACGGCGGTTTCTTAGGAGCTGTGTCCCTCGCCTTGGCCAGGAGGGCGGCAGAGCTTGCTCCAGATTCTGGCTGTCAGCTGTGTCCAACACTTGGTTTGCAGCATATGTCTGGCATGGAGAGTGAGGCGGCCTCCGCTGCTTGTGGTGATGCCAGTTAATCCATTCTGAAACGCAAAGAAGCAGTTAAAGCATTAAGTGGTATCTTTCTTAACAAATAGTCAAATCTGATGCGATTCAACTGATATCAAAGCACCCTCTCTGTGAATTTAGGGACTGCTACTTTTTTGTCAACATTTTTGTTTTAATTTTATCAGTTTTTGTGATCTAGCTGGATTTAATCAGCCTAAGGTTTTACCCAGATCCATCTGACCTTGGATTCCAGCTCCAGAACTTAACTAAACTCACTTTGAATGCAATTCATTTTACCTTAACATGTTAATGAAATATGTACTTTCTGCATTTAAATTTATGTTGTTTTCAGTCACCATTAGACTAATATTGCTATCAAGCAACATATTTCATTATGTCATATATTCACTATTTTCTAAACTCTTTTATACTAGGAACCTCAATATTAGTTCAGCAACATAGTTACCTGAAAGTTAAATCACTTTAGATAACGCTTAACCAAAACACTTTCATTTCTACTATAACTTTATCTTTTTTGAGTGAATAGGGTTATGCCTTGCCGGGAAACAACAAAAATAGTGGATTTAAAATTACCTAAAGCAGTGCTGCAGAAAGGTATTCTTTCAAAACTGTCAACATACATCAGTCTTAACTAGTGGACCGTGAAAGAAGATACATTGTGTAGACTGTCGATGCCAAATGCTGAGAAACATGCAAAGACCTGTCAGGCTTCTAGACGTGTACTTCTACAAAAACTTTCTGAACATATTTAATATTAGAAGTGGAGATCATGCTTGTTGTTGGGTAATTTTTTATTACTGTTATCCCAGAAATCGCAATTTTAAGAACAACGCATTTTGTCAAATGTTAATATAAATGAATTTGGTTTGTTTTGAAATGATCGTTATTAGCGCAATGAAACCAGACCCAAAAAGACTTCAGTAAACGTGTCTCTGCATGGTCAGTTTTTTGAATGCACCTTTTAATTAATACGGCTTTGGTGTGAAAGTAATTGTACTTCGAAGTGACTCCGAATCCGTGAGTGGCGATGGCTCCATGCCGGTGTTTCGCCCTACCGCCGTCTGTTCCCGTTTCCATTGTGGTGCTCCGGACTCTTACTTCGGGCTCACTTTTAATGTGTGCGGCCGCCGCCAGGAGTACGCAGCGTTTGCTTTATATCACTATGATACGGTTTAATTCTGATCGGCGTTTAATACGCGTTACTGCCAGGGCGATGCATTGGTGATACGGTCAGAAGTCGAGGGAAGCGTTTGCAGAAATTTCTGGAAGTTTTGGGAGTAGTGATCGAGAGCCAGGTTCGCTTCAAGTTTTCCTTTTGGTTTGCAGCCGCTTAGATTCGCACCCCCTTCAACCCAGGCAGGCAATCATGGCGAAATGGGTGCAGGAAGGACCTGTGTATTTAGCTCGATTTTCCCCACATTGGAACAAGTTTTCAAAGCCTGGTTCACTATGGGGTCGCGGTAAGTTTGTAGCCTGGAGCTTGGTGGCTGCCTGTGCGCTTTTGTGCTGCGGACAGTGTTGCGCCGAGGAATTTTCAATCCTGGACGAGGCGCAAGTTTTGGCTGTACAGATGAAGAAACTGTCCTCGGAGGAGCTCGGAGTTTTCGCCATGCAGGTAAGTGCAGGGTGACCATCGCTGCCACTGTCTTGCCGGGAAAGTTGTGCAGATGCGCCGCTGCGGAGTCTGACTTTGTAAACCTTCCGCATCCTGTATAAAGTAGTCAAAGCTGAAACAGAAACGCCAGGAAGGAGGTGTTAAGGTTTTCCTTTTAATTTGCAATGTATAGGCCTATAAACGGTGGAGATGGAAAAGGCAGTTATTACATGTATCATTAAACGTTGGGCTAGCTGCAAAAAAACTTGTTTTCACATTAGCGGGTAACGAGCGGGGATCAACATGTGCGGTGCGTCTGGGCTCTGTTGACAAACACCTTTTACGGAGTCAAAGATTTATTACAAATTCCCTGTTTTCACAGCGTGTCTGCACTCCTAATCTGTTTTAACTAAATATCTCAACTTTTGATTATTCTCAATCTCTACAGTGCAACGTGTACGGCATGTATGAAAAGTGTTTCGATGATGACACTGAGAATTTTAATAATTTTTTAACATATTCGTCCACATTTTAATTTGTGTGAAAGTAAATTGTTTTCTTCTGAAATCCGATTTATTTCCCATCATACAAATTTCCTGCGCACCTCCCCATTATTTCACACAAAGGAATCGATATCCGTTTTGTTACCAACACATTTGCTGTCCTCAGTATGGTTAGAAAAATATGGCTGCACGTGATTAAAAAAATGTAAAAATGCAGATCTTTGGCGCTTATTACGAACAACTTAACTGCTGCCCCGCTGTGTTCAGGTGTTAGTTAAATAGGGATCAGATATACCGACATTGATTACGATACGCATGCAATGTAACCGTTCGTCGCTTACTGTGCTTATTAAATGTCTGTGCATTGATCTGTATGTATTCTTTGCATACAATGCAATATAGCAGCATTGTCTGGACAAAGTGTTTTACTAGGAAGGGGGGAGCTGGATACTGTGGTGATTTAGCGCCTCGACTTAACATTCAGCTGCAGAGGGGATCCTCACACCTCGCAGACAATATGGTCAGCCGGCCAAACGGTGTTTCATCTTTCTCTAATTATTCTGGATTCCCGCCTCCTTGCCAAATCGTACAATCCATCAATTTTAACAATCTACAGCTGTAATTTTTTTTATTTTAAAACTGAATTGGGCATTAAAGTACCGTCACTACACTGCAGTTTGTTTATTTTTTTCCCCCTAAGTGCCATTTATAACAGTTATATGAATTTGCATGTAGAGAGCAATGTGAAGAATGCACGGCTGTTCCAGCTATACTAGTGTTAAATGGGCTGATACGCCTCCCAAAATTGCCCGGGAATGTGTTTTTAACGGTAATGTCTGAAACCTGTGACAAGTAAAATAATTAGTGTGAAGTTTTGACATGGAGTGAATAACTTTTGAGTTTTTTTTTTGGTGGGGGGGGGGGGTTATAAACATGTCAGTGAACGTTTTCATTTTCTGCCAGAGGGTTTTTCATTTTCTCATTTTCTGTCTCATGTTGACTCTATGAAGGTAGAGAGTCAGAGAGAGTCAACACTTAGAGCTGAGTAAATAATTGACTTGCCCGGTGATGCTTGGCCTAATCTGATGGGGTTGTATGGAAATCTTTACGCACTGCCCTGTGATTCTCGCACAGCTTTGAAATGCCAATTTCTGAGTTCATTATTTCCTTGGCCCGTTTTTGATCATTTTTGAGATGGAATATTGTTTTGTTTCTGTACTTTTGAATTTGTTTGCCTCGACACAAACACACACACACTGGTTTTTGTGTGACCCAATAAAGCTGAAAAACCACTGATTTCCATCCTCTGCCCTCGCCTAGTGTAGGCATTTCTTTAACACCTCAGAAACAGCATGCTGCCATTGCATCCCCCTTTCTCCTAGTGTATGCTTTCACTCCACCTGACATTTTGGGGAGTAGGTTCTGTACTGATCTGTTTCACTCTGTTGAGGTGTGTTTTCTGCTTTTCAGTGTTTTTGCTATATAAATTATACACTATATATTCTGTCGTGTTGTTGCTAGATGTCTTGAAATATTTTATTATTGGTTTATACTGCTTTAAATGCGCTTGTTTCCTGAATTTCATAATTTTTCATATTTTTGAGATTTGTTTTTATATAAAAGAGAGAATCAGAAGCCTATGGAATGGAGATGTAATTGTTCTTGAAATTGTAATTAATTGCGATTAGTGGCTGAATTATAGTCTGATTTTTTTCTTTTTTATTATGTGGTTCCTCATTTTTGGTTCCTCTCCTCCTTTGTCATCTGGTTTTCTTTAGCTAATTTCTTTGTCTTTCCTTTTCCCTGTTTTGTATTACTCTCTTAATATCAGAACACACCCATGTAAAGCGCCTTGGGGCGACTCCGTTGTGAAAGGTGCTATATAGAAGTTTTGAATTGAATTTCTACAGATGGTTTTCTAATTGAGGTGGGTCTTGGGTGTTTTGCTTTTAAGACAGGAACAGTGACTAGCAGCAACCAAGGCTGATGAACGATCGGCTCCTGTCACTTGTGAAAATTTTTGCTGGAACACACCAGCTAATCAGGAGGCTCACCGTGTCCAACCGTGCCACACACACCGGCTCAACAGGCAGTCACTGACGTTCTGATGGCAGAAAGTCGGCGTGGTCTGTCCCAGGCTTTAGACCTGGAGGTAGCCGCATTGAGTGACTTGAACCTTAATGACAGGTATAAAATGTGCACATGAGTTCAATGCTTAGGTTTTTTATTTTATTATTCTATTTGTATTTTTTGGAGTTTTTGGGTGAATTCCTTTAAATTTTTAGCAAGGTTTAATGTTGATGTTTGTGGATGGATCTTTCCAGTTTTTTGCACTGATATTTGCATTCTATGTGGACTAAACCTACTGAAAATGTGTATGAAACATTAAACCTATGGTCTGGTGAGGCTTTTCTGAGTGGGATTCTAGTAATCACGAAGTAAGATTTCACTTAATTATTCTTTACAATGTGCCGCTAAATTACTACTGCAGCCCCTCGCTTGGTTTTATTTGAAGGGTTTAACTGAACCGAAACGCCGTTGGGGGGTAATATCTGTATATAATCTTTGTGTGATCTTTTGGGTCCTCTTGGAGCAGAGGCAGGGCAAAGACCTCAGTGGCTTCAGACTTCATCAAACACCAGTAAGAAGAGATAGGAACCGAAGAAAGGAGGGGGGGAGGGGACAGGAAAAAGAAGTGCGGCGGGGGGGTAACCAGTGGTGCTCCCCGTTTTGTCTGCATTTGTGAATAGGCCGGTGAATTCACTCAAGCCCCTCCCCCCCACCCCCTGTTTGGAGGCTTTGCATTTCTAATAAGCAGTGAGCCGGGGGCCCCTTCGTCCCCCTGATCTGCTTTTCCCATTTCTGTCTACTTTCCTCTGTCTTTACGTAGTAGAGTGTCCCCCTTCACTGGCGCTCCTCTTAAAGTTCATATCGCCAGCAAGGAACATGCCCCTTTCTCTAACTTTATTTGGCCTGGTTTTATTTGACGTGTTTTTCTCCTTTCTGTGTCCCATAAGAGGGACATTGGGCACGTCGGCAGGCTAAGTCAGGTCTCCTCACTGGGGGTGGTGGGGGGGTGGGTAAAGCTTTGAGGTGGGGGGCCACACAATGGCACAGCGGAGGAGAGGTCACTGTCCACCCAGTGCTGCTTTTTCATTGCAATGAATAAATAAATAACTGCACTCCATTAATTCTGAACACTTTCAGGGGGCTCTGCAAAGGGGGCGGGGGCCCAGGGTGGGGGGTAATATACTCCTAGTGCCATTGTAGCCATGAATGTAAGTTATAGCTCAGAGGCTCCCCCTTACTGGTGCTGGTAAAGCCCTTTTCACTCTCTTTGCCCTTGGACCGTTCCACGGGATCTGCTTCCGCAGGGAGACACTGTTCTAGCAACAGGCAAACCAGCACCATTAATTATTATCCATTTCTTGCCCATGTCTGTTGATGGTTTACTTATTTGGGAGTTAATGAGGGACAGAAGTGTTGTGTCTTGTGTGTGACTTACTCTGTGGAAGCATTTGACTTTTGAAATGCATCACAGAGGCCTCTAAACACAAAAATAGTTTGAATCCAGAGCTTGCTTGCATGATCGCTTTCATCTTTGTGTAACACTCAACAGTGTTTGTTCGCTTTAACTAGTTTGCGCCAGTCGCGACTGCTTGAAAGTTTGAACAGCAAACCGCCGTTTGGGAGGTTTCAGGGGTTGTGGCGAGAGGGAATTTAACAACTGTGTAAATAAACATTTCTGTGGGGAATACGGATGCACCGCGCTACATGGTTGGTGTTCAAATTTGTTGCCGCGTACCCAAGAAGTTGGCATGGTGAGCTTTCAAGCTCAAAATGGTGACTTTGCGTCACTGAAAAGCTGCACTATTAGAAGGTGTTCCTCATATTCACAGTCCTCGGTGGATATATAGATGCTGTGTTTTCTGATTGTTATAATTAAAATCATAATCTGTGTTGACCAGGCTGGACCTGCTAGTTTTTGCTGGAAATGTCGCCTGCAGATCCATTCCTCCTTGCTGTCCCTGGCTTACCGGACAATGCGAGGACTAACCTGTAATGAGGTTTGGATTGTGCGCCCTCATGGCTGGCTGGGGTTGTTTGGGAGATTAAAGGAGAGATATGACTTGTTTGAAGGGGTGGCTAATTGAAAGGCAGCGTGGCTTCTGAGGCAGAACGGAAGACGGCAAAATGCTAACAGAATCACACAGCGTCTGTCTTCCTAGCTGTTTATTCTTTAGCATCAGTGTAAGCCCTCTGATGCTCTTCCATCTCTAATCAGTTTCACTTTACGTAGCAGCCCAAAGGCTGCATTTTGCAGCTGCATTAAATAAATTCTTCAACTTCTGGCATTATACGATTCAAGTTTCATGAGGAGATGGGGGGGGGGGTATTTGTGGCATGAGAATATTCTGGCACACAACAAAGTATCACTGCAAACTGAACATTTCAGTGTAGCTGCTCCTGTGAGGTGGGTTTTTAGCAGTGGTTTGGCTGTTGATGAAAGAGGAGTGAATAATTTTTGTATTTTTACATTTTTTTTAACGATTTTCAGTGAGCATATAATGGCAAGTGGTCTCCATAGGGTGTGAATATTTTGTTGCAGGTATTTTCTTCCATAGAACCTCACATTGTTTGCACTTTTTTTGAAAATATTTGTACAGTTCATGTTAAGGGACTCGATAAAGGGTAGAATAACAGATCCTTGGGGAGCCTGAGATGGGGAAGTGGGGTGGTTGAACAGTCCAATGATGGGAAGACGCCTTTCCTGGAACGAAAGTGTAGAAATCAGTCGAATAATCCCTGTAATTGCTCAAAATCATTTGTAGCCCCATGAAGTTCAGGATACTGAATGTGATCCTTGGAGCGTGTCCTAAAAGAACATTCGACGGAGAATTTAGTGTATTTTGTGGTTGGGCGTAGGAGGATAGACAATGAGCGTTTGATATTTCAGCTCGCTGTCTGCCGTTTGCCATCGTTAGCATGTCTGTTGACATGATGAGAGCTGTGCTTCCTGTCAGAGCCGCTCTGAAACTCAACACCCCATCCACACATTCTTGTGTGAAATGATTTGACTTTGGAATGTAAATAGCATTCTTTTGCCGGGGCCTCCTGTTGGGTTTTCTCAGCTCTGTTGTAACCTGTTTAGTTGACTCTTTACTCGGATCGATTAGGGGGCTTCAAATGATTTTTGATACTGTATTATAGATATAGCAGGAACTGGAAGGTCTGTCACCAGTAGGGGCTTAAATTTTTAAAGCCTTACCACTCATGATGAACATCTCAGCACACTCTACTAGTGCTACAGTTTTGGGGTGCAAGAAAGGCCATGAGTATAATTTATATATATGCATATATATGAATGAATATTCATAATAATTATTATTACGGCCTTGGCCCGCCCCCAACCAACCAATGTTGATGGCTATGGCCTTGGGTGCAAGCATTTTTGTACTTGATTGTAGAAGGCAGTACATTTTAAACGTGATGGCAATATTTGCAATTGGATCTCTTTTTTTTGTATGTGGGGAAAAAATGAATTATGGAAGAATAATTGCGAGAGCGAACATTTAAAGGATCGTTGGAAGTCGCAGCCACCCCAACGATGGGCTTTACTCCTGGCTGAGTTCGGGAACCACTACCACTGTCTGAAGGCCAGAACATCCAGGCTGAGGAAGAGCTGCTTTCTCCAGCCAGTTTGGACCCTTAATGAGGACACTGTCTAGGACCTGCACAGCCAACGCTCCAACAGCCTATTCAATTTACACATATACAGCTTACATTAGTGTAAATATTTATTTTTAAGGCTGATTTATACTTCAGCATGTAATCTGAGCCGTTGGTACGGTGTAGCCGCGTATCCTACGACATAGCATGATGCCTATAGTTACATTTTTGGGGAGGTTCATGTCAGGCTACAGAGTAGGGTGTGCTATGCCGTATCAATGGCTGAGATTCTACACAAAAGTATAAGTCAGCTTTCAGACTCTCACTACCCACCACTTTACAGCCAATTACACACTATGGATATTTATGATTGTTTTTTTGTCTTTTTTTTCCCTCTTTTTCTTCTTTTTCTATGATTATGATTATTCTTTAATGTCTAATGTCGTGTCTCTTTATATGTCCCCTTCTTACAGTCTGGAGTTAGGCAACCATGCATTTCACGGTACAGTGTATAAGTATAACTGTGTATGTCACAAATAAAACTTGAAAAACGAAATTAAAGGGTGATGACAGGAAAATGTATTGCGGAAGGGTAGATGAGCTTGTCATCGCAGTTTCTCCCTCAGAATAGTGGCGTATTTTTGTCCCGTTAATAACAACGTTGAAATATACACATGGTTTTGTGTGCCCCCCCTTAAAAAAATAAAAATACGAATAACAATAAGCGTGTCTTTGTATGGCGACAGTGTCGTCCAATATCTGTGCCGCTGGCCGCCCGTCTCCGTTCACGTGCAGAGCCTCTCTGTGGCTGTCCGCTCGCGGTTACAGGACGCTGCTTCGCCTGCCAGTTTTACCGCCGTGATGAGTCACTTCCAGCGTGCCACGCGCAAACCCTCGTCGTCCTTTCCGCCATGCGGTCGGCGGCCATCTCTGTGACACTTCTTGCCGGTTTCTCCATCACATTGTGGGAAAACGCCCAGTATATAAGACATATCAGATATTCCTCTCTGCTGTTTCAGTTTTCTGACCTTACTAAGATGCATAATAGTCGGCCCATAAGACTGAATGTGGGGGCCCTTCAAACAAGTCACACCCCATATGAAACTAATCCGTTTTCGCATTAGTTTTGCATGTAAATATTATGATACACATTCTGTTTATGTATGGATACATATTTTACAAAACAATACAGCAGGTGTGTATTCCTGCAGAAGTAGTTGCAAGCATCTCCTGCAATGCCTGCTCTGTCTGTTGGTCACCAAGTCGTTTTATAAAACTTGTGAATCGGGTACTGAAATGGTGATTGTAGTCATAGGAGGTCATGCTTCGGTTTCCAGTGATTTTTACAAAGACATGATCAATGGGGGGGAAAAAAATTACCGATGGCAATGCCTGTGGTCTCTCTCAAGTCCTCAAATACTGAAGATATCATTTAATTTTGAATTCAAATACAGTTTTCACACGTTCTGGGTGTTTCTAGATCCTTTGTTTAAGTTGGAAACTGGTTGCATAGGCACTCTCTACCACCAGGCTCATTTATAGACAGAGAATCTGATCGATTTGTGTATAATTCCTTAAGGATGCAGCTGGAAGTGTGCAAAGTGCTGTGAGGGGCTGTTGGCTCGTGTCTTGTCTCTATTTGTCATCTTGGGCTCCGCTATCTGCTCAGTTGGAACGCTATTGAAGGTTTTAGTAACGGGTTTTTTTTCCCTCCTATACTTTTGTTGGCCAGGGTGTCTAAAAAGCCCAAGGGTCCTTGCATCCTGCTGGTATAGATTCCTTTAGTGTTGAAAGATATAGGTTTATGGTGAAGGCTGCTAGTTTGATATGTACAGGAGCTGTGCTGTAGTACTCCTGAATAAGAGAAATGACGTTAATGCAGTACAATGCCCAGCTGTATGAATGGGTATCAATTGTCATTATCTTAGGATTAGTGTGTCCGCTCAGTGACTAATTGTGTGTGTGGTACGGTGAACTCTGTATCCACAGAGCTTTACAGTCCAGAGCCTTGTTTATAAATCAGACCAGCTTTGAAATGGTGGGCCAAGGTATGCAGACTTTATTGCTACAGCAAAATTATTACATCTCCTTACAATCAGTTATTTTTGTCATGTGGTTGTTGATGTAGAATAATTCTGAGATTATTTTTGGATCTGTGACAGATATATTTAAACGCACTGTAAAATCAGTCAGTACATATGTGAACGCTGGTATATGCATGTCTTTTCCTATAGAAAATGTGGCGTTATTAAAAGCGCTTGGTAACACTTGTGTTTGCGTGCGGGAAGGCAGTTTCTGGGCGGCCGGATTCTGACATTCCTTTCTCTGTTTGAGTTGGTATTTGGTCAGGCTTTTGTTGAGCTTTCACCTTTTGTTTGTGGGTAGGAGAAAGTTTTGGGAATGAGTTCGTTGCAACACCAACGTCCTGGCAGCCCTCGAAACTTCACGGTGTGCTTCAGGACCGCTCAGTCTTGGCAGCAGGACAGGGGAAAACTTTTAATGAGGAGTTCAGTAAAAACACACAAATCTGCGGGCATTCGCTCCCCCCCCCCCCCATGAGTTGATGGTGCTTTGGCTCTATGCTGGCGCACCCTCTCGATGCTTTATGGGAGCAGCTGTGATCTGCAATTTCGTTTTCCGAACTGCAGTCATGAAATGTCGAAGTTCACAGCATGGTGAAGTTTAAAGGGGAGATGTGGCCCAAAACATTTTATTTTTATAAAAAGTTTGTATCTTTGTGCTGCTGTGAAACAATAGATTCACAGGTTTGGCTGTTGTTTTTTGAGAGATGCCAGGTGATTATAACGTGACTATTCCAGGCTCAAACTTGCTTCACGATTTGGTGTAGGAGTACATGGTAAATTTATATGCACCATAATTCCCAGGTGTCTTCAGTAGATGTTAGTTCTGCTTTGAAGAACCCATCGGAGAAGGTGGTGAATATCTTCTCTCACGAAAGGCTCCGAAATCAAAATCTGAGTTTGCTTTGAATATAGTGAACCATCAAACAAACCATCACCGTGACGTGATGCCAGCAGCTGCTGCTTCGTAGTTAGGTTTCTGTAATTCTTGCCTTCGTTTTATGTTCTCCAATAATATTAACCAAAGTTTTATATTGATTTATCAAAGGCTATGATGTTCCATAAAAGGTTAGCATTAGGAGAGAATATGCACTGTGTGGAACAAAGGATAATATACACATTGGAAAGGGAATTGGAGCGAAAATGTTTTTTCTTCAGTCAGCCATAATAGGATGTTTTAAACCACGCCGTCTGACTCTTTTGCAAGGTCTCTAAGGTAGTAAATTACTTTCCCTTTTCCTCGCTTGCTCAAAGGTTCTTTTTTTTTGATGCTGGGTTTCTCTGTCCAGATTGTGGTTCCTTTTACAACCCAGCTGCATTTCTAATTGTTACGTGAGGCCGTTGAAAAGCTGAAGGAACCCGACACCTCTGAGTTCTCTCTCTCCGGAATGTTCCGCGTGTATTCCCTGTAGCGGCCTCCGTCTCTTCCCAGCAGACCAACGTGAAGAGGCTCAGCTCCAAGCGCCATCCTGCTCTTCATAGCATTTATTCAATTTTTATTTATTTGCGTATTTTTCCACATGAGATAAAGTGCAGGCTTATTGTCCGCGGTGCATGTAATACAATTTCCTTTGGGTACTGAGGACAGCGTCTGCGGGATGAACAAAACCAACTTAATATTGTTTTTTTTTTGGGTTGAATTTCCTCTCAAACTGTCTGGCTCGGACTTTAAAGATGGATGGTGCCTAGCTTAGCTCAGATGTTCTGTGTGGGGAAGGAGGAGATCCTGCCAGAGGCTAACAAGGAAAAGCTGGCCTTAACCCCCTCCCAGCATGGACACCGTGTCCAGAAGCGTTGGACCTGGGCTGTCGCGGTCCGTTTGCGAGTCTGCTAATGGCTCACCGAGGAGCCATTAGGGCAGCTTCGATTGAGCTTAATGCAAGCAGCAGGTGCCTCGATTAGCATGAAGGTGCAGTGGTGCCGCTAGGCTAATGTGTACGATGTGGTGGGCTGCTGGCCTTCACTGGTAACGCTCGGCTGCAAATGAAGAGTGCCCTCTGCTGGACAGGGAGATATTTCAGGGCTTGGGTCTGCCCTGTCTTTCCCTGTAAACAAAGGGGCGTTAACTCCTTGACGGTCCCATGATGGGAATCCCGTAACGGCCCATGGGACCATTTCAGAATGTCAGCTGCTCTTGGCACTACTACCGCTATGCTTCGAGGGGTCAACTCGGGTCAAGTTGGGGGTCGGGATAGAGGGGATAAATCGGACATTGGATCAAGGATCTCCCCCCTCCGCAAATCCTGCTCCCTCCATCATCCTCAAATTCCTCTCAAGCCAAAGGGCCGGAAAAGAAAGGTCAGCCCCTCAAAGCCCCCCCCCCACCAGTTCCTCTGAGTTACATGTAATGGAACACCCCACCCTGCTTGCTCCCTTAAACTGGTGACATTGGAAGGAGATGCTGCGTTTTATATGTGTGTTTTGGCGTTTTGGTTTCCTGGTACAGATGGAGCCACACTTAATGATATTTTAAGTCTAAACCCGACTCTTTTCCTCAGGAAATGCAGTAAAGATTGCATGGGAAGTATTATACATAGGAAGTATTATGTATGATATATTGAAGTAACGTGTCATATTGTGTGTGCAAGTTATAGATCAGAAGTTTTATAACCTTTTCTTGCCTTTTGACAAAGTTAACTCCCATCCCATTTCCCGTTTGCTGCTGCTTAAAGTTGCCAACTAAAATATACAGTTAACCATGATGGGGCTTTTTGAGAATGTAGAGAAGCGAACTTAAGCTCGACTACCTGGTGCTGCTCAGACGGGCATAGGAAGTGTCATACTCGGGGCGGCGGGAGGGGGGGGTGCTCTCTGCACCATATGACGCCCCGGCAACCGGGACCTGCTATTCAAGGAGTGACTTCTTGGTTACTTCGCCCCCGTCTCACTCCTGTCCCTCCCCGCCATCTCAAATCACGGCTGACAGCATTTTCTCCAGGCTGGCTTGCGGTTGAAGCTGAGCAGAGTGAGTTTCCTGGTTTTTTCCCTCCCATCTTTATTGCAGGCAGTAACTATAGAGTGTGAAAATGGCCCAACCAGCCAGCTGAAGAACTGCACTGATCATACGTTTTGTTATCCACTGTGAAATCTGGAATTTCTGAGGAAGCTCTTCCCTCAACTGTAGTTCAGCAGTAAAAGAATGAATGATTGAGGGGTCTTGTGATTTTAACTCACAACTGGTGACAAGAAAAACATGCTTCCTTGAATCTCATATATTCCATTTAATGCTCCCTAATTCTCCCTAAAAACAAGTGTGGAAACTGTCACTTAACCTAGATGATCAGATAGTTGACAGTTGTGTGAGTAGATGGTGGAATGCAGTGAAAATTTATAGAAGGGCACTACTACTGAGAACGTATTAATCAATTTCACCCTTGATTTTCGCATAGAAACCAGAAGAAAACCCCACTAAACTAGGTTTCAAAATAAAGCTTGAAAAATGTTTTTGATGAGATGTCACAAAATGAAAATGAGGTCCCCACTCATCAGGTCGGGGCTACCCCAATAGCCTTGTTAATTATCTCAAAAGCATTCCAACTTATTACATCTGAACTGGGCCAATATTCAATTTTTAGCCGCCAATCTGGCTTGGGCTTTGAGCCCAGTTAGATGGATCTTATTGGTCAGTTTCAAAAGTGGGAGCAGTTCCTCTCCATTTTTAATTGGATGCTGGTATAATCATGTGTGTCTCACCATCCATGCCGGGTGACAGTGTAGAGTAGGGCAATGGGCAGGGCCAGGCACTCGTGGTAATGTTTGGCTCCTGTTACGTGAGGTGGCTCAGTAGGGCGATACACGTACAACTCCCGCCAGGACTGCGGTGGGCCTGTGACGACTAGCCGTGTCCCCTGAACATGGAGCTCAGCTTTTAGCTGGTGGCTCAGTGTGGGTGTTGGGGGTTGGATCTGGCACAATGCCAGACCACTTTCTGGTGGGTAGAGCCCGGTTCTCTCAAGGCCTGGGAGAACCATCAGACCAAATGTGGAGCGGTGCTTAATTTGAAACATGCGTCAGCCTGAGAAAAAATAATGTCTTCTGACAGAGGCTTGTTTTGTGCCTGTTTGTCTCTTCTATGTTGATCTTCATAGGAGCAGATTTTCTGCATGGAATAAGTGCATCGTCACATGGAGCTAAAGGAAGTTCAATGTAAGGGAGGAATCGCTTTGCTTTTAGCCACTGCTGAGTTCCATATACAGGAACTGACAGGTCGGGATAATTATCTCTGCATTTCAGAATCTGCAGTTTTACTCTGGCCAGATCTTTACAGTTGCATTGCGGTTTAAGTGACTGACGTTATGTAATAACTGAGAGAGTTTATCCATAGACCAATGGACTTGAATAGCCAGTCAAAGTTTTGGGTATGAAGGTCAAAATAATGGTTTGGCTGGATGGTCAGAGGAAACGAATGAAAACCCAGAACTGGGGCTAGAATTGAACATGGAAAAGAGTGGGGAAAGTCTTACCAGCCTGCTGTGTGGAAACAATATCTCAACCCACACCTCTGGTTTGTTACTCCTTAAGGCTCTTTAAATACTGGTGCACGTCAGCTCACCTGCAAGCTCACTGCTGACCTGGTCTGGCCAGATGAAAGCAGGTAAGATTTAACTTGTCTGGTACAGATTACAAGACTGAAGTCTGGCTTTCTCGGGACACTCATGCGAACCGTGACTGTGTCTGGCCACGACTGAGTCGGCCATCTTGTCAGCAGGCCGGGTGGTGACATATTGTGTGGGGAGAAGCTGGGCTGTACTCTCTTTGCTGTTTGTGCTGAATTGACACTGGGGATGAGGACGAGCTTTTTAGTTACTGAAACAAAGGAATATTAGGGGAGAAGGAAAGATCTGGGATCTTTCTGGGATGCCCATTATGACCTGAATGCACACATCCTCTGTGATCTGCTTCAATGGAGGGGCTTTGGTACAATGTCATTTCGTACATAGGAGGTCATAAAAAGATTGTAAAAGGCTAAAGGCTGGTATCACGATTTTTTTAAGGAAAAACTTTTCTAAACAAAACTGAACTTATAAATTCAAAAACCATCAACTCTTGCTCTTAGAAAAATATCATTTTACTGCTTTGCAGTGACATTATGACATGAGTTGCTTTAACCAAAAGTTCATCACATTATGGTATGAGTAAGGTTCGCCTCACGTTTTCGGGTTTTAAAATCCTTGTGAAGCATTTATGTGGAAAAACTTACTCGTCGAGTGAAGGGGAATCGAGCAAGGCATGAAATTCAGAGGGTGAAGAGCAGACTCTTGGCATGATGCATGCTCTCTCCCCCACCCCCTCCTCGGTGTTGGGGTTCATAAACCTCTGCCTCTGAGTACATACCACATTCAGGCAGCCCTCAAGCATAGGAAATAGCTATCCGGTTTGGTAACTTCCTTATTACTGCCTTTGCAGAGATTTCATGTTGGGGAAACATGTGAAGCATATTTTTCACAAAAGTTTTGCAGTTTCTTTGCATGTGGCGATGAAGACACTCTTAGAGAGTACCCATTGGAATTTGCCTTCATCTTTCCTTGAATGCGGAGAGGAAATGCTTGGTTACAGTTATTTGCAACTGCTGTTGTAATTGAATCTGCGTGATCAAACGCTGGGGCTGTCAGGATTCAGAACGAGCAAGAGCAGCTAGTTATTGTTTGTTCAGTACAAAGTAAACAGTGACTGAGTGGTGTTGTGTGTTTGTTTGAAATGACTTGTTTATTGAGACTGTTTTTTTTTCAGTCCTGTACTGTATAGTGTTTTTATAGCCAACCTTGTTAGTGTTTTTTTTTTGTGGAAGTAGATAAATATTTTTGTATACTCTCTCTCTCCCCGCCAAACCGCTGTTTGGAGTAAAGGATAGCTTGATGGGTTTCTTCCACATAGTTACAATGCTGCATATCCCAGTCACTCACAGCCTCTTGGAACCATTGACAGATGTAATTATTTTCAGCTGTGCTATACTAAAATCAACTTGGGGGGGGGGGGCATGTAAATGAATGAATTACCACAGAATGGCAAATGAAGCAGAAATGTTGGGTTGGGGGGGATCAAGTCACCTGGGTAACACAAATCCATTGCTTATATGCTTTGCTATATAAGTGCTCGTGGTTCATGATTACTTTTTCAACAAAGACCAAATGAGAGTGAATATGTTGTTGTTTACCATCTTCAAAGTCCTGTGTTCCTGTAAAACTAGAGTGTGAGGTGTAAAATTGCAGATATTTTCTGGTTTGAATATTAACCTCCCTTCCAGCAAGAAACTATAGCTCTAGTCACCATTCTGACAGCCAGTAAAGGTTGATCCACTTCGACTACGGCCTGTTTTCCCTCCCATAAACAGTCTTTTTAAAACATTTAATCTATTCACCGTTGGACCTGGGAAATTGGAGACATTAACTGGTGAACTGTGTTTAAGTCCCTTCTACTCCAGTGACTTCTTGTTGCATCTTATTGTGTAGTCCTAGTGTGTCTTGCGGTTGAGTGAGTAATTAATTAGAGTAGAAGTTTTACCATTCCCAGTGCAGTCAGCGAAACTGCCAAGAGAGAACAAAAAGTCAGCCTTCAACAGACACTGTCTGCCACAGTAATCCACCTTGTTTATTTGTGGGGCTCCCAAACTGATCCAAGTACCCCAGCTCAGAAAACCTTTGCTGTGTTCCCCTCAAACTAATTTTACTGAAGCTACAAATGTCCAACTAACAAGGAAAAAGGTTTTACCACACAGAATATGTTGAGGTCATACTACTAGCAGTGACCTGTTATTGTAACCAGGCAGGCCACCCAGTTACCGGGTGCTGAATCAGGAGGAAATGAGGGTTGAGGTCTGATTTAAATGATTCCTCAAACACTTCAACTGGGGCATAGAAAGTATGTCTCCGTTATCATGAAGATGCTGTTGACTTCAGCCCCTGTGCTAGCCCAAGTCCTCAAATGTAATCCACCATCTCAGTATGTTCCATTCTTAGTGAGATTCCAGTATGTTATCAACAGATGGGCTCCAGGATGGGTTCCAGTTATGCTCTTGTGCTGTTTGCCTGTTTAACGCGCCTTCGCATTTGGCGGGAAATGCGTATGTAAGGAGGTCTATTGTTTGTCAGACGCGGGTGTAGCTTTCCTATAGATGCCATGATCCTGAATGAATATGGATGGCGGCATCCTGGCTATTGTTGTGCTCAGTCATGTTTGGTAATGGATCCGGCATGCAACTTTTTTTTTGTTATCGGACACACTTGAGTGCGTTTTGTCGGCCTTTGCTGCCATATTTAGCTGGCGCCAATGGGAGAAGCATCTTTCCGGCGGCCGACGTGAAAAGCCTGTCCTGACCTTTCCCTCTTGTGCGTGCGTGTCACGTGATCCACCCTATGACTATAAGGTAACAGTTTTTTGCACATGTCACCCATTCACTTCTCAAGCACAGTTTCTTTGGCTTTAAAGTCTGTCATTTGTATCCTTAGTCCCATTGAAAATGTTACTTATTTGAACAGTTTGCCGAACAGTGTAGCGTGTTTGTGTCCTTTTATACACGCTGACCTTCTTCATCCGAACCCGAAAGTCCGCTAGTACAAAGTAGCGAAAGCTGCTTTTTACAGCAAGGTTTTTTTGCATTGCTATTTGCACCTCCCAGACTGGTACGCCCTTGCTCGCCATAGGGACAGTGTGAATTTCACATTAACTCGGAATATGGGACCTGGGGAGGGTCGCTTGTGCCAACCGAGGCTCGTAGCGGGGGCTCTAAGTAAAGTAATCTCGATGGCTCTCTTCGTTCGTATCGATACTCTGCGTGTTTGTCATTTATACATTTTTATTTTTCTTCTTTCTGCGAACTTGAAGCTACAGCTGTGAAGGTGAGTCTGGCAGCTTTTGCACACAAAAAACAAACGAGTGGTCCGGAAATTTTCCAGTTGGCAGCCAAGATCCTGCAGCCTGTTCCCGAATTCCCGTTGCAGGTGCTAGAGAAAGGCCGAGGTGCGCGTAAACGCCATAGTTTCATAAACTCCTATTGGCATCTTCGTTTTATGTACTTTTATTTTCTGATCCGACAGCGCAAGAGTTTAAGGAAAAGCAATACTTTTTCAGCCAGGTTAAATTCACTCATTTTGCTATTTATTTATGTCCCTTTGTAGTGTGCTGATTTATGCTGGAAAAAGGGTCAGTCTGCGCGAGCTCCGATTCCCCTTAAGGCACGTGCAGTAAACATAAGACAACTGCGCGTTTGCAGAATAAACATTTCCCGATTCCGGTCAGTGCTGGACAGCTTCACGCTGATTCCGCGTCCCCTGGGAGCGCAGCTCGGCGCTTTCGCCCGTGCATGTACTGTACGTCCGGGGAAATGTTTGACAGTGCTTGGAACATTTAAAGTCCATGTTTTGATTCAGTAATCAAAAGCCGACTGCAAATGGACGTCGTCCCGCAGTCAGCCCGCGAAGGTCGGGATGGGTTACCGTTTTTTCCCCCCTCACTCCTTTCGGGTGTTTTGGACGTTTGCCTGGATTAGAGTGTCTCTGAAGGTTGTCAGAGGTGTTATGCGGACGTGTCAAAACTGGTCCCAATTTTACTAGCCTGTGCTGTACTTGGAAATGACCTTTTCTGGCATCTGTTTAACTTTAATTTTTTGTGTTAACTATTACTCTTATGGAAGATGTGCAACACATGCACATTTCCTACCATCATCCTAGACTGTGTCTCCATTGTCCTCATACTACAATATAATTCTGTCAAAAGTACAGTTTAGGAATAGGCCAGTTATTTTGTGACCGATTTATCATTCAGGTGGCATAAAAATTTGGGGGGGGGTTGGTCAGTTACATTTCTGTGTGTATTTTTCAGTTAGCCTGTAATTATTCATTTACAGTCTGTCTTTTTTTGCAGAGAATATTCAACTCCTTCGTTTACACCGAAAAAACGTCAAACGGCGAGACCGAAGTTCAGCAGGTGAGAGGCCGCATTTCCACCACTGCGCTTCTCGTTTTAGGCATCAGATCTGCTTTCTGTTAGCGGCACCGCAATCTCTGTATTAAAAGCCGTGCTTAAGCTTGGGTGCCGTTACTGTGTTGTGGTTAATAGGTTTCCCATGTGCTGTCAGTCTCCCCAAAGTGGTTCTGCTTAGTCCTGCTTCAGTGGGGCTTTGATTTGGGCCGCAGAGCCGTCACAGAACGTCCACGCGAGCTCGCCTTTCAGCCCCCGGGGCCAGACCCGATCGACTGTTTCCAATTTGCCATGCAAGGCACTAATTCTGTAATTACTCTCATCTGCCAAACTCGGAGCGCTGTCATCTCAAGGGTGACCAATGTCTGACAGCAGGAGAAAATTAAAGAATCCCCCACAAGATCAGAAAACGCAGCAGGAAGAAGGGATGGTTTAAATATATATTAATTTAATTTGCTTTTCTATTGTGTGCTTTTTTTATATAAAGAAAAAAGTGAATTATTTTGGCTGAAGTCTGAAGCGCTCCAGAGGCCATTGCAATTCTTAACTTTTTATAATGACCTCTTTAACATGCCCACTCATGACCAGATTGAAATGTTAAAAAGTGGATCTTAAATGTGGGTTGGAGCTGATCAGTACGTTTTTGCTGCGGTGGGGCTGTGAGTGTGTCTTTGGAGGGTGTGATCTTTAACTTCTACAGCAGCACTTTCTGAGTGGCGCTTGAATTGGGGGAGGGGTAAATGTGGCCATATCTACGCCCTCCCCACTGGTGTGTTACCTCCATCACAACATGGGCATTGTTCTTCCCTGTAGAGGAACGTATGTGCATCTGGTGAATTGTACACGTTTCCATCTGTCTGAATTTGTTCATAGGTTCTTGCCAAAAGTTTTAAATCTGTGGCCTTCCAGCAAAAAGTCTGGGAATAATTTTTGGATTTTTTTTTGTGCATTTGCATTGAATGATGTTTTTCTGTTTTTAATTCCTTTTGGAAAATCAGTACAGTGTATGACTTTTTTTTTTTGTTTTACATATGTTGGTATATTTTGTGTGAACAGTGAACAAAAATCCTATTTTTTGACCCATCCACTGTACTCAGCGGCACCACATTCTGGACGTTTACAGACACTCTGCTGCGTTCCTAAAATGTGGAGGACTTTAAGGGAGAGTAAGAATGACCGAGTGACCGGAGTCAACAGACCGAGGTTGCTGGCCTTTGCAGTGCTAGTAGTATATGTAATGACGGCCATATAAGAGAGAATGCACTCTGAACGTTGAAATTTGTATGTAATTTATGCACATATTGGGACAGAGTGAAAAGGATGTGGTTATGAACCATTATAGGTCGGTGCTGCCGCAAATGTGCTTTTACACTGCTTTGCTGTGCGGGTGTGGTTAGGGAGAGCAGAACTTTTGATGCCCAGGAGCGGCACTGCTGTACGAGCCCCCCAGGACCCCACCAGGAAAAATGAGAGCCCCCACCACTCGCTATCAAGGTGCACGGCTGACAGAGCCCCACTTACCCGGTTTGCTATGCTCCACCAGCTGGAAATTATGAAGGAGCAAGCAAACCAGCCCCTCCCAGGCCTTTTCACCGCCGCCCCTTGAATGTTTAACGTTGATTGATTTGATTTCGCTCTGTTGCCACCTTGTTCTTGTTGGTTCTTGAGCCATTGTGGATTGTATGTTTTATTTCTCTCTTAATCTAATAAAGGATCCTGATTTTTTTCAGCATCGCTGATTGATGGTTTATACCTTAATACCACAAACTATAAATCCAGTGTAAGAATGACTGCTGAGGCAATGACTGTAACCAGTGGTAACCTGTTTGTAAACTAGCAGTCCTTTATAAAGTGAAAACTTGTGTGTGTGTGTGTCTCTCTCTCTCTCTCTCTCTCGCTCTCTCTCTCCATGAACAATGTGAGGTTTATATTACTGGTTTTAATGCCCTTTGCTGGGATTTCTGAGAGACGCCTGGTTCAATTCTTGCTTCAGCTGGCTAAGAAGATCCGTGAAAAGTTCAACCGCTACCTTGATGTGGTGAATAGAAACAAGCAGGTGGTGGAGGCCTCGTACACGGCCCACCTGACCTCGCCCTTGACGGCCACCCAGGACTGCTGCAAAATCCCGCCCTCCATGATGGAGTAAGTATCATGGCTCTGCTTGTCTCTGCTCTCCCACTCTGTAACCATTAGTCTTGAGTGATCCACGCCTCCATTTCCATACGGTCATCGGAGTTTTACTTACACAAAAATGTTCCAATCAGATGTCTTGGTCCCGCTTCTTCTAGTTGCTTGGGCCCACCTCTACAGTCTGATTGGTGCTCTCTGAACCAATAATTTTTCGTTATGCGTTCAGATCATTTTCATTTAAGAAACTCCCATGAGCTTTCCGTATCCTCACACATCGCTTGAGTGCATCTTGCATAAGCCCCGCCCACTGTTCTTAGCGCCACTCTATGTTCTCAAACCTGAAACTACCCCAGTAAAGAATCTGTAGTATGCAGTGCTATTCACAAAGCACTAATCCTCACTCAGCATGCCGCGTACTCGGAACCTGACCATTCTTAGGGGCAGTGTGGGGCTCAGCCTCTGTGCCTGTGATAAGGTTTCCAGTTCTAGCCCCGGCCTCAGGAGAATTGCCACATGTCTGTGGAACCCTCAGCAAGGCCCTAAACCCCCACTGCACACTGGCTGTCCCAACGGTATGACCTCCCCCAAGTTTGTTCTCACCTATATATGTTTGTATATCTTGGAGAGCAAGATGGGGTAGGCAAAGAGAAGCATTCCAGTGTACCTGTACTCATACTTGTGCAAATGGCAAAGTAAAGGGTTATGTCATTTGTTTATAAATCTCCTACGATGTATATTTATACATTCAAAAGCAGCTATGCTTATTTACCGAGAAACATGACATTTAAATAGCAGCAACTTTTGAGGCACCTCTCAGTTGACATGTTAGGGGCCAGCCTCTAGTACCTTAGGCTGTTTTAGACGTACTTCTTCAATCCCAACATCCAGCATGAAAGTGACCGCTCAGGAACATCATCTGAGATGAGTTTCAGCGAGGGCCATTTCCACCAGGTGCGCTTTCAATCTAATCTTCACAGGAGCAGTTTGTGCTGCATTATTCATGTCTGTGAGCTTCTTTTTTTTAGTTTCATCTCTGTCCCCAGACTTGGGAGTTATCTTGAGCCTTAAGTTGCTCTCCCTCTTAGATCATGCCATACGGGCGGGTATTCAGTCACAGATGGTGAATTGCATCCCAAATTTTTTTTATTACTCAGTACCCAGTCTCTGTAGGGTGAGTTGGGTGGGTGTGTTGCAAGTGACTGGAAATATTTAGACTTGGGCCTAAAAGGGAGAGGGGAGACAAGTTTTTGTTTCAAGGTGTACTGACTTTCATCTCCACAACCTTCAATGAAAATCAGTCCAGTGGAATCAGGGCACAGCAGGATTACAACTATATAACTTCTTCCTGACCAAATTTTGTGTAGCCTAGAGCAATGTTTCAATGAAGTTTGTGGAGTGTGCCACGTGGACACGTGAATAGTACTGGTCAGAATTACACCACAAGGCTGATTTTGCTCTTTTTGTTTTGCTTATGAAGCCCCCAAAGGTTTTGCTTTTCACAAGAAATTCCCTTTTGATGTTAAATTCAGTCACACAGTATGCTTCTGCACTCTGTCGCTGAGCCCCAGCATGAACTGTGTGGATGGGGAATGGTCTTCCAAGGAGCTGGGTGAACAGACAGTGGCCAGAGTTCAAAGCGGCTTGTTGATCAGTGTGTCCGTCAGCCAGACACGCCTCCTGCAGACGGACGGACGGGGAGTCGGTCGAAGCAGATGTGATTCCAGGACTGTCTCTAGTCGCGGGGGGGAGGGATCAAAGAGTGAGGGATGCTGCTCCCTCCAGGATGCTCTTTTGATTGGCTGCTTGTTAAAGCCGGCTGTCACTGTCCGGGGAACAGGGTGCTGATGTTGCCTGTCAGCCGGTTCTGGCTGCACCCCTTGGGCCCGGTGCTCTGCGCATACAGAGGGAAACCCGACACTCGCACGGTTAGGACTCTGATTGAGTGGGGAGGGCAGCCTAAAGGAAGCTGAGAGATGAAAGACGTTTGAGGATGGGAGAGCCTTTAAATAGCTTTCAGGAAAATTGAGGTAAATCAGGCCCCCCCATCTAAAGTGTAATTTTCTGATTCTCCCTATTAAGTCCGTTCCCTTCATCTCTCTCTCCTCAATTTGGAAAATATGCTGGCCCTTTCATTTACACTTTCTGAGCATGACCAGGTTGAGCCTGACATTTATCCAAAACCCCACCGCCATACAAAGCCGGTTTTATAGGGGCGAGTTGCGTAAGACCAGAATTACTCTGGTTCATTGTAAATAAAGGTAATACTTAGGTGGAACTTACTTTTAATTACTTTTTACTGAGGCTGCATATTGATGAAATAATGGCCGATGTGTGGCCTTACCGACGCAGCATGGAAAGACCAGTAGGAGTGAGGGGGGGCTTGCGCACTGATTGTCCTCTGGCTATATATCTGCTGTTTTAATTTTTTCTCAGGTTTGATGGCAATTTTAACACAAATGTGTCCAAAACCATCTGTTGCGATCGACTGTCCCCCACTGTCAACAGCCGAGCCTTCAATCCTGGCAGGGACCTCAATTCAGGTGAGCACCCACTCCCACCCCTTACCTGCGTTCCATCCATGCCATCTCTCTGAATTTGGAGGGGCAGTTACCTTAGTTCTGCAATGGCAACAGAATTCCAGAACCCAAGTTTCCTTTTGAGGTCATCAGTCAATAATTGTATTTGTGGTAGAGTTGGGCCTGAGTATATTGTGAAACTATTGCTTTAACATTTGTTTTGTCGAGGATCTGCACAAACTTCATTTTTGCAATGTTGTGCCCTAGTATAGGAAAAGAGGTGGAAAGTTCAGACTCAGAAAGTACAAATCCAGACCAAGATTTTGTTTCAACCAGCCAGGTGAGTATAAACAGTCGCATTCACAGAGTACTCAGGATTTGTACTTTCTGAGCCTGAACTTTCCACCTCTGTATTGCAATATTACAGTGCAAGTTTTCCTACATTTCATGCATGTGAATCACGTTGCTGTGCACAAAAGGCAGACTAATAGATCTTCAGGTGTCTGTACATATTCATTCCTCCTGTAGATGAATGGACCCCAGGCCCCAACAGAGCTCACTAGGCATGCATCGAGGCAGTGTGCAAGCGCCAGCTTCTCCTGTAATCAGGGGCCCTGTTCCTCATCAGGGAGCTGTGAACTCCTGCCTATCGCAATCACCCCTCCGTAATGTTTATTTCTCCGGGAACCACTCTGTTCCAGGCACTTGGCTGTTTTTGAGATCATTTACCACATGGGCTTGAGCGGGGGGGGGGGGGGGTGGCGGCTTTTTCAGGCGGTTCCCTAACTTGTTAGCTTAACCAGCGTCTTTTCTCACCATTCCGGTTCCGGTGTTCATAATCCCTGTTCTAAACATAAAACTAGGCAAATATGTACTTTTTATTTGGTCAGAAATGCATTGCATGGTTTCCTGTATGTCGAGGATTAATGCTGTACGTCGGAGAGCTGTACACAATCCATTACTGTCTGCTTGTGCTTTATTTCCGTTTTTCGGTTCCCCACAGAATGGGTGTGTGGAGTTTCTGTTTATCCTAGTATTGGCTCCCAATGTATTTTTAATGAACGGCGAAACGTTCCAGAAAATCACAACTGCCCTGCCATTGTGGCTTTAATCCTTATGGGGTTTTGCATTGCAGTTTTGAACAAAAAAGGTGCAGAGGCCTATATTTGATTGTGCATATTGTTACAATGAATTGTGATGTTCTTTAGATACATTGTTGTTTTTTGGTGGCTGAAAGAGCTGCTTTGATCCCATCTGCATGAAGTTAAGATGGACTTTCGGAGGGATGGGGGGGGTCTAGTATTCTGAATTGTTGATGTTGCTTCTGAAATTCCAAAATGATAAGGGTAGTGCAGCCTGGGTCTGGACTTGCAGTGAAGGTCTTTGTTTAGACTTGGTTTAGCCCCAACTGCCTGATTGTGCCTCGAGTTGATGAAGGGGTACTTTCCCTAGTTTCTATGGCTGCAGTGCCTCTCTGCGCCTAACGCACTCCAGCTGCTCTGGCTCTTTCCTGGGATTACACAGCCACTTGAGCCCCAAGCTGCTTCTGATTGTCCTCCATTCCCCAGCATTTAGAGGAGATCATCCTGTCCGTTTCCATTAGTAATCAGAAACTGTGACGGGATTGAAACCCCCCTCCCTGACCTTCACTGCACCCTTACCTCTAACCTGAATGCTTGCTTTACTTGAGTATGCGCGGTGTGCCACTCACTGCTTCTTGTATTCTTATTGTCGACACAGATTTTTGCCTTTGTGTTTTGGAAATGCAGTGGGAACTCCTTAAGTCGAAAGACCTTGTCTGTCAGTTTGAAGTCTATTGGGAGGATTGTTTTCAGTTTTTAGCTGAATTGCCCCTGTTTGTTTTGGGTGTACAGAGTTGGTTTTACGATTGTCTCATCTAACCTGAGTGTTCTGTCCACCATCCAGTGTAATCGTGAGCCTAACTTCTTTAAGTGTTCTGTCTTCTATCCAGTGCTTGCGGACAACCTCAAATCCAACCCTGGGATCAAGTGGCAGTACTTCAGTTCTGAGGAGGGCATATTTACAGTGTTTCCAGCCCACAAATTCCACTGCAAGGGGAGCTATGAACACAGAAGCAGGTCAACAGAGCTTTGCGTTACTCGCTTTTGCACCTCATGTTTCATGTCGGCAAAAGGTCTGTTTCTCACACATGCAGAGCAACACCAGCTCATTAATTTCTAGTGATCTTCTTGCATCCGGTCTACTGATGTCCTTTACATTTCCGAGCTTATACGTTGTCAGGAAGTAAGCTGCATGTGTCAACAAGTGTATCCGAGAATACTCAGTTGACCTAAGTGTAGGTCTTCATTGTTGCTGGAGTGGACTTCATTTTCAAAAACACAATAGGTTTGCCAAAAAGAAACGGAATCAGATGCTCGAGTCACAAACCATGGCTGGGAAAGCACATTGTACACACGGTCCTTGTATTGTGGCTTCTGTGGTCTCCTTGTATAAGATTGCCCGCTGGTTGCAGACTTTAATACATAACCAAGGCTAAGCACCTAACCCTTGACTCTTACAATAAAGGCTCTTCTCACAAGAACCTGAGAATGCATTTTGTTAACAATGAAGGGACTGGCTGCAAGCCTGAATTTTAGAAGTTTTAAGGTAAGACATTACTTGGATAAACAGAGCCAATGTTCATGCTTAATCTAAACTCATTCCATTTTTAAATGGTGTTAGTGTTGGTTCTAAGCATAATACCTCTGGGAAATTGGCACCACATTTTGCAGGAGTATTATGTGATCGTTAGTTTAGTTATTTGACACAGTTTAACACCATGATCAGTTATGTGGAATGATATCAGTATTTCACTTAGGGCACCGCTGAAGGACGTCTCCCAACAGCATGCTCTGTATTGGTCTAAACACAACACCGTTAAAAGAAATCAATCCCTTAGACGAATGCCTAAGGGTTAAGGATACTGGCTACAGGTTTTCCCTCAGTACAAGTATGTTATTAATCCTCTTAAGTGTTCTACTCATTACTCAGCCAGAGCTGGATACTGCATAGAATGGGCAGGTAAATGATCCTGTGTTTGGTCCTGCAGGCCTGTGTATGTATCTGCTGTGAGGCCACAGTCCAAGCATATCGTGGTGATTATTGACCACGGCACCTCCATCACCGAGACGCAGCTTCAGATTGCGCGGGACGCCGCTGTGGTCATCCTCAACTCCATTGATGAGCATGACAGGGTCGGTCTTCACCGTCTCTGGTTTATGGAGATGCCGTAATGGCGGTGTGTGAGTGGAAGTGTGTTCTGCTGATTTTTATTCCCAGCGGTGAACATCGTTTTGTGGTGATGTTTTGTTTCAGCTCTGTGCGTGTATATGTGTCTTCCTCAGATCTCAGTGTTGACAGTAGCAGATACCGTTCGCTTCTGCTCCTTGGACCAGTGTTACAAAAGCTTCCTGTCCCCCGCCACCAGCGAGACCAAGAGGAAGATGGCCTCCTTTATCAGCAACATCAAGGCCTCTGACAGCCCCACCCAGCATGCTCTAGGTTTCCAGAAAGCCTTTCAGCTCCTCAGGAACACCAGCAGCGTCACCCGACAGCAGATTAGTAAGCGCTGCGACATCTAATATGTTCACGTTTGCCACGACTCCTAATATTTCATGTTTTTTGTGAGGTCTGACTGAAGTGGACTGAACATTCGGGTGTGTCTCTCTGTCTTCTAGCCACAGATATGGTGATCATCTACCTGTCTTCTGGCATGACCTCCAGACACTCATCCGAGTATGAAAAAAAGACCACTCTCAGCGTGGTCAAAGAAGAGAACCGGCACCTCAACAACTCTGTCATGATTCTCACCTACGCCCTTATGAATGGTAAGGCTTCAGCAGTCCCTCCAGTATTCTCCATCTGCACTCCATCTGCCGCTCCCTTGTGTTGCTCTCTTAATTGTTCTGGAATGTTCTGCGGAAATGATATTCTTCTTGGTTTAAACAACAGCAGCAGACAGTGATGCTTCTTTATTGTTTGACCCCGCTTCTGCGGCTCTGCCAGACTGCTTAATAATTAATAGATGTTGACTGTTAACAGCCAGCAAGGCAGAAGCCTGTGCTAAGGACTGTAGAGGGCAGCTACAGTAAACAAAGGAACATCCAGCTTGCCCGACAGGATTAAGGAAGGAGGGGTGTGGTCCTTCACCTGTTTTCTCAAATTAGAAATCTGAATGAAATCCCTGTCTGTATTTAATTATAAGTAGTGTCAGTGACCCATTTATTTTAAAATGTATTTTTCTTACTAGAAATAGAAGTAAAGCAATGACAGCAGAGGCTTATTAAAGATTAATAGCAGGCCGTTTTCTGTAATTACAATCCAGTGATGATAATTAACGTGGCATTTAAGTGCTGTGATCCGTTCCTCCCTGGAATTACGTGCTCTCTTTAAACTGCCTTTGATTTAAGAATTCTTCCGCCTACCCGTCTGAAAGAGAAATGATCAAAAGATAAATGTATGTTTGGCAAGTATAGCATCTCGAATAGATGGGTTCAGACCAGGCCTGCAGATAAATGCAAAGGCAGCCCTCCTTGGTATTATGCAGCCTAACTGATTTGTCCTCTTGTCCTAAGCAGAGGGGGTGACCGGGCTCAAGGAGCTGGCCTTCCTGAGGGACCTGGCGGAGCAGAACTCGGTGAAGTATGGCATGCCAGACCGCACGGCCCTCCCAGTGGTCAAGGGTAGCATGATGGTCCTGAACCAGCTGAGCAACCTGGAGACCAGCGTGGGTCGCTTCTACATCAACCTGCCCAACCGCATGATCGACGTGGCTGTTTTCAGCCTGCCCTACACTGACCCGATGGGTGACGGTCAGTGTTCAGAATCGGCGCTTTCGTCAATATAGACACCATTATGGCTATAGGACGTTGTATTAAAATATCGTACGTGCTGGTTCGGTGTTGCATGTAGGTTTCTCATACCTTGCCGCAGGTTTCATCATGACCGTAAGTCGACCGTGCTACTTTGGAAACCTCTTGCTCGGTGTTGTGGGAGTTGACGTGAACCTGGCCTACATCTTAGAAGATGTCACATACTACCAGGACTCTTTGGCCTCTTATACCTTCCTCATAGACATCAAAGGTGGGTGTTTGGACCGCAGCGGTGCTGTTCATGTACTGCCGATACAGGTGGCTTGACCCATATCAGAAACCTTAATGAAAGGAACTGAAGGTTCTATCACTTAAATTATATCCTTCACTGGTCTTTTATAACTTCTTTTCTAAAAACCCCTCAGCAAGGACATGGGTCATCTGGTTGCTTGGATTGTTGCTTGGAGACACGTTGGCCGCCTGCTTGTTGTATCCCCTGGTGAAAACTCACTCGTAACGCGTCTTCCAGGATACACTCTGATGCACCCCTCCCTCACCCGGCCCTACCTGATGACAGAGCCTCCCCTTCACACTGACATCATCCACTACGAAAACATCCCCGGGTTCCAGACAGTGCGTCAGAACATTCTCAGGTAGGTGGAGTAGCGTGTTCACAACCACGGTTTGGGATCTTGCGTGCATTCATCGCAAGGTGCTCAGAGTTTAATCTATACACTTGTAGACGCATTTACATTTAGTTTCATTTAGATTAATTTATGCTTCTTTCAAAAGCACTTATACAGATTTTCTACAGGTCTATTTCACTGGAGCGATCCCGATTACCTCTCCTAATGTCTTGAATAGTGGTTTTAGCATTGCCCCTTTTGTAACTTGAATGTTTACTGACTGCTGCACCACTGCGTAAGTGGTTTTAACAAGTATTATTAAAGAGAAGTTTCCACACTTGTGAGTTTTGGACTGGTGTAGGCTGAAGATCGTTAAGTCTTTGTTGCACTGAATGAAAGCCAGAGCCGGACAGACAGGAGATAGAGGCTCAGCACCTTTGTCAGAGCTTTAAAAGCAAATGCAGGAAGTTTGGCTTCAGCTTGTAATAACATGTCTGTGACTGGTGATTATTGGGTTGTCGGGCTCAAACTGGATGTTAGCACTCCGCTGTCAGACATGACTTTATATAAAAGAAATGTGTCCTGCGTTTTCATCCTGGACCGCGCTGGATTGTTCTGGCATGATGACCCCACCTTGTCACCCCCACCATTAGTGCACTGGCTAAGTGACAATAATGAAAATGTTCTGTCTGCCAGCCTCCCATTGGGTAGCCAGGTCATCGTAGTGCCGGTCAACTCCTCCCTGTCTTGGCACATGAGTCGCCTTCGGGACACCAGCCGGGACACCTACAATGTCAGCTACGCCTGGAAACTGGTACTGAACCATCACTAGGCTTCTTGCCTGTTGACAAATGTTGGCTTTTGTGTTTTAGATGCGATATTGAGATGTTTAAGGATACTCCACCTCAGTGTGTCTCAACCCAGTCCTTGGGGGGGGGGAAGCAGTCCACGTTTTTGCTCCCTCCCAGATCCCAACACACCTGAACCAAACAAGTCCGGAACACTGAATACCTGGTACATGCATGTTGAAGGTCTGGGAGGAAGCAAAAACGTGGACTGTCTAGGGATCCCTGAGGACCGGGTTGAGGAACACTGCTCTACTTGATCCTCCATCACAAACGCTACTTTGGTGCCTATACACACTTCCACTAAAGACGAGGTCTCCATTTCACCTGGAGTAGCTCAGAAAGCCATTCGTTGTTGTAGGCCCTTCTTGAGCTTGTTTTAAATACTGGAGGGCAGACCTCCTTCAGCCGGTTCCATTCTGAAGCGTAACGCATTAATCTAATGGAGCAAACCACAGTATTTAAAAACACTTGAGTGGCAGTGTTTGTCTGTGCGTCTGGATAGT
>JAAGVU020000043.1:8351875-8379117 GCA_011763525.2 Mormyrus iriodes | reverse complement strand
AAATGCAGTGTTTGTCTGTGCGTCTGGATAGTAAATGCAGTGTTTGTCTGTGCGTCTGGATAGTAAATGCAGTGTTTGTCTGTGCGTCTGGATAGTAAATGCAGTGTTTACATTTGTGGGTCTGCTGACACAAGTATTGTTTGTTTCTGTATGGGATACATGTAGCTTATCTCTGTGGGTCTAATTAGCAATGCATTCTGTGGCTTTAGATGCAAGTAGACATGCTGTTTCTCCCTGTGGGTACCATTAAACTGGGTGTTGAGTGTTTGTCTCTGATGTTAGATGAGAGAGAAATGGTGTAGTGAGTCTGCTTAAGTGGAGAAGAGTGTATCTATGCACCGGTAGCTGAGGCCTATGTGGTTTAATGGGCAGTATTTGAGGAATCGTTGTTTGCTCCTCAGGTCCAGGACACCAGCTTCATCCTATGCATTGTCTACGTCCAGCCCGAAGTTCCCGTCAAGCACCTGAAGAACCTCAACACAGTTCCGAGCAGTAAGCTCCTCTACCACCGCCTGGACCTGCTGAATCAGCCCAACTCCTGCCTCCATTTCAAGCAGCTCGCATCAGTCGGTAAGGTCAAGGGTCAGAGGTCGTGAGTCGTGTATGGATGCCCTTGTCATTTTTCTGCGTTTGAGCCGTTGAATCTTGTGTTGCATTGGCAGAGGTAGTTTTGTAGTTTTGTAGTTTATACCGTTACCTTCCGTAGTCATTAGTTAATTGAGAATTGTCCTCCCAGTTCCCTTACATGTTGCTTGGCATTGTTAATAAATCCTCTTCTGTTGCGTGCAGGCCCATTATTTCATGTCTAAGTTTTTCCTGTGGTGCTTCTTTCCGTCCCTCGTGCGTTAGAGAGCCCAACCGTCATGCTATCTGCTGGGAGCTTCTCCTCCCCGTACGAGCACCTGAGCCAGCCGGAGACTAAGCGCATGGTTGAGCACTATACAGCCTACCTGAGCGACAGCACGCGCCTCATCGCCAACCCGGGCCTCAAGGTACCACGGTCAGAGTGATCCAGAAAACTCCTAAGCGGCTTGACTTTCTCCCCAAGTGAAGTCATTGAGTGTTTTGAGTTGATGTGTTACTGGTTGGTTGATCGCCCTGAAAGATGCTTTAGTGGCGTGCATTTATGTTGAGCGGTCTTGTGACCCTGCTGTGCGCTCTCGTCCTGTTCCAGTCATCGGTGAGAAACGAGGTCATGGCCACCAGTCACATAACCGACGAATGGATGACCCAGATGGAGATGAGCAGCCTCAATTGCTACATCGTGCGTCGCTACGTGGCCACGCCCAGCGGGGTGCTGCGGATTTACCCTGGATCCCTCATGGACAAATCCTTCGACCCTACCAGAAGACAGTGGTGAGCTTCTGGGGACACCCTTAGATATATTCCTGGAATCACACTGGGTGACAGTGATGAGATTATGGGGATGTCCGTGTGGAGTTTATGAAGCAGTAATTTAAGTAAGGCTCTTCGGGGAAAAACAAGACTTTCAGTAGAACATCTAAATTTATAATGTGAAAGTGGCTGCCCTGGAAAGCGTGGAGATGTATCCCATTATTTAGCCAGGTGACAGAATTTTGCATGGGTTATGGAACTATACAGTGGCATGGTAATTCTGCCCTTTGGGATTTTCAGGTACCAGCATGCCGTGGCCAACCCTGGACTCATTACCTTCACCGGGCCGTACCTGGATGTGGGTGGGGCTGGCTACGTGGTCACCATCAGCCAAACTATTCACGCCTCCAGGTAGGAGCCAAAGAATCCATCAGAGGTCTTACTGTGAGGCAGTTTTTATAGTCCTGCCTGTTTAAAGGTAGGGAGCGACAGTGGAATTTATGATGAGCTAACATACTTGGCTAGCATAAATCATGCTGTGAGGGGTCATGTGACATGCATACTATCAATTCTTGTCCTTCCTTTGTTGAAATGGCCACAGAAACCTCTTTATCACCAGTAGCTACATTTGGTCTTAAACCAAAATATAGAGCTTAACCATATTTTAATTAAAGGAATGACTTCAAAGTGCCTGGTAACCATCGAACCATCTATTCTGATGAACGGCCTTCCCCCAGTTCAGTCTTTGTTCAGCATGTGGGGTGGATTGGTGGAGTATTGACTGTGTTGTTTACTTATTCAGAGTTCATGAGAGCGTTCATAACAATAGATGAACTGCATAAATCTGTAGCTGGTAACAGTTTTGTGTATAAAGTGGTGCTGAAATGGAATGCCCTATAAAAATACACATCATTCTGAAACAAAATAAAATGAATACGCATGCTGTTTCTGTTTTAGGAAGAGGTAAATAGCTCCCCACTGTCTCGTCCAGGGGAGGTGGAATGTGGCTCAGCGGGTTGGGACTCTGTGCCGGTGACCGGGAGGTCACTGGTTCAAGTCTCAGGGCCGCCAGACTGATCCCGCTGTCGAGCCCTTGAGCAAGGCCATTGACTCCCAATTTACTTGGAGTGCTGCATACTGGCTGTCCCTGCACAAACTTGCCTTCACCTGTGTCTGTCTCTCTCTCGCGCAGAACAAGATGGAGTAGGTAAAAAGAGAATTCCCTGTGGGTATCAATAAAGTATCACTGTTCTGTATCCTGTTCCCCTTCCAGCTCTCTGGCCACCCCCGGCTCTGCCGTGGCAGTGATGGGCATCGACTTCACCCTGCGTTACTTCTACAAGGTGCTACTTGACCTGCTGCCCATTTGCAACCAGGACAAAGGCAACAAAATTCGGTAAACTCAACCAACGGTGCAAACTGAGTCTGGCAGGCTGGGTCGGCCTGGCTGCAGTTGGGTGGTTCTGTTCAGGCCTGCAGAGGCTTAGAAAGACTTTCCCTCCTGGGGCTCGTTTGGGCTCCTTAAGTGTAGCGAAGTCATTCTGAGAGATGCGCTGTTCGTTCTTGAATCTACACACAATCATGATTCAGACATCAGGGGGGGCTTTATGCCTGTGTTGCTCAAGTGGTCTCGCCTTATTGGTTTGATTGTTGATTTAAGTACATCGTGATGTTGCCGTTATAGTCTCTGTGGCTTTTGGTTTGACTTCTTGTCTGCTTGCTGAAGGTGTTTCATTATGGAGGACAGAGGGTATCTGGTCGCACATCCCACCCTGATCGACCCTAAAGGCCATGCACCCGCCGAGCAGCAACACATCACGCATAAGGTCAGATGTCGCGTCCACATCTCCCTCCCTTTCTCTCTCCGTGTCTGCTCTTCCCTGGCTTTTACTTCTCTCCCTGTCCTTCTGTTGTAAATATTGACGACTCTTTTCGGGCGGCGTAACCCTGACACCATCTCTTCCTTTCCGTGGCAGGAGCCTTTGGTCGCCAACGACATCCTCAACCACCCAAACTTCGTCAAGAAGAACTTGTGCAACAGCTTCAGCGACCGGACGATTCAGCGCTTCTACAAGTTCAACACCAGCATTGTGGTGAGTTGGGCAGTGTGGCCCGCAGACTTGCCGCAGCGCCTGTGCTACCTGTGGAGTGTAAAGTTAAGTCTTTGGGTTTTCAAGTGTCTCTTCATTTCACTGGTGTTACAGCCTCACCTAGTGGCAGTTTGTAATATTGCATCATTCATTTTACGATGTTTGGACTTAAAACCGATAAGCGTTTTTATATAAATTTAATGAACATCTTGATAAATTTCTAAATTAACTTCAGTATTTTGGGTATTTTAGTTACCTTTAACCTTTAAATACTTATCATATGTAATTGTTACACTTGAGAGAGAGCTTCTGTTCCCTTTGCTATTGAGTTCTGATTTATGTTGCCAGGCCATTTGTAGTTTTCCTGATTCCCATAATCCTTTTGCTGACCAGGGTGACCTGACCAACCTGGTCCACGGTAGCCACTGTTCCAGGTACCGGCTGACCCGCATCCCCGGCACCAACGCCTTCGCCGGCATCGTGAACGAGACGTGCGACTCGCTGGCGTTCTGCGCCTGCAGCACAGTGGACCGCTTGTGTCTTAACTGTCACAGGTCAGTAGGGGGCGCTTGCCTGCAGCGCGCCTCATTGACTTTCCGCTAATGGTATGCTTTCTCTCACAAACTACATGTTCAGTTTGCCCTTGCAGATACAGGAACTTCCACCTTAATCATTCATTTACTCGTGTGTTTATTTAGCGGTGCAGCCTAATAATGCAGCATTTTTGCTTTTTTTGTCCCAGGATGGAGCAGAACGAGTGCGAGTGCCCTTGTGAGTGCCCCCTGGAGGTCAATGAGTGTACCGGCAACCTCACCAGTGCAGAAAATAGGTGAGCTACATAATGCAGATAGATGTTTAGGAAAAGGAAGTTATACTGGGATCAGGGAGAGAACTTAAGTCTGTGGGGGGGGGGGGGGGCACTTCCTCATGAGTCAGATATCTAGCCAGGTTTGAGTAATGTCATATGGTTAGTGGTTTGTGATTGTGAGTCTGGGAGGTGTATACAGGTGTGATATCTCACGTGTGTGTTGTCATAGGAACCCCAGCTGTGAGGTGTACCAGGAACCCCTCTCCCTGTCGCTAGTCGACTCCTGCCAGCAGGACCTGCCCCAGTGCATCAACACGCACTGCAGCCAAAGGTTTACCAGCAGGTGAGTCCCCACCCTCACCCATCCCACATTTTGCCAGCAGAAACGGAGATGCATGCAACTTATTTATAGGAAGGTGTCACAGCGACCGAACGAGGAGAAAGAAATGTGGGGGGGGGTGGTAAGCCGACTGACCACAATGCACTGCTGTACTTGCAGTGACTGCTTTGGCGTGCTGGACTGCGAGTGGTGCATGGTGGACAGCGACGGGAAGACTCACCTGGACAAGCCCTACTGCGCTCTGCAGAAGGAGTGCTTTGGAGGGATTGTGGGAGCCCGCAGCCCATACATGGAAGGACTCGGGGACCTCGGTGAGATTCCAACCACAGGTTTTGATAAGCCCAAGAAGATTTTGCCTCCCCCATTCCTCACTGCTGTTTTTCTCATCCTAATCTTCACTGATTTCCAGCTAGCATCTGTCTGCAGCCTTCGCTTCTCTTATCAGCACTGACTTTAATGAAAGTAGTCAGGAGGACTGGTCCGTCCCGTGGCACTCAAAGTTTTATACTGATGGGTCATGAGGCTTAGGGTTTTAGGGCCGCTAACTAGCAGTTTAGTTCAACGTGTGGGCGGCGGAATTGAGCTGTAACTTGAAGTGATGCAGTTTGCGCACCGTATTCTGTCAGAGATATTACTGATTCACAGTCCAGCATCTGGAATATAATTCATATCTGCGTTTGTGTTATAACCCCGCAGACGATGAGGTCGCCTCTCTCAGCACGATCAAGAGCGCACCAGTCGGACCAGTGGCCGGCGGCATCATGGGCTGCATCATGGTTCTGGTCCTGGCCGTGTACGCGTACCGGCACCAGATCCACCGGCGCAGTCATCAGCACATGTCCCCGCTGGCTGCACAAGGTCAGGAGGAGGACGGGGCAGTGGCCAGCTTGCCTTCACTGCTCAGCTAGCCGGTGCATGGTGCCACCTAGTGGCAGGATTCTGCTTTACATTTCTGTATTTTTAGAAATCCATCCATCTTTCTAACCACTTATTCTGGTTGGTGTGGGTTGATTTTTTGATCATGCTTCTTAAATAAAATACACTTGATGTGCTGCTTCACACACAACTTTTTCCACAAATATTTAGTGCAGATTAATTCTTTCCATGTGGTTATTCTGGCTAAGTATCTGTCTGTCGTACTCCTGTAGGGCCATTTCTTGAACTGGTTACCCCCACTTACATGACTTGTATTGTTTCTGGATGGGGGTGGTCTGTTGCTCAGGATGCTGTGCCTGTGATCAGAAGGTTGTTGGTTCATATCCCGTGGTCAACAGTGATTTCACCATTTGACCCTTGAGTGAGGCCCTTAATCCCAAATTGCTCCAGGGACTATCAGACACTGCTTTCTGAAAAGAAATATATGTACACCATTTAGGATAGAAGCATCTGCTAAATAACGGAATGTAAATTAAGAGCTGCTACATTTGGGTAAATCTAGAAGGAGAGGTAACTGTAAAACGGGGACAAAGGCTGGCAGGATCTATCACGGTGTCTTTCGACAGTGACGCTCACAGAGGCGTCCGGGGCCTGACATGTAGGGCAGCCGTGCGTTCTGGGTCATCAGCCTCTGTGCGAGAGGCTGCCGGTGGAGATGGAGTAAATTAACTGGAGCTTCTGAGAAGAGGCTAGCCTCCCCCAGACAAGGTCCGGGGAGTCTCTACTAATGAGGCGAGGAGCACAGATTATTAGGTCAGACTCGAGAAATTGCAGAGATCGTGTAAGGCAGTTCCCTTGTCATGCCTTTCTAGCTAAAACAGTGTCGACACTGTTATGCTGTCCATGTAGGGGCAGCCAGGACGCCTTTTCAAAGATGTGTCACATCCCTGCATGTGACAAGAATTCATCCCAGTCGTTCACCAGCCCCCGCCCTGCCACCCCAGTTGGAATAAACAGAAACAGCTCCTTCAGCATTAAAACCTGACATGCTTTCATCTGGCGCCATTTGATTTCATATTACATACATGTTTCTGTCTCTCGTCCTTCAGAGATGTCTGTGAGGATGTCCAACCTCGACAATGAGCGAGAAGAGGACAGCCACGAAGACCGGGGGATAAGTGAGGACAACTTTTATTATTATTTTTAAGTGTGAAACTCTCCTTTCTGTGGACTTTATGATATAGCTAAGAGGGGGAGGGGAGTGGCACAGGTGCTGGACAGGATTAGATTTTTTTTTCTCAATCAAATTGAGGACAGTTTGTATTTTTAATTCCACAGTTGCAGATATTATATGCTGCGTTACATTTGAACTCGTAACTCGTAAATTCCTAGTTTCGTGACAGAAAACTGGAAAGCCCCATGAAGTCGGAATTCCGACTCATGAACTTGGAGGAATCGAATCATCCCCGAGCTCAGAAGTCAAGACCCTTTATCAACAGAAGTGAAAGCTGTAGTTTTATGCTGTTTATTAGTAATTATGTCTTATTTTTGGGTCATTAAATCAGTCGTACACACAATACTGTCCAACTGCTCTCTGTGGACGAGTTGCTACAGAGTATTATGCATAAAACACTACGTAATGTGTTAACTGATATTGCTAAAAATGGATAACGATTAACCAAGGTAGAACTGGTTTTCTTGCAGTCAGATAATTTGTCGGATTTAAGGTAGTCTGGGCTAAATGTAAGTGAACAAAGATAAAGCCCATTTAAACGGAGGTACCTTAAATCCGATAAGTTATCCGGCTAAGCTAGGAATCTTGTTTTTTGCTAAATGGCTTTCCAACTTGTGCTGGAACTGTGTGACGTCATTCCTAGTTCCGACCTCCAAGGTAAATGGAACACAGCATGAGTCCTGCCTTTCAGCTCTTAGGCCGGATAGTTTCTGTTTATTCCATCTTGTCTGAACTCCTTCTTGCTCTTTGAGTATTTGAAGCATCTTGAAAAAGGGCTGTGCTCACAGAGGGATAAAGATGGGTCACCCCACATTTAGAACATGCTAAGTACGATCTGTGGCCTTTGACCCCGCTGCCCGCGGTTTTGGTGTAACAGTACTGTCATCTGCCCACTGCAGTAAGCAACACGCGCTTCATCGCGGCAGTCATGGAGAGGCGTGCACACAGCCCAGAGCGAAGGCGCCGGTACTGGGGCCGCTCCGGGACTGAGAGCGATCATGGTAAGGAAAACACGAGCAGTTCTCTAAGCCGTTTTGGTGCCGCCGTCTGCGATTTGGGAAAACGTTTACACAAGTGAGGTTTGCCAGGTGAGGAGCTCTGCGGTTCAGGTCAGGAATGAAGCTCAGTTATCCTCCTTACCAAGAGCGTATATCAATGTATGAATGACCACATGCCGTTTGATAAAGAGGCCTGCAGTGGGCACTCCCCTTCAGAGAGGGATTTTCAGAGCAAGCAATTTACATGTCAGTTACTCATGGTCCTAGTATCAAATTCCTCCAGCACAACTGTCAGAAGTGAGCATTTGCTCAATTTCAGTAGATTTTTAAAATTCAATCAGAAACCAGGCCAGTGGCTGGAGAAAGGAAAAAGGAATATGGCAGCAGTAGTGATGTCACTTGAATGAATGAATGTTACATTTGTGTAGCGCTTCTCAAGAGACCCAAAGCACTTTACAGAACCACTGGGAGCACCTTCAACCACCACCAGTGTAGCACCCCCCTGGATGATGCAACAGCAGCCATTCTGCACCAGTACGCTCACCACACAGTAGCTAAGGTGGTGAAGGGGCAGGCGAGAATTCACCAGTTAGATATAGAGGATGATGATTATGAGGCCAGATTTGATACGGCCACAGTGGGCAATTTGCTGTAGTCTTAGTGTTCAGCTGTTAGAGTTAATGCTGTGTTGGAGTGAGATGTTGGGGATATTAGGATTTAAGAGTGCTCCTTTATCTTTGCTGGCAATAAATTCTGCGGTGAGACTTTTTTTTTTAATATTTTTTTTTGAAGTTTCAAGCTATGTCTCAGTACATCTCATCTTTGTCCCTTCTGAGGCTTTCAAGGATTTCAGTCAGAACTTTTTGTTTGGCTATAAAGTCTCCTGCTTATTTGTTTCCCTGACAGGTATGTGTGTCCTTGTCAGTTTTCCGTGGATAAAACTTGACAGGTCGGGAAGTCACAAAGAAACTTATTGTGAATGTGACCTTTTAACCTCGCAAACATAGTTACTGGTCACATGATACCTACCAGAGGATATTTTTAACCAAATATGGTCGTGTTCTCACACAGGCTACAGCACCATGAGCCCGCAGGAGGACAGCGAGAACCCACCCGGCAACAACGACCCTCTGTCAGCAGGTGTGGATGTAGGTAACCATGACGAGGACCTGGAACCCGACACGCCCCCCCAAACAGCAGCACTGCTGAGCTACAAGTTCCATCCATACCGGCAGCCATCGCATCTCCCGCTGCACCACTTGCACCGCCTGCAGGCTGCTGTCACCGTGCATAGCGTGGATGCAGGGTGCTGATCTGCGAAAGGGCACCCCCTTCCTCCCATTAAGTCACTGTCACATTCAGACCCTCCCGACTCCTCGGGGCCAGTGGAACCACATGGCAGCCATTGTGCTGTTGATGAAAAGGACCGTGAACATGGCATAGATCAATATTTTACCGCATGGTACGAGTAAAACAAATGTCAGACGTGGCCAGTCGCTTCACGGACATCACAGCTGCAAGAGTTCCGTGTGAACCGTACTCCTCAGATTTTAAGTGAGGATAAAAATGGTTATTTTTTTACTATTTATTTATCAGAACTGAAAAAAATACCGTCCGCGTTTTTCATTTAGCACAATACTGCCTAAAGGCAATTCAAAAAGACACTGAAAACGGCAGAGACATGGTTTTTTCCATCCACGTATTGTACTTGGAGATTTTCCATTTTAATTGTACACTTTTTAATGTATGGATCATGAAGGTGAAAAATTTGTGTAGAAGAAGCTGATATATTGGAACTGGAAGTGTTTTTGCGGAATGCTCCAGTGTGCGGCGCCGGTGTCGTCCAACTCAAGTGTTTTATGGGTTTTCCTCTGTGTCCTTGGGCTCATGTTGAACTTGGAGTTGAGTTGGGTGCTCCAGTTTCGGCGTTCTTTAAAGCCAGCTACGTTGCACTGGGGCAGCCAGGTCGAGGTCGATGCAGCCTCCCGGTATTCCCCTCGGTGAACCGCAATAGTCCCGTTTTAAAAAGGTTGACATCTCCATCCAGCTTGGATTCATCCAAAGGTATCGGGTAAAAAAGGTGGCTATTTTTAGCCCAGCATTTGCAAAAAGGTTCCTGAAAGGCACGTAACAAAAGCAGCCTGGGCTGCCACACGAAGAGGATCTTCATCCAGTAATGCATCACTTAATCCCACCCATGGAACGTTTCTACCACAACTAAGTATGGGATAATGATTTTGTCAATGCTCCAGTCTGCCAAAATCCTCTTCGTCCTTTGCGGTGTTGCCGCAGCCTATGTTTTTATTTTTTTAAGCACTGCCAATCTATTGTTTTTAATGGAGAATATTAACAGTATTATTCACTGTTGCGAGCAAAGAACATCTAGTGTATGGTAAACACTAAATTACGTTGTACTGGGGGAAAAAAGTGTAAAGTTCGTTCTTCCAGTGGAAATAAAAGAAATGAATTTTGTAATCTGCAATAGGCTTGGAATGCATTGTCTCGTCTGTCAGATGTATGTCACTGATTTTCCTTTCATTTTTTTTTTTAATTGCTCCCTTAAATTTTGCACACTTAAATTTTGAAATGACTATCAATATTGCATTGCATCTGTTTCTGTTTGTATCTTTTTTAACTCAGTTTTTGATGTGTGCATACCCACTTGTCGTCGCCAGATGCATCTCAGGCCAGTTGAGGTGTCTGTTGTTTTTTTATTTTTTTATTTTTAAAGGACAGTTGTCAAGGCACGGTGGCTCCATTGCACAGCAGTGACCTCAGCCCTCTAGGGTCTTGGGTTTGATTTCAGCAGCGTGTGGAGCTGGTGCTTTCCGCCTTATTGTGTGGCTTTACTGTAGGTTCTCTGGGTTCCTACCATCATTCTGCCCAACCCAGTCCTTGGGGACCCACAGAAGGTCCACGTTTTTGCTCCCTCCAAGGGAGCTGGAAGGGAGCAAAAACGTGGACCTTCTGTGAGTCCCCAAGGACCGGATTGGGAAACGCTGCTCTAGTCTATGTAGCAACATGGCTTTTTGATTTGGGAGTAGGCATCTGGCTAACAGGAACTAAAAGCATCACACGTACACACAATGTTTCTGGAAAATTAATGAATTATGACGGTAGACAAAATTAGAGATTCTTGTTATGGCTGCTAAGTGTTATAACCAGAGAACGACTTACATGGAGGGGAAAAAATTTAAATGTAGGTCCCATCCTTTGTTAAACAGCAGCACAGAATCAATTCACACATACTGATTAGGACTTATTGTGTCCTTCAGTTATTTTCTGCTTTTCCTGTATGGACGTATTTGCCAATTTGCTGCTCATTCTGCATGAGCGTCACACATTATCCCTGTCCAGGGAGCCACTAGTTCCACTTGGAATATTAATTCTTACATTTGGAGAAAGACAATGTATAAACAGGAAATGAATTTTGGAATTATAGTAGTGCCCAGAGTTGAATTAAGTTATTAATGTGTGTATTTAGAGTTCGTATCCTCCCACACTCCTCCTCCCCTACAGGTCCTTTGCAGTCAGTGGTTAAAGGTCCTAACAACATATTTCCATAAATGCACACCCTAAGAGCTCAGTGGGCTGCATTCTCTGAGCTTTCAGCAGCAAGCGGCAACATCTGAATGCATGCCTAACTCCCACTGTATATGTTTCTGGAAGCACCATTTCGACAGGGGCCCTCCAGCTGGTGGTCATCTGAGATACTATGTAACTCATTAGTCTGTTGTGGATATAAAGCCTGTGCTCACACTGTCTAGACTGACTGACTCAAATTTGATTCCATTTCGTATGATCATCCCAGGCAGCCCTTTATGACATTCTATTGAATGCCAGCCTTTAAATATCTTATCAAAACACATGCATTTCTGTTTATTTAGAAGGTAAACCTGTGTAAAGGACTCTTAAATTTAATTCTGATGATAAGTAAAGGTTTGTGAGCAATGATATATATTTAGCACTACGGAGTTATATATTCTATAATCTAGGAACCTCTATCCTGGAGGAGGTGCCATAAGGAGCATGGTATAATAGGAAATGTAATTTGAAACAACAGAGAGTGAAAGGGATATTTTAAGTTCTTAACGTGATTCACAGATGAAGTTCGCGGCAAAGAAGAGGCATTTGCAGAATCGCTAAAGCAAGCCTGTATTTGGGCGAGGTGAGTGTCCTGTTAGACACTAAAATATGTCTTTCAGAATCTACAGTCTGAACACATTGTCGGTGCGACTTGCAAAGAATTTATATAAATATTTAATATATACGCATACATTCGTACAGTTATTTAATACGTCCATAGCTGTCTAATGTCTAAATCGTAATTTTTTTCTCCCTTAGAGAACAAAATAGATGGGCTTGGTGGTTAAGCAGGTATATGGGATGGTCTTGGGCCGCTATTCCTGCACTGAACGGTGGGGGTCGCCAGTCCGTCAGCGCACACGATTGTTTTAGCTACACCGTGATGCTCACAAGCTTATACCTTTCCACCCGTCGGAGTAGATTGAACGACTGTAAAACGGACGAGACCCTCCGCTACTTCCACTTACTTGCCACCGAGCTTTTTCAAAATGGCGGCTACTTCCTCCATCCAGCCGCCGAGCGTGCATGCTTTAATGCAGGAAAATGCACTGCTTCGAAACTCCGACAGCCCTGCCCAGAGTCGACAGGATGAATCCACGGCATCGGAGGGTCTGACCCTGCGAGCGCTGCACAATCTACCGCCAGAGGAAATCAACCGAAGGCTGGAAAAAACTCACAGGGAGCTAGGCAACAGGAGAAAAATCTTGATCAAGAACCTACCTCAAGACACAACAAGTCAGGTGAGTCATTCAGCAACTACACGACTGGTTTAAGGTGTTAAAGTGCACTACCAAGATGAGTGTTGGTAGGGCTACAACTTCCATAAATTCCGAGTAAGTATCTTTATTTGAAAGTTTCTTGTATGCGTAGGAAGGTTCTTCCCTGTTAAAATACGCTTTTAAGTTGAGAACGTAGTTTGAGCAAACTTATTTCGCGTTGCACATCCCCCTGAGTGCAGCCGGCTCATGCAGGGTGCTGCAGCCGGCGCGCTGACGGGCTGGGTGCGCACGGACGTCCGCGGCTCGCGGCTGCACGCGCCGGCTGCTCGCTTTGATCTGCGCTTCGCCGGCGTCTCTGCGCCTAGATGATATCCGAGCCGCACTGTTCCTACACTGAAAAAGCAGGCAAAACGAGTGTACGAATTATTGGTGACTTTTTCCCCTTAAGTAATAGCCTGCTGGGTTAATACGTTGTTGTCATGATATGCTTTATGATATATTAATTATTGATGTCTGTATAAATGTATAAATGCTGTTACCCCGGTAACACTAAATGGCTTCGTACAAAGTTCGTGATACTTGACTTTTTTTTTTTTTTATTTGTCCCTTGTTTACCAGGACTAAAGCTGTTAGTTTGCCAGGTGCGTCTTGCCGTCAGCATTTGACGGACGCGAATGACCCTGCTCTTTATGGGTTGATACAATATGGCGATTAGCTGGGGACTGGCCTGATAAACGCCTAAAATGGACACGACACGACACCACTCACGGGTTTATCCTACACCGGTGTTACTCCCGGTAGTGGCAGTCTAGATATGACAGCACTTTTTCGGCAGCTGTTGGGTGCTAATTCTGCATTAAAAAACGGGGCGTTTTAGGATGAGCGCTGCGTGGTTGACCCCATTAATTAGACAAGAGGTCTGGTTTTCGCATGAAACAAACGGGGTCATAGTGTAAATCGTTAGGTTACAATTGCAATTTACAAAATTGCAATACCTTTGTCTGTTTAGCGTGGGCTTGTTCGCAAAGCACTTTGTCGATGGCTAAAGTTATCACAACTTTTCCTTTGTGCTGTACTAACTTTGCATGCACAGATACCCCGGTCTTGTTATACAGGTGGCGTGATACCGAGTAAATCGGTGAGGTAAAATATTTATTTGAGAACCTGGTTTCTACACCGTCGGATCGAGCAGTCGATGTGTGCTTCTCCTGCCTTATATGGCTGTAGCGCAGTCATTTTAGAAGCCGTTTCAGTCTTGGGATGGCTTTCCTATCATTTGCTGGGTGAGAGTGGTGTATAAATGATCTAAAAATAATGGAATTACGGAGCGGTGTACCATAAGGAGGTGAGCACCTTCCCATTTGAGACTGGTGATCAGTTTAACAGATTAATTATTTAGGGCCCCTTAGCTGCAGGTAAACCTCATTAGAAGTTGAAAACTCTGACTGTGGACAGAGAGGCTAGCTAGCTGAGTCATTTATATAGGGCGCATGTTATCAGTTAATGTGTTTATCCTGACATATTCCTGGCAGATGATGATTTTGTGTGTGTGTGTGTGTGTGTGTGTGTGTGTGTGTGTCACTCTGTCTGTCAACAGCAGATGTTCCCCGATCTCATCCTTCACAACTGTCTTTGTTACGCTTGTAAAAGCCCACCTCTTTTCAACAATTTGGCAGAATTGTTGGTGTTCAGTAAATCTGTAGACGGACCGTTAGGGAACCAGCACCGACAGCCTCAGACAGCAGTGATGCATCCCCTTGGGGCGTGTGCAGACGGTTCTGCGTCTGCCTGCAGACGTCACCTTGAATCACAGTGTTCCTTTGGCCCTGTTGTGACCTTTTGGTGAAGAACTGTTGTACTGGCAAGAGTGCCGGGTCTCCCTCTCACTGTCTGCACTAAAGAAAATGCTGTCCACACCAGGCAGGCACATAAAAGGACTGTCTGCCCTTCTGTTACCAGAAAGTTAAGCTACAGCTATACAAGTCTGTGCCATCCTCATAAATGTGCTGCATAGCATTTGACTCAGGTAATTTTTCTTCAGGTTTCTCAGTGCTGTCATTCCTTGAGAATACTGATGTTGTTTGACTGTAGTGCCTTATTAAACCCGATTGGTCTGTCAGGCTTTGAAAATGTTCATTGAACAGCAGGAATGTGGAATTACATTTTCCCCCTGCTGGTGTTGATATAGCTCCAGCAGCTGTTCCTGATGTTTCATATTGGGAAAAAAATTGAGGCTGATTAAAATTTTAGACTGTTTGCGAAAACTGATGGAATGAACCTAATATCGAACTAATAATGAATGTTTTAATGCTGTTGCTGGACTTTTGCATTGTTTGAAGTTCCTGATTGTTTTGTTTCTGTTGAATAAGTTGCAGGAAAGACATGTATTAAAAAAGGAACTGAAATGTACTTCTTGGTTGCAGGTTTTGTTTTCTTGAGGCAAGAAGTAGGAAAGTCCTTGTTTTGGCAGTGCCATAAAGCTTTGTCATGATTGAATGTTTGGTAAGCTGTATTATGTTCGATGGTATTGTTTATAATCGATGTCCGAGTGACCCAATGGATCAAGTGCCTGGGTGTGTCAATTAGATATGGGCATGTGGCATTGACTGCGTAGCTTATTCAGCTCATGTAAGCTTGGAAGTCTAAACTTAATGTAGTGTATTAATGTTGTATTTAATGCACTGTTTGTGTTTGCCCTTGCATTAAAGTGCGTGCTGTCAGGAATCCTAAATCTTTGTGCTGGTAAAAAAAACAAACAAAAGGTGTGACTGTCAAATTTTTCTGTCTGTGTTTAAAATAAAACCTTAAAGTTAATATATTATACGGCTATACCAATTAGAAAAATATAAAAAAGATATGTTTTTTTTTTTTGTTTTTTTTTTTTAATAATGTAAAATAAAATGAGAAATTGGGTGCAGCGTGTGGCTCAGTGGGCTAATCCTCTGTGCCTGTGATCGGAAGGTCGCCAATTCGAGCCCTGGCCTCGGCACATCTGCAGGTCCTTGAGCAAGGCCCTTAACCCCCAGCTCCCTGGGCGCTGCTATGGGTGGCTGCCCTTCGTGGCCAGCTTGCTCTCACCTACAGAGAACAAACTGGGGGAGGCATAAAGAAAATTTCCTCACGGGGATCAATAAAGTATCAGTTATTATTAAACATTTTATTTATTATTAATCAAGACTATGCTGACATGCAGGTCTTGATCATTTTTCCTAATCTCTTCTTCCAACAGGAGGTCCATGATGTCTTGAGATCATATGAGCTGAAATACTGTTATGTGGACAAAAACAAAGGAACAGGTAATAATCATTTTAAAAATACAGTGTATTTTCAGGGAAAGTTGAATAGTTAACTTTTCTTTTGGCAAGGATACAATCAGAAAGTGAAACTCTTCTCCCCCCATTGTGATATTTATACTGAAACACTAACATTGGATATGTTCTATCTTTAAAATGCAAATTTTCAGATATTGTTAATGTTGATTATATTTTCTTGTCTTGCCTTTTTATCAAATCATGTTTTCTTTCCAAACTTTGGGGATTTTCAAATACATTCTTAATGTCTTTGCAAGCCAGCATTATTTGGTAGTTGTTGTCTTTAATAATATGTTGCCTTATGGTGTTATATATCTGAAAATGCACATACATTTCATTGCCGCCACTCCCTGTACGTGTTCAGCCTTTTCATCACCTTGAAATGAGAAGCTGTGAATGGTTAACATGCAGCAGAGATTTACACGAGATCTTGTCACGGTGCAAAGGCGCTTAACATTAAGCCCCGGGCCCACAAATTCGGCATTCCCGACTAGGTGCCGCCATTGATCAAAGTTACCTTATTGCGTGGCAGCAAAAAGCAGTCTGGCCTGGCTACGTGAGAATTCAGCTGTTCTGGCTGGTAGTGACAGCCCAGAGGTCATATCAGTGGCTACTGACGCTCATCAACGTACAACATGAATACCAGAATAAATTCCAGCAGTTGCTGGTTTTGTCATTGGATTCACAACTGAAATATAACCTTTTACAAAATTTGTCGGTATTTATCTCTAAAAGTAATAATAATCCAAGTTATTAGCAGCCCTCACCCAAGTAGCTACAGAGTAAAGAATTCATTGCTCGTCTACAGAACATTATTCTGATAATTCTTATTCGTTAAATATCTTCTGGCCAAAATGTTCAAGGGAAAACCTTATGGAGCAGAAAATGTCGTTTTGGCTATTTTATACATGGCCCATGAAACTGAGGCTTAACCTTTTGTAGGCTTGAAACATATGAAGAGGGCTGGAAATTAAGCTTTCTCACTAGCTGGCGATGAGTAATTTACACAGAAGGCTTGTACGAAAAACTGAACACATGCCTGCTGACTAGTAAAAAATAAATAAAAATTCCATGTTCAGCTACATTTTTTAATGAACTAGCTCAGATGGCCAGGAGCAATAATTCGTAAGTTCTACTGCTGCATATGAACAGTGTTAGACCATCTCAGAGCAGGTACTGCATGGATATACCTTATTACTGTGCCCTAAGAATAGTGAACAAAACATGTGCGTATTATGTAAGAACCAGGTAACAGTATGGCGCCGTGAGGCGATATTCCACCTCGCGTTTTTCACTGCATGTGTGCCATCATATAAAAGTTCAGAAACACCTTCTGTGGATAAATCCACCATACTTTTTATTTTTAACAATGAACCCTGCCAACACATCCTTTAAAAACATCAAGCTAATCTGCTCTTGGAGGTTGAGTGTTTAATATTCGTCTTTTTTTTTTTTTTTCTGTTGGTAGTTACCGAAGACACAGTGCATGAGCTAAACTGCTTTTTAAAAAAAAAAAGGCAACAACAACACCTTTACTGTTTACTCTCCAGCGGTAAACTGCTACAATTAAACTAAAAGTGGCTTATGTAACAGGATAATGAAGCCCTGGATGATTGTTAGCATATCAGAATCAGGATACATATGAATTTCATATCCCATAGGTAACAAACACACTATTACTAAGGAGTGTCAACAAAACTGCAGTAATGTCCTCCTGTACACATTTACCCACAAGGCTTTGCTTATATTGACAGAGATGGCTGGGTTTAGGTGGTTGTTGTTTTTGTGTGAATCTGAAAATGTGTTAAAATATGAATTCAAAACAGTAGACAGGGTGTGTGGTCTCACCTTTTAAGTGTAAAATCTTATTAATAAAAGGTTTTTTTTATTATTGGTTTTCCCCCCACTGGAGTGCTGTTGCTAAAACTCGCGCCCACACACAGACACATGCACACAGGTGTGACAGCCATCGACAGCACGCTGTGGCAGGGTGCCAGGTGTGCAGCTCCCACAGCATCTTTCTCCAACTCAAACAGAATGGGGGGAAAAAAAAAATCAGTGAGGAAAGAGGCGACCTCCTCCTCACTGCATCCCCAAGCAGAGAATGGGAGGGGAAGCCCAGGCTCAAGGGTTGCTGGGAAAACGGTCCCTTGTGTGTGGAGAAGGCCTTCAAGGAACATAGAGTGCAGAGTTAGATGTCCGTTAGTACGGATTCTGGAGGGTGAATAAAGCGTCTCGTGATTCTTGGATAGTTTGTAGGTAGTGCACCTGTAAATGTTAAAAAAGCCTGATACTTTAAGACGGTCAGCATCAAAATCTGAGGTTTACAGGTCTATTAAATTTCTAACCCCACCAGCTGAAGGTAGCTGATGTACTTCTGCAGTAAAGAACCAGAGTATCGTATTGGAAATCATGTAGAGAAGGACGTTCATGCAGCCAGTCATAATCCTCTCTGCAGCTTCTCTCCTTAAGGAGAAGTAAAATCTGGCTCTGGCTTCCACGGGGACCCCTGGAGGGACCGCATGACATGGCAGGCAGGGCCGTCGGCGCACTGTTGGGGGCTATATGGGTTATGCTGGAGCTGTTTTTGGCTGTGTGCGTGTGCTGCAGCCTGATCCCAGAGCCTGTCTCGAGCCATCGCTGTCGTCAAAAGTGAACCTATGAGTAGCACCTTGATGTCTTCTGATATTATGAGGTGATGCAGTGCAAGTCTGCTTAGGGCTTGATGTAAGACACTCCCTCAATGAGCTCTTAAGGAACTCTTAATATAGAGGCAGTAGTAAGTTTCAAACTTAACTACTGAGGCTCTTCTTCACCCCTTTCCCTCCAGACAAATTTGCTCACCAACAGTGGGATTTTAATTATTATTATTATAATTTTTTTTTATTATTATTATTATTATTATTTTCTTTAATCTCGGGTCCCTAGTCAGCATGCTGAGGCATCTGCCCTGTCATCGATAGCCACGTCTGCCAAACAGGCTTCGTATAACTGAAGTTGGCACCTTTCTAATCCTTTCTTTCTTTTTTTTTTTTTTTAGAAGCTAGTATTGAGTATTGAAACCAGGAGGGAGAAATTCACTGGAGATTTTTAAAGATGAAGCTTCGTCAGTGTGGCTCTGTTGCAGTTGCCTGGTTAGGATGCCTGTCCATGTTTGGTAACTAACCATAAGACTCCACCTTGTGTGGAGGGTAACAGAGTGTTTTTCGTGGGGAATTGGCGCCTGCTTGTCGCCGTGGTGATACGGCGGCCTTGCCGTGCCTTTTGCTGCCAAGGCATGGGAGTCGACCTCGTCCTGCTCCCCGCGAAAGACAGCTGGTGCCTTGTAGCGGGAGATGGTTATTGGGAGTAATGGGGGGGGGCTTGGGTGGTTGGGCGGGTTTGTGGTGATGTTCTGAATAAAGAGCTTGACTGTTATGGAGCATGGGGTTGCCCCACTCAGCTCAGCTTGTCTGCTTGACTAAAATACCCCCTGTGCATTAGGGCTGGGGAAGCCTTGAATGTACACATGGTCGGTAGTCATTACTGATTCTGTACCATTACAAAGCAGCTTCGGATTCCTACCAGTGGCTGCTGCTCTGTGGCTCGTGTGACCTGCGGAGGAAAGTCAGTGAGTGAGTTGATTCCCTCAATCCCTGGAGCGACATGGCGGCCTAAAGCTGCCGTCTGTGTGTTTGTAGGTGTGCCGTGCGTGGGTATCTGTGTGTCTGTGTGTGTATCTATACATAACTATATGTGTATATGTCTAAGATGCTCAAAATTGGCCCAGAAAATTGAAGCCTTCAATTAAGAGTATTAAAGGAGAATCCTAGTACAGATATTTTTAAGCTTGTTATAAGTAGACTAGCTTGATCTATCACTGCATTATTTGCTTCCAAAGACTGCATTTCTGCATTTATTTATTTGTTTATTTGGATCGTATTTAGGTCGCTCATAATAGGTACTTACTGACCTGTGGATCTCTCTGCATAGTAAAATAGGTGCGTTGGGAAAGCTTTCTGTTACAAATGCTGATTTTTCCCCCCTCCCCCCCCGTTCATGGGGTGTTGGGGGAAGGGCTCATCTATTCAATTAAATGTTACCCATAAAGAGGGACCCCTTAAGAGAGTCTTTGCGTATGTTAAACAGGGACCTTTGGTCGTGGTTTGGACCTTCAGACTGTTAAGGTTGAAAATGTCGTCGTCTCCTCCTCCCTCTTCCTTTCCTTCTGCCCCTGCTGCCTCTTTAAGATCTACCTCATATCTTTAACGTCCCCATCTTCTCCGTGGGTAATTAGGACTGTAAACATACTTAAGCTCAGCATGGTGATTTAGGTGTCAGCTTAGCCTCGTCTAAATGGTTCCTCGAATGGGAGTAAGGCGGATCTTCTGCGATGAAAAGACGAGGTGAGTCTGGCATTATGCCAGGTGAGGAGACGCTAAGGAGGAGAGTCTGCCTTGGGTGACAGGGCTCCAAGGTTCGATGGCATCTGATGATGCAACGTGGCTGCAAGCCCAAGACGAAGATGCACGGGTCCGCTGCGATCCCTGCCCTCTAACTAGCCTTCAGCGCAGCAGGACCAGAGCTGCTCTCTGGCCATCCCAGCTGGACAGGCTGCAAAGTTGTTTTTAAGTGTGGCAGGACAACATGGAGCCCAATTAATTCACACGTTGTGTTGCTCTTGGTTACATACTTGGTTATCATCCAGGTTTTGACTTTGGGCGGTTGGTTGTGCATATTAGGTAAGGTGCGCATACATATACATTCTGCACTATGTATTTAAGCAGTCCTTAAATGGGCTCTGTCTTCATGTGTCTGCCTGCCTGCCTACCTGCCTGTCTGTTTCTTTGAGTATGCATCAGCACAAGTCTGGGTGATCCTTAAATGCATATTAACTTTGACACCCATGTCCTGCTTGGATGGGCTGTTGAACAATTGTCTGAAAAGCCCCAGAATCTCAATCATTACAGCTCTTCAATTCTAAGCCCTCTCCTGCTGTTTTCCAAGCCGTTCTCCTCCCTGTTTGTACCTGTTCACAAAGCACCTGCAGTAAATAATAGAAGCAGGGTTTTTTTCCGTTTTTTTTTTTCTTTTCTTTGAAAGCTTAAATTATTAGCCTAAGAAGCGCCTTGACACAGTTTCTTCTCTCTCTACTCAGTGGTGCAGGAAGGCTAAAGTGAGTGATGGCCGCTTATCCGAAAGCTGCCTGCTCATTTTTTATGGGCTTATGTTTCAGCAAAGTGTAGATGCACATAGCAAATGGGATGGGTGGGGGGGCAGCACTCCCATGGCTGAACAGGTAGTCTAGCTGAAGCCAACACTGTAATGGCATCTCTTTGCATTTACTGACGTCACTGGTGTTGGAGAAGGCCGTCAGTGCGTGTAGTCGGGAAGTTCACCCAAACGCTCGGTGTCGACCACTGCCGTTTCTGCTGTTAGTGCCTGGGGCTGATGTCAGCTGCCGCTGTTTTCTTTTTGGTTCTGTTTGTTTTTGTCTCCTCTCCCCCTTCGCTTATCATACAGGCTGTATAAAAAGGGGGAATGAAATTATGTATCCCTCTAGACTGCTTTAGGGATTGGTTTCTGGTCCATTTCTATCCAGATCAAATCAGTCTAGACTGGATGGTCACTTACATAGAGGTGTATGTGCTCAGGCTCTGTATCCTGCATAATGTCTGCATGCGTCGTGAGTTGAGCCGATGGGTGCCTGTGAGCCACCGTTTTCCAGGGTGCCCCCCGTGGCTGCAGCGAGTCACCGGCCATGTCCCCCACAGCTTTCGTGACACTGCTGAACGGCGAGCAGGCCCAGGATGCCATCCGCTCCTTCCACCAGCGCAGCGTGCGTGGCCGCGAGCTCACGGTACAGCTGCAGCCCACCGACGCGCTGCTCTGCATCACCAACCTGCCACACACCTTTAGCGCCACCCAGTTCGAGGAGCTGGTGCGTGCCTACGGCAACACAGAGCGCTGCTTCCTGGTGTACAGCGAGCACACAGGCCACTCCAAGGGCTATGGCTTCGTGGAATACATGAAGAAGGACTCTGCATCGCGGGCGCGCTCTGAGCTGCTGGGCCGCCTCCTGGGTGACCGTGCGCTCATGGTCCAGTGGGCCGACGTCAATCAGCTGACTGCTGCCCACCTGCACTCCAAATGCCTCTGCATAGACAAGCTGCCCCCAGACTTCTGCGACGCCGAGAAACTCACCCAGATCCTCGGGAAGCGCCACAGGCCCGTCTTCTGCCAGGTGAGTGTCGGCACTAACGCTCGGGATCCTCGAGTCAAAGTCACCTTTACCATCATTGTGCACATGCACAACGAAACGTGGGAGTAGGCTCTCTCGCAAGAATCAGACAGTAGAATATACAAAGTAACATTCAAACAAAGAAACAGTGCCACAATTAGTGTCCTAAATAAAGTGTAAGGGTAATATTAATAAATTATCTGTATGAAGGTACATACAAGTGTCATAGGTAGCCAAAGGAAATTGTTTAAATTGTTTGTTGACGTAACACTTTGACAGACAAAAAAAAAGTGTATCAGCTTAGCCATTTAATATCCTCTCCTACTGTCACCCCAGTATTTATAGTAGACATCCAATATACTGATCTACATGCTGACTTGACCACTAGCATCCCATGTTTGGCTAATGAATACCTCATCAAATTATGAACTTGGTGGTGAAATGTAATGAATACGTGGAATGGTTGGAGTGCCCCCGAGGAGTGGTTTGGGAACCTAAGTAGTGGTGTTCTGTAAATCCAGGGAATATATCAGTACCTTTTTAGAGAACAGAAGAGATCCTTGTTTATTTTCTATTTATTGTGTTACTGTTCATTTGCACGTATAATAATGTTAAATTGTATTGTTTTCCGAGCAAATATACGCTTATTGGCCAGAAAAATGGCTTTAAACATTTTCTTTGACTGCTTAAAACTTTTGTACCGTACTGTGTGTACACACACACACACACACACACACACACACACACACACACAAACACAGGGCTCATTCAGTGGGTAGTTTTGAGACACGACGTCTGTCTGTCTGTCTGTCTACACACACAAATACATTTTTTTTGCTTAAACCTCCCGTTGCCCCACTGACGGCGCTGTACAGATGGCTGTTATTGGGTGTTTTATTGGCCACTCTTGGTTTCGCCCCTTAGTGACAGGCACCGCAGTTGTAGGGGTTTTAGTGCCAGAAACAGCTGTGCCACGTTAACTCAGATGTGCTGGAGAACATGATAAACAGGGTATACACATAAGATTGATTTCAGAAACATTCTCAGGATTCACTGTAAAACGTATGAAGTGTGCCGTTTCCAGTGGTAATGGTGTAATACCGTCAGCTACCTACTGCTGACCCTCAAACGTGAGGGACCGTGACATCTGGGCCGTTCTGCATATTAACAGCAAGTCTTTGGCTTTCTGCAGTTCTGAGGTGTGAATTTTATGGGTTTGTACGGTTCTTAGCAGCAATGCGTTTTCCTTCCATTCTGATATAATTTAAAGCTCCTGTCCACCTTCTGAAATGTTACACGTTCCAGGATCTGGGATTTTAATCTTTTTACCGCTCCCTTGTTTGGCCGGGGTCCTGGGCGGGTGGAGGGGGGGGTTCGACCAGCTGAGTACCATAATAGTTGTGGAAGGATTGAGCTTGAATTTGTTTTCTTATCCCTTCTGATGGGACCACATGCCGGTTTCTCCCCCCCAAGTCAGAGCGGCTGCTTGTGAAACAGTCACAGACCATGGTTAACAGTGAGAGTCATAATGTTGAAGAATTCTCTCACAAAGTAGCCAATAGTCTGAGGACAGTTTGTCGAGAGGCTTAGAAGAAAAGTAACAAAAGGGAAACGCACATGAGTGGCACAGAATCTCGCCCGGTAAAGTGCTCATCTATCATAAGACAGAGATTTCTGAGACTTTCGCACCAGGGGTGTGGCCACGGGTTGGCCGGCCAAACAGATTGCCTACCCAACAGACACAAGTGTAGCCAATCAATAGTGATTTAATAGAATCATCCGTCGACACCCCCTTGCCAATCACCATCCACCCCCCACTAGACCATTGACGCAATTCAAACACTGGTGCCCAGCCAACATAGCCCAATGCCTACCCCAGCCTGGCATCCTAGTCATGCCAATGTTGCGTTGCACGTGGCAAATAAGCAGTCGGCAAGGGCAGTTACAAGCTCATTAGGCTGGCCGCGCATATAGCACGGCCTGCTGCCCCCCTAGAGCAGAGCTCAGTCTAGCAGTATGTTTGTGTCTCCCCAAGCGGGATTTTGGCCACTCTTAGCTACACTCAGATATTTCTGAAAGTGTGCCGGGTCTGTTTTAAGATTTCGCATGCCACGCTGCTATGTCCCTTAACTCCGAAGGTGTCCAAGGACGACATGCCCACACTGTAGCTCCCCTCCCCCGGACCAGAAAACTCACGCTGTGGCAGCGTTTTGGTGGATGTCTTGCCCTTTTTCGGGGCTTGAGAGTGGCTGTCGTGTTTCTGTAATTCCCCCCAATCACTGTCAGCACTGCTGTCACTCTAGCCGCCTGACTTAAGATTTGCTGTGTGAACGCTGTCTTTAGGACAGGTGCCTCATCCTTCTTCCTGGCTTGCGCTTTGGTGATGAGGGAGCTGTCTGTTCCCCTCGCCTGTTTCGGATGGCCTTCGCACGACTGATGATTGTGTGGCTGGTCTCCGCTCTACTGGCACACGCCCTGCAACTTAAGCGTCGCCAGGAGGTGGTCTGTGAGCCAAAATGGCTGCCAGAAAGAGATCTTCATCCTCACTGTGCTTTGGTGCATCTCCCTCCTCTGTTCTTAGGCCTGGCTGCAGTCCCACAGCATCGCTTGCCAGTTTAATTTCGTCCTCCTTTGCCTTTTTTCTTTCCAGCACTGTCTTTTATTTGCTTCAGCTGACGTCTCTGTTGAAGGGACTAAGGTCTGGCCAACCCCTTTGCTCTACCTCGCCCCCGATCCATCTGAGCGACACTTTCAGATACATGATTTCCACACGATATCTGCCACCTTGGAACCAATTATACCATAAATTTTTGAGCAGTCATAATCACATTGCAGAATTTACATAAGAAATATGCAGAACTCAGCAACTTAGAAGTATAGGGAGAAGCTTCTCCCCACACACATACTGCACTTCCAGCACCAAGGAAGTCATAGTCATGCCCATACATACATAAACACACACAGACACACACACACACACACACATGCACACAGTCAGCTGCAACTCGCAACACATGGAATGCATGACCAGGAGAAGGACAATCAATCTCGATCCACACATTAAGACACGCACACAATATTTAGACACATGCAATAGATTTAATCTGGAATTTCCCCTTTGTTTCTAACGCACAAACAGAAAAGCAGCCTTATCCATTAAATGGAATTCCTATCAGCTTCTGAATTGCCAGGCAGGACTTAAATTGATTTTCCACGTGCAAAAGGGGGGGCTTTAACCAATCTTCAACTGAATCCCACCCTGGGGTGGTGTGTGGTTGTGCAGATTATGACCTAATGTTCATGATTGGAAGGTTGCTGGTTCAAATCTTGTGGCTGGCAGAGTGACGTCATGTCACTGTTAAGCCCCTAAGAAAGGCCTTTAACCCCAGTTGCTCCAGAGACTGTATGTACCTCACTTGTATGTCAGGGCAAAGCCATCTGCGAAACATATAATGTAAATTTGACACTGATCCTCAACGTGCTCATTTCAGATCTAACACTAATCCTAGCACTATTCAAACTAAAGAAACTCAGCACCTCTTCTCAAACACGATTTCCACAGTTCCAACAAGTTTGCAAGTTCCACCCAAACCTTTTAGTAACCTGCTTCCCCAAAATGCTGTTGATCCTCTCAAAAACTTTTCTGCAAAAAGAGGCTTTTGTCACCAGCTGAACCAGGGCCCCCACCACCGGAGCAGCCTGTAGGCAGGTAACCTAGCTGGGAAGCTTATTAAAAAGGCGTTCCCTTACCTTATTCCTTTCCGCAGGTATGATCTGCTGTTGGGAATCTATGGGGAAGGCCCAGCCCCTCAAATCACTTGGTATTATTGGCAGTCCTTTTCGAAATGCCAATTAACTATGGAAAAATTCACACGCACATAGCCAATAAGGATAGTTTACTGAGAGGCTCAAAAGACGTATAGTTGCTTCTCTGGTCTCTCCTTCAGAGCTAGAGCCGTCACTTTGTCTAGATCAGGATTGTAGAACTGGAAACTAGGACCAGGAGCAGCATAGAGCATGAGCAAAAGCTGTGAGGAACCTTTCCACACACATTTGTGATCTCGGGCTACGAAGGACTGCCTAATTATAAGGAATAATGGTTAATAATTCTTAATTCATCTTTATTGGTATGATTCCACAATATACTCCTCCTGATGTGAACAAACAAATCCAAATCATCAAACATCAGTCCTCAGCTAATGACTGATGCCCAAGGACTGGTGTCTAGGAATGACTGAAGCCCAGTTGACTGATTATTAATACAGAGTTACAGGAAAGCAATATCTTTGCTGTTATTAATTTCCTTTTTACATTCTGTATTCACACAATTAGTATTTCAGCTGTACTATCACTCCAAATACTGGTATTTTGGACGTCATCTTCCTCTTTCTTGAACAAATAGTCGAATTCAAAATGTAAACCTTGAGCAGCTGTGTTGCTACTATGCTAAATAGCTGTTGGGTTTATGGATTAGACATTTAAGTTTGTGAGTATCATATTCACTTAGTAAATTATCTTAAGAATATAATAAAATCCATATCCCAAGATTTTGCAATGTAATTTGAGCTCAAATCCCCCCTTTTGGGTATAAGTGGTAACTGATAGCACCTCGTAAAAGTGCTCACACTGGATAACAAGCTATTGAAATTATTTATGTTTCATGTACCATGTGCAGACCTGTTTATAGGCTGAAGGGACACAGCAGTGAACAAAGCCAAGAAATCTGTGCCTGAAAGGCCCGTTTATGTTGTTGTTATGGGTTTGGAGCAATCTCAGGAAAAAGACTCAGTGGCTCAGTGCATAAGCTGTCCAGATCCAGAAAGAGAGGACGTAACAAGGTTCTTTAGGTGCTCCCATATTAAACATCCTTTCTAGCATTTGAAACTACTGTGCCCCGTGCTCCCTGACCGTGTCGTATCCACTGACAGACCGGAAGTCCACTGTGGAGCCAGTAGTGTTTTATTGTCTATTCAGTGTCGTTTTTTTTTTTTTGTATCTGCTACGTTTTAATCGATAATGTGCACAATTTTAAAGAGTTTTTTTTGTTATAGTTATTGTTTGATGTATTGGATAAACGGGAAAAACTGCATCCTCTGCTAATGAATGTTTGAGTTTTTCCATCCATCCATTTTCTACAACCGCTTATTCCATACGGGTCGCGGGGGGTCCGGAGCCTATCCCGGAGGCTGCGGGCGCAAGGCAGGGAACAACCCAGGATGGGGCGC
>JAAGVU020000043.1:8292204-8344545 GCA_011763525.2 Mormyrus iriodes | reverse complement strand
TCCACCCCCCCCGCAGTGGCCCCCACCCCCAGTGCTGGCACGCCCCGCATGACCCGCTCCAACAGCATCCCCACCCAAGACGCCGCCTTCGATCTGTATGCAGCGCAGCCTCTGGGGAGCCCACTCTCGCTGGCGGATCGACCCAAAAGCATGATCCGTTCGGGCTCCTTCCGTGAGCCTGGGGACGACGGTAAAGCGGCCTTCTCTCCTGGGACACCCCCATCTTTTCCAGACTCTCTCCCCTCCCTTTTCTGTCTCTACCTTCCCCACCATGAGCTGGCAGTGAGTCTCCTATTGTAATGCTGCAGTAGTGTATAAATTGATGGATGGATAGATGGCAGAAAAGATCCTGCTTCTTAGCGCATCATGGCGTGGGATGCCCCCGTAGAGTGGATGGGGAGCATTGTTCATGATGTTCCCCAAATTTCCCACCACCCTCTTCTCTCCAGCTGCCCCTAGTGGGTCCTGTGACAGTCCTGTAATGGAGTTGGCTATCCTGCAATTTTGTTGGCATCATTTTGACTTATTTTTCTTCCCTATCTATTTACATGTGCTTCCGTATTCTGAGCAGCTAGAAATGTCATAAACTCTCAGATTAACAAGCCATCGGCTGAACCGTATGTCACTGTGCCCTTTGTTTTTGTCATGAAGTGCAGTACACCTCTATAAACACACTTACACCTTAATCTACATGATTATTAACATTTCAGTCGTGACTGAATGTTCTATTTGTTATGTGTGTTTTTGATATAAGCTGGACTCATACAGTGGCTTGCAAAAGTATTCAGCCCCCTTGAAAGTCATGATAATGTCCTGCATGACAAAATATTTGAACACATACTGCACCATTCGGTATTTTCATTGTGAACTCCTATGCTGTAACAATACATTTCAAAAGTCAAACTCAACCTTTTTCTGTAGATATTTAACTGAAGAAGAAAAACTCAGTATTTAGTGTTTGCATAAGTAATATTTTGTCGGTAATTCTGTCTCTCTGTCTGTCTGCATGTGTCTGTCTGCCTGCCTGCATGTCAGTCTGTGTGCCTGTATGTGTCCCCACAATGCGATTTAAAATCTTGTCATTTTGACACTTGTGGGGACATTTTTTCAGTCCCGACAAGGGAAAATTCAATTGTATAAGAATCTGTAACTGCATTCAAAAAAATATTATTCTATGATATTGTGATATTCTAGATTCTAAATTCTATTCTATTTTACAATGATATTCTAAAATAGCGAAAAGATTTGTATTTTGTTTGGATACTTGTGGTTAAGGTTAGGGCTGGGTAGGGGTTACGGTTGTCATTGTTGGGATTTGGGTTATGCTCATACACATAAAATAGACGGTCCCCACAAAGATATGAATACCGATGTGTGCATGCCTGTATGTGAGCACACAGCTGGATTTGATTCATGAATATCTTCGTATCTTCATAGTTTGATCAGGAACAGCAATGGAGGTCTGACACTCCTCTCTCCGCAGGAGGATTTGTCCAAAACTTCAATGACCAATACGTTGCAGTCTGTCGGTAATGGCAGCGTCCCCTACAGTGCTGTGCCTGTTATGCCAGCATACGGGAGCATTCAGCACATCGCTCCAGCATCAGTCGCATTGTCCCACTCGACACAGGCTACCGCAGATTGGAGCCAGTACTACTATGTAAGTACATTCTTGGGTGGGTTCACAGCTCAATCCACGTGATGAGTGTTTGATTCACTCATTCCAGGATGTCATCACAGTCTGAGTCGATGTGAATCCCCTTCTTGCCCATATTTGTGTTAAGATGAGTCCTTTCAAGCTCCAAATAGTGCAGCTATTTAAAAAAAAAATGAAACTTAATGTTCAGATGGTGCAGATTTTCTGAGTCGTGTCTGTTTATGCACTCTCTCTCCTGCCAGAACCAGAGCCAGACACGGGCACTGAAGCGGGACTTTCCCACCCTGCCGGATGGGCCTCCAGACAGGCCCTTTGTAGGGCAACCCTCCCGGGGCCCGGGGGTCCTTTATGCAGACCAGCACAAGAAGAAGAGGATATAGTCTTCCCTTCTGGTAGCTTGAGTCGTCTATGTGCTGTCAGTACTCGCTTGCCTGCTTACTCCAGGCCTTACTCATGGTCTCTTCTTTACATGCTTTAACATTTAATAGTGTATAACTGTACAATGCTCCCTTTGTATTTGTGGACCTGCAGTCTTCCTGGGGGATGTGTCATGTCTGTTCCACTCCCCAGGAATGTTATTTTCTTCCTAATGGGGAAATAAAGTCCCTAATAAGAATGTAACTTTTTTTTTATTATTTAATGTAATTATAAAGCACTGGTATCCCTTGATTTTCCGCTTTGGATTATATTTGAAAGAAATCCTTCAATGCGTTTCCTCCATAATTGACGCTGTCGCACGACTTGATGAGCGTCGAGTCCGCTTCCGTTCAAGCCATGACGTTATAAATCCAAGAAATCAAAGGATTCGTAACATTTTCAGTGGGGCCTAGTGGAGCTCCTCAAGACCTTCAGAGAAAATGGTTCTGTGCGGACTTTGAAGCTCTGGTCTCCCCAATAACCTGCCTGCTGAGGGACAGACTGCCCGCCTTTACAGCACTTTAGCATTGAGGTTCTCTGGTGACATCCTCAAGTTCACTTTGGGTGAGTTTGAAATCGGAAAATGTGATTCAAATTGATGTCTTTGGAGCATTTTTTACCTGCTCAAACCTAATCTCACTATATTAAAAATGTGGCACTATTGCATTGAGTCCTTTTTTCTTGTAAACAGCCCTCCATCACATAGATAACCAGATTACCCCAAGCCTTAAAGATCAGTATTAAAAAATGCTGTTACTGTTCTAATTCTAGAATTTCCAGACTTTGTTTTTGTGGTTCCAGAATAACTATTTGGCTATCCCCCCCAATGCAGTGGCTCGTTTTATGTAGTTTGAGTTGATTGAGCACGGATATCTTACAATGTTTGTAGAGCAACCAGAGTCTTAAAACATCCTTATTGATGTTACAGTATCACCGTCATTGATCCAGTTTCTTTGTGTTGAATCCATATTTAGCATGTTAATATCAATATTCCATGTTGAATGCATTAATATGTTTAGCTCATCAGTACTGTATTGGTCTGGTTAGCTTTAAGGGACTTGATCTCTCAGCCAGATTGTACACTCAGACTATAATGAATCCAATATCCTGTGCTTTTAAAAGTTTTTGCATACAGGATTCCAGTTCTGTAGTACAACTGAAGGGACATCATGTTCTGTCTAGATTTTTACAGTATTTTTACATTAGATGTCCTTTTTATTTTGTTTTTTTTTGCAAACACATTGTGAGAGCGAAATCAGTGAAATTTTTAGGTTAATAGTTCTGATACAAAGCATACCAATTAATTGAGGACAATGGGATTTTAACAAAAGTTTCATTTAAAAGTTTATGTACATGGATCACCCGTAAAATTTAAAAATTTTTTGTTCTAAGCTTAAAGTAAGCATTCGGGTTACGTATCCAAAGACACACCATCTGCAGCTCGTTTTTACACAAACTCTTGTTTTTTTGTTGTGGTTCATTGTCTGATCAGACGCCCTACAGCGGGCACAGTTCAAATGTCAGATCTGCTTGTTAAGGTCTCTCCCAGGCTCAGCATCAGTGTGAGTATGCCATCTGTCCCACGTTAATATCATGGAGTACATGTGATGGTTTTTTGTGTCTAACCTGAAAATAGTACAGTGTAAATAATTACAAGGGATTTCTCCAAGAGACTGATGTCTGAAGGCCCTACAGTATAAAGAAAGGTCTAACATGGCTTTCATGGGGAATCTGCTGTCTCAGTGTTCTTTGGATTTATTTATTTTTTTTAATCTCTATACTACTTTGAGACTGGTTGTAATTCTTGGAAATGCAACAACTGGTAGCTAGTCATTCCATTCTTGGGTCCAGATAAATTTTCCAGAGCAGATGAACCGTGGACATATGGGGGCAGTAAGTGCTCTTGATGGTTCATCCACAGCTGAGAAACATTTATCCAGAAGCAAATATCCCAGTTTAATAAAGGGCATACAGAATAACACAGAGACCTTTCATTTATTATATAATGTATTTAAATGGTTTTCTGTTACGCAACATAAAAATGGATTAATGCCAATGATTATAGATTGCACAAAAGGTTTTCTGTTTCAGTTCTTTAGTCTGCTAAGCTTTAAAAAAAAAAGAGATACAGTATTTGTGGATCTATTTACAATTTTAATCACTGGCACTTCCATGACTCTGCTAAATGTAACAATTCAAGGTCTTCCTTAGACTTTAAACATTGATAAAAAGCAACAAAATAAGGGTAAAAGTGTTGGCTGAAAGATCATAATTATCATTCATATTTATTTGATGCTTTTCAGAGTCAATCCTGTCAGCCTGCATGCGTAAGGAGGTCAGGGCAGCTTCTCAAACTCCCTGATCAGACCCTTAAAGTCGATCCGCTCCTCAGGGGCACTTTTCCAGCACTTCATCAGCTGAGCGTAGACCTGCATTGAAAGCCAGACCGGAGCAGCTTAAATGGACCTTCACTGTGGACTTTGTGCTATAGGAAAACTCATACAGTCAATACTTCTAAAATGTCCTATTAAAAATGTCTAAGAAGTAGAATTTGAATGAATTTTTCCAAAGACATATGGTGCTAGTTTTGTGCTTGGGGCTACACTCACTTTTTCCGGGCAGTTTTGAGGACAAGGTAGTCTCTTCCCCTCCTCCAGGATTTTCACCAGCCTGGTGACAGTCATCTGACCTTGGGTTGGCCCAATCATCTTCAAGAACACCTGCGAATAGAAAGGTTGGGATCGTCAGAAATACCGCTTCATGCCTAAATGCTAGAGGGACTGCAGAAACACTGTTGGTTTGCATCAGTGTGTAGGCAATGAATACCACAGCTGCACTGGGTGAGTTTGATTTGTTGACACAGCAGTACAGTTCACCATATGGCATTATGGAAATGTTCCTTTACTTCATCTACATCAGTGTTATGTGATGATGCCCCCACTGTCAGAAAACGTTTCTATGGCAAAGATGCAGTTGAATCACAGTGGTGGGTCATTCTTGGTTTTTAAGGAGACGCTTACCTGCATAGGACTACACTCTGTCTCGCAGTAGGTCAGCAGTTCGTACATGGTTACCCCGAAAGACCACACGTCTGAGGCACGGTAAAACTTGCAGTGTACTAAGCACTCCGGAGCATACCTGGAGGGAGACCAAGCAGCCAGAAGTTCACTTAAAATATACCACTGACCTGGGGTGGCAAATCTTTGGTGATTATTTTCTTAGGAGTGGTGGTTTGCTCTGAGCTGGATGACATCAGCCCAGATCAATATCCAACTGCTCTCACATTTACAATCCAGAACAGTGTTTTTCATTGTCCTCCTTTTCATCTGGCAGTCTATTATTAAACCAAGTTCACAAATTGTCACAGCCTAAACCAGCTCGGTGAGACTGCTGTGATTTTCTCATTGAGGTCTCTGGTAGTTTGTGACCCTGGCTTCCAATGAGGCCACCTTTGATCACTGACCTCCCTAGTTCTCACCCAGATTAGTTTCTGAGCCACCCTCAGGTACTGGCACCTACGATTCTTCATGAGGTCACCTATAGTTACTGGGCCTTAATTTACAATGATATCACTCACTGGTCCTGACCTCTAGTTACTGTTTAAGTCATTTATAGCTATTGCCCCACCATTATAGACCACTAGGTCACCCACAGTGATCCTTGACTGTGACCTTTCATGCTACTGGACTCCTACCAGAAGACAGGACTGTCCAAGTCGTCCTTCACAGTGTAGTAGCCCTCGTTGTCCTTGATGCTCTTGGTCAGCCCAAAGTCTCCAATCTTGACGGTTTCCTCATTCTCTACCAACACGTTTCGAGCTGCTAGGTCTCTGTGGATGTAGTTCAGAGACCCCAGATAGTCCATTCCCTGGAATGAGAGAACAAAACTGGTTCGTTGATTCATGCTTCCCATCACCTCATGCAACCAAAGGACAAATCCAGGAAGGGCTGCTACCACCTTTGCAGTCTGCCATGATGTACCTGGCATATTTGAATTCCATAACTTAACAGCCTCTTCAAGTCCATCTGGGCCTTTTTTCGGGGGAGGTACTCCTTCAGGCTTCCCGAAGGTAGGTATTCCATGATCAGGCGTATGCTTCTCCCACCTAGACAGACCACAGCAACAGGGCCAGTGATAAATAAATTTGCTCAACTCTTTCCTCTATACATGACAGAAGGAGAACTTGCCGGCACAGGATATCATCAGCTGAACTTTAAAAGCACTGCTGTTTATATGAAATTATTTTGCGTCCTTGTAAATAAGGTTCAGATCTGAGAAATCGGAGTAGTGGGGAGTAAAGTAGACAAACCCCTGACTTGAAGGTTGCTTGGAGTCCTGCACGGGTTTCTGGTAACCCACAAGTTTTGATGGAATGGGTAAACTTGCAGGTTACCTGTCAGGTACCTGTGGGTACCTGAACCCATGCAACACTCTGAAGTGGCTTACTTTGATCCCAGGAGGGGAACACTGTACTTGGCCTGAATTGCCCCAGTGAAAATATCTAGCTTTATAAATGGGTAAGACTTGAGGTGATGTTGATAAAAAGCAAGTAAGCATTTGAGTGTGAAAAAATCTGTAGAAGGATCGCGCTATATCTGGTTACCCTCCTCGCTGCAGAAGCCTTTGTATTTGACAATGTTCTTGTGGTAGAGGTCCTTCAGGATGTCAATCTCGCGGCAGAGGCTGCTGCTCTGCTCCGCCTTGTTCTCGGGCTTCAGGGACTTCACAGCCACCAGCTCACCGGTGCGGTCGCCCCGTGGGTCGTACATGCACAGCTCCACCTTGCCAAAGTGGCCCTGCCACACGGTGGGAGGGAGACTCCATTAGAACTGGGAACCTAAACCTCTTCGGCGGAATTGATGCGCCTCACGTTTTGTCATGGAGTCTGGATTATGTATTTATATTATATAGATTTGCATCATACGTTAGGAGCTAGATTAAGGTCCTGTTAACATCCCTTATTTGAGCAGCTTTTACGTACAAGGTGAGCTTTGTCTATTTTCATGTTCCCCCAAGTGTGTAACTATTACATTGTTTATAATAGAAGTAAACTCGTTTTCCCGGGTTTTCATTTCTTTGAAATGAGCACCGTGACATCTGATGCAGCCAAAACGTGCCAGAACAGTCCCACACAACCGTCACCTCCTGCCTTCCCACACACCGATTCTGATATAAATCGACGCTGTAACTTGCCTAGGTGCAGTTTGTTATTAAAATTCTGTGTAAGTGAGTCATTGTCCTTGCTGGCATCACCAGTCAAACCACAAGTCCAAACAGACTTCATCACAGCCCTTTAGCGGCAAATACGTTGCCAAATATGAAGAACGTTTCCAGCAGGAAAAGAAATCTAGATAACTCACGGAATCAAAAAGTGGCTTGAAATCAAAGACGAGATGAAAGGGGCCTGCCCGTACCTCTCCAAGATCTCTGATCTTCTTTAGGAACCTCTTCTCAAACCGGGTGGGGTCCACCTCTTGGGGTGGGACGATCCAGGGGGAAATGGATGGGTCTGCAGGACAGAAGCAGACACCAGTGTTTATTCTGAAGATGCTTTATAACGGTTTATGATGGACAGATTTCTAACGGGGTCTCACTCTGTTCCTCCAACTTGTTGAGGTCCCTCACGATGGCCCGGAAGAAGGGCCTCTTACGGGGGTCGTAGTTCATGCACTGCTTCATGAGGTCGGCCAGCTCCTTGCAGTCTGGGGTGGCCAGGCTGCACTCTGCTGCATAGAACCTCTCTTTCTGCTCAGGTAGAATGCATGGTGTTATTTGTCTGTACCTGTCATGTCCTATTCTGTCATGGCTCTGGAGGGTAATGATTTTCAGCTCTCATTAAACCATTTAGAGATCTAATGTGGGAGTTAATGTGGATTAAAGGTTTATTTGAATGAGATGCTTTGGTAAATTCCAGGCCTGTTCCTTAAGATGTTAAAGCACTAGTGAAAAACAAAATGCCGAGGAGGAGACGAGAGGGGCTGGGCTGTACCTCTGTGAGCTTTTTGTCTTTCAGGGGTGCCTCGCCGTCGTAGCAGATCTCCCACAGGGTGGCGCCAAAGCTCCACTTGTCTGCTGCAACGCTGAGGTCCTTTACATTCCTCAGGCACTCGGGGGCAATCCAGGGAATGCGGTCCACACACTCTGGCAGCGGGGAAGTACGTAAACACACAAACAAGCATGAGCAGAGAGGTCGTTTGCCTAAATTAAGGGCTGTGTAGGCCATAGCAGGCTGTCAATGTTCTTTTCTTTATGCCATCCTTCTGAAACATCTGTTCTGGAAATAGCAGAAATCCTAGGCTTATTAGGGTAATATTACCGCATTTGACTTCCCTAGGCATGCCTTGCCCTACCTGCCCTGGTGAGCACAGTGATAGGGATGCCCGGATCACTCAATTTTATGAAGGGCCCGTCTTCGCCCTCCAGGCCGTCCCTGGCCAGAAGGATGTTTTTGGTGCAGACATAGCTGTGGACCAGCCGTAGGTCCTCCTGAGGGGCAGGGGCAGATTGGAGTTGGGTGGGTGAATGGCAACATGTGTCACAGAGGGTTATTCTGTTATGTCTGAAGTGGCTCATTTATGCAGTCAGTATCAACACATTAAGGCACATAACACTAATGCTTAAAGGGGCTCCATTATTCTCATTTTCATTGTTCATAATTTTATTTTTGGGGTCTACTAGAATAGATTTACATGATTTATGTTCCAAAAACACTTATTTTTCCTCATACTGTACATTTCTATTCACTCTGTCTGAAACCCTCTGTTAGAACTTTATGCCCCACCCCTAATGAGCCCAGTGTGTTCTGATTGGTCAGCTTGCCCTACATGCTCTGCCCCTGTCTTGCAGTGTGCAGACAGATCCTTGCAGGTAGGAGACCAAGAAGGAATGTGTTATCAGGTGACCTCATCATGTTACGGAAGTGAGGCCTGGAATTCTAATGAAGCGTTTCAGGCAGATTAGAGAGGAGTGGTTTCTGTGGTGAGAGTTACTCCCTGTGGCGTGTACTTTAGATCTTAAAACTTTGCAGACTATATAATACACTAAAGGAAAGGGGAAAATCGGAAAAGCATAACAGGGCCCCTTTACAGAAACTACAATGTAACCAGAAGGTTACTGGAACTATGTTTGGATTCTTCTGTAAGACATTTAAACTGCATCATTCCAGTGACAGATCCAGCAATGCGTGTAGGTCAAATCTGCTTTCCACCCTGCCTCGGACTTCATGGTCTGCAGTAAAGGCACAGTGCGCCCCTCGGTGGCTTCCCCTCTCACCAGGTAGCTCAGGGCGCTGGCCAGCTGCTTGGCCACCTGGAACTTCCACGGGGTGGAAATGAAGTGCCGCTGCTTCTGCATGAACAGGTCCAGCGGGCCCAGCTCCACAAACTGCTCAACCATGATGTCTGCGAGAAGGGAGCAGCCAGGTCACATGACCACCTCATACTTACACAGATTAACCTTGGTGTTAGTGGTAGGTGGGCTTACCAGATACTCCAATAAAAGTGCGTTAAACCAGTCTGACTATACAATAATCCTACCTACTTCAAGTTTATGTAAGTTGTTACCTTCATTGTCCAACTAAATCAACTTAACCCATGAATGCAGACTGTTCTGCTTTTTGCACCTGCAACTGATTTTTCTGACTGGTCGTATTATTAGTGTCCCTAAATCGCCGGGAGAGAGAGGAGCATCTTTTAGGCGAGACTCACTCTCCAGGTCGCGGACGCACACGCCATACAGAGGGACGATGTGTTTATGTGACACCTGCCGCATCATGCTGGCCGTCTCGAAGAATGCCTGCCAGGTGGAATAGGAGAGGTGAGATGGATGGGGGGAATATTGTGGGGGTGGGGGCGAGTGGGGAATGCAGATGGGGGCACTCACCAGGGAGATATCTCTGTGACTGGACCCCAGCACTTTCAGCACCACCTTGGTCTCGCTGTAGCTGCAGTAGCCGCTGTCCTCGTAATCCTCATTCTTCACCTTCATTATGCCTGCGTAGATGTTGGTCCTGGTGCCCCGACCCAAGTGCTCCCCCTTGTGGTGGCAATGCACATGAACAAAGGCTGTTAAAGAACAGCACATATACACACAGAAAAACATGCTCGTTATGAATAGCTATGTTTGTGGGGATTCCCACTGATGATAAAGTTTTGGCACTATTGATTTTACCAGGGCAGTGTTTCTCAGCCCAGACCTCAGGGACCCCCAGACAGTTTGCATTTTTGCTCCCTCTCAGCTTCCAACACACCTATACCAGGTATTCAGTGTTCCTGATCGGCTGGGAACTGGGAGGGAGCAAAGTATTGCTTATGGGATCACCCCACCATGGCCGCTCTTTCTGATTTTGCAATCCTGTAGGGACACTCGCGTACAAGCATATTCCCACATAAACACAGAAGCCCACTAGTGCCGGTTGTCACAGACAAATGTGCCCTCACACATGCAAGCACGCATGCACACAAGGCACACCTGCACAATCTCCTCCTTGAGTATCTTGTGGAAGTTCACCAGGCTGAGGAGAGGAACCGGTGTATCCTGGTCTCTCTTCTTGGTTACCACCAGGAGGTTGGAAATTTCTGGAACAAACAATGGGAAGCTGATCACTGAGACTGCCCCAGGTGTGGAAGTACATGGTAGTGAGGTAAGTCTGGGGAACTTCAGCATGTTTATGCTTGTTCTCCATTTGAATCCTTTCAGGTAACTGAAGACAAAAGGAAGAGGAGGGGCCTTCTGCAGTGTTATGAGGAAGTCAGAACAACCGCAGGGGTGTGTGGTGAGTTGGGGGGGGGCGGTGGGAAAGTGCAGTGTGGCCACAGTAACATTCAGAGACATCCTTTTACGGGAGCGCTCTTCTGACGCAGAAGCTAACTGAGACAGCCAAGCTTCACCAAAGTCATGGGAGGAAGTCGTTTCTGTACAGCAGAGTCTATTTCATTTCCTGACTCTCGTCTAGAGGCGGGCGGGTCGTTTCGTAACCTACACAGCCTGCTTATGAAGAAAACAGGCGTGAGTTGGCCCCTGGAAAGCAGCCTTTGCTACTCTTCCTGCTCGGGGTGCACTATGAATAATGGAATGGCAATAAACAGCACCCCCCTGGGGTGGCCTGATGGTCACCACAGTAACCTGTATGTTACCTACTTGCTTCTCCCCATGGGAAACACAGTAGTGCCCCCCCCCCCCCCAATCCAGGTTATAAGTCTGTCCCCTGAACCTTCAGCTCAGTTCTCTTGCTTCAATTACACATGTACATTTAATTTTTTAACTGGCACCTCCCAAGATTTACCACTCTCATGCATTTATGTAACTGGACATACATATACTGCCCTAAACACTAAATGCATATTTTATCAAAACTGAGTTATGATTGAAACTGAATCTCGTAGGCTGTTTTATCTTGTGACAAAATATTTTGGTTCAACTATGCTCTGTTTTGAAGAAAACTGAATATGACCATTACAGTAGCTGCAAGACACAGTTCCCCATTGTGGCACATGAAATGCCCTTAACCCAATCTATCATTCCAGCCATACATTAACAGTTGACGACATCATCGTCATCAGCCATCATGCATGACTTTAATGAGGCAGGATCTGTGTCATTTACTTCCTGGGTTCTGGGCCTAGGTGCTGATATGATGCAGTATGTTTTTCCATTTATGCATCTAGCAGGTGCTTTTGCCCAAAGCAATTGTACAAGTGAGGTAAATAGCATATGGGAAACATACATGCTGTTAAGGAGGCAACTAGGCATAAGTGCAGCTAGGCCAAGCTTGTAATGAATGCCCAGCTGGAACCTAAGAAGACTATTCAAGGACCAGAAGTGCACCATAGGAACATTCAGGGAACATAAGGAGACATCAGGCTAGCAGAGTAGAGTGTTAGGTGAAACCAGCTTTTTAGAAAATCAGCCTATCTTAGGGGCTGTCTGTCAGTTAAAGACGTGGCCTCACGTGGTGGTGTGAGAGTTGCCAGTTAAAGATCCAGCAGGGGCACCCCTGTAAAACACTAGTAAATTGGTGGTTGTGAACTTCCCCTGTATAAACAGACAGTCGTGTACCTCGGGGTTGTGGGGGACAGCAGCGCTTCAGCTGGAAGCTGACGTTCTCCGTCCGCAGGCACTGTCCCGCCAGGTAGTCCATGAGCTCTTTGAGGGTGGCCTGGAAGGTGTTTGTCCCGCACAGCCGGCATCCTTCCTCTGTTACCTCGATCTGGAAGTTCTTATACTGCCGGATCATCTTGGACTCACACAGGTCCATCTGGAATCCACCATGGGAGTAGAGGACAAAATAAAAAAGAAAAAAAATTAATGCACAAACAGAGGGTTTGTTTGAAAATAGAGGGCAAGACTGGACGATTTCATGAAGATACATGTTCTTATTTTGGCTATAGATGCTTTTTTTTTTTTTTTTTTATTGCTAACAAACAACAAAGTTCCCTTCTTGCAGTTTGTACTGCAACCATATGGTATCTCTAGCTAGTGTTAGCTGAGCTTGTTTGTTTACTGACTGGATGCAAAATGATAATGTCATTGTCCTAGATGTTAACAATGAAATGTAGAGGCTTCAGCATAAATTTTTCAGTAGTAACACTGTTGGTGATCAGATCGGCTACACCAATGACCATAACCAATCCCTGAAGCCTTTTGTCTTCCGTCTGCTGGTAAACAGTGATGGATAATTCCTGACTGCTGACCCCAAATCACATGACGTCAACCCCCCGACCCCAGCGCAGCGGCAAGCTGTCATACGTCGTTGCATGTGACGGTCATGAGGATGTGGCTGTAGTCCGTGCAGCTCCAGCGCAGCACGTACATGCCCTCCTCATTTCCCTCCTGGCGCAGCTTATGAATGGCATAGTCGGTTCTGAGAAATGACAAAAGGAGCAGATTCAGTATAAAAAAAAGAAACGTGACGACCACTGTCTGGAGGTGTCGCTGCAGCATGCTGCATAATGGAAAACTTTTTGGGGGGGTTTCCATCACCCTGTTACTGCTCAATGCCATCAAGACACCTGATGTTTTAAAAAAACCCATGGAGCGCTGCTGCTCAGTTACCACATGGCTGTTCACACATCCTTTGTGGTACTTCTAGCTAATTCTTAACCCCATCTCTGTTGCGTTAGGACACCGCTGCAGGTGGGAGCAGATGCCGTCCCCCAAACTTACGAAATGGGCCCGTGACAGCCATTCTGCAAGTTCTGCACCACGGAGGAGGGTGCCACCTCTGTGCACAGGTAGTGATGCGCGTCCACCGTCAGCCGGAAGTAGCCGTCCACCAGGGCGACGAAGGACAGCGCCTCGGCGGGGAAGGCGAGTTGCATCTCCTGTGAGTGAGAGGATGCAGTGAGTGCCCCGCTAACCATGTCTTAGCACTGTGGTACAGAAATGAGAGCTCTGCTATCTATTGTGAGCATCCATCCATCCGTGTTCTTCACCCGATTTGTCCTACACAGCATCTCGTGAGTTCAGAGCCTGTTTCAAAAGCTATGGGTACATGGGCGCCTACTCATTGCAGGGTTTACATACACACACAATCATACCTATGGACAATTCAGCAACTCAAGTTCATCCTGACATGTTTTTGGACTGTGGGGGCAGCATCTTGAACATACAATGACTTTCCTGTTGAACATAACACTGCTTGCTCTGATGAGGAAACACTCCATCCTGGCTAATGTTTCTCTCTCCCTCCCTCTCTCTCTCTCTCTCTCTCTCTCTCTCTAGTTATGGTGACCTTAAGGATCTACTAATGCGTGGCATACTTATCTCCTCCTTGCTCTTCATCCACTGTGATGTCTATGTACCATGTATCTCGGTTAAACCACGGGCGTCAACTAAAACTAGTAGAAGCCTGTCATGTCTCCCATCTGTGTGAAAGCTTACCATCTTCTTTTCTTGTTTATAAATGGTGACTATTGACTCCTTGATGACAATGTGGGTAATCTCATGAAAGTCAGAAAACAGTGTCCAGCTATCCATGGTCTCCTTATTCTTCTCGTTCTTGTTTTTTATCTTGTTTTTCTTGGATTTATTCTTGTTTTTAAGCAGGAAGGCATTCTGTGTAGATAGAGGGAGGAAAATCCAACAGCTGATACACCTGGAAACCACATCTTACATCTTTTGTTTAAGCAAATGTAAATGTTGGCATTGGAATATAATTTAATTAATTCATCAAGCATTATGACAAATTCTAGAATGTTAACAAGGCCCCTTACTTGTGCGAACCAAGATCATAATTGATATAAAGGCCATAAATTAGATTTTACAGTTGATTTGGTGTGTTGTAGATCAGAGGATTTACTGGTATGATACACAGTCATACAAGGCAGCACATTGAGTGGTTCTGATATCCCTGTAACTTTATACATTGAATAAATGCAAGATATTAATCATTTGTGACTTATAGTAGAGGGGAAGGGTTGCAATTTGTGTGCTCTCAGGGATTTGATCCCACAACCTTGGTGTTAGTGCAATGCTCTACGTGTTCAGCTACAGGGGATCATATACGGACTATATTTAAATGCATTAAAGGACAATCTTACGCTGAGTGGCTTCTTTCGCCAAGAGATGCCGTCGTTTCCAGACACTTGCACCTCGTACACCGGTGGGTCACACTTGTCAAAGTCGATCACTGGAAACTTCTTGTTCTCACTGGAGACCTGCAGCATGCTCGTCTCGTACACCTCCCCGCCAAAGGACCGCGTCAGGGTCTCCAGCGTGGACAGGTACTTGACCTTCAGGTCATGTGTGGTAACATGGCCATCCTGGATGGTCTTGCTGTTGAACTCGTTGAGGAAGTTCTTGAAGACGTTGTTAATTCGAACACGGGTGAGGAAGTTGCGCTGTTTAATGGTCCTGTTTAAGCTCTCTGGGATGTATTTCTTGTAACTGAGGAGAAAACAAGAGGGCTTGGTTTTGTTGGCTTGCCAGCATAGCCTGCCAAGGTCAGCAGCCTTGTTTTTATACTAAAAATGGACATTAGTCTCAATCAGTCTCAAACTTGGGTTCAAATTACTAAGCCAATTGCAAGGCCAGCTTCAGCAAATGCCCAACTGTGAGTCATTCGAGATGATGGCAAGTTGTAAGGCAATCAATAGAGAATAATATTTCCCTTTCAAAGGGCTATTATTGGTGTCTGAGATGGGAGTTTGTTACCTGAGCTCTGCCGCCATGTTGGGCAGCGACATTTTTTTGTTGATGGCGTAGTGCGAGATGGCCAGCACTGCCATGCCTAAACATTCGTTCTCGATCTCGTGTATCTCTTCCTCGCTGTGGGGGCTCTTCAATGGGGCCAGTCCTTTCACAAAGTCATACTGCCCCTAAAGAACAAACAACGCCACAGGACAACCTGGTCAGTTGCGACGCCACCACCAGCAACCTCCGCCCAGGCAGACGGACACTCGGAGTCCGCAGCTGATCCAAGCGGGTGGAACGTGCCAGTTGGCTGACTCGAACAGACACGTAAGAAGGCTGTGTGGTGGCCATTCGCTTAGTCATCTCAGAAAATCCCCCCCTTTAAATGTCAGCTTCGGTTAGGGTGGGGGGTGCTGGAGAGAGACAGAACTCTTTCATCTTATACTGGTCACCGATGCCATTTAAGGCTGTAGATGGTGCGTGTGGGATGTTACCTGGGCAAATAGGTACTCCAGGGAGGCAGCGTCCAGGAGGGGTGTTCCCTCGGGGCTCCCCTGCTTAGCACAGCCCTTCTGTTTGTTCAGGGAGTACCTCCAGATGGACAACTCGCCCTCATTGGTGCCATGCCAGTTGGTGAAGTAGAACCTGGACCGAGAGATGGCGTGTCACACGGCAGGATTCCCTCCCTTCACCTGAGATGATGTGTAAGTGACGCCTGTGTATTTTGGTGTTGGCGATGGTACGTGCATATGAGTGCGTGAGCGGGCCTTCAGCAGTGTGACCAATGTCTGCTCACGGACAGCCATTTATGACACCACCACGTACGTGTGCTCTCAGCTTTTAGGGAGTTTTCCAACTTCCTTATTTAAGCAGCCCCTAAAACCCCCATCCGATTCCTTGCTCTTTCCTCACCATGCACCATGAATCATTTTAGAAACTTCCCGATAACTGGTATCACCATTCATCAGAACATGCATGTGCTTCACACAGGAGTTACATACATCACATTCAACGATGTTGACATAACACTGCCCCCCCCAACCGCATACCTTGCCCCACCCCAGTGGCCAACACTCACCTCATACGGTAATGCAGCTTCACGTAGCTGTCGCTGATTGTGAAAATGTGATTGGGGGGATACCAGATGTCTCTGTATTCTTCATAGAGGGCAAATAAGTTGTGACAGAGAGGAGAGATGCCTGGAGGAAGAAAGCGTTTCTGTATTTTATCATCGCTAAACAGTTTCTCATTTTTATGCTATGTTTGACACAGCCTAGCACCAGGACGTACTGGTAAATAGGAAATAAAACAGGTTTCAGACATATTTGTCACAAAAAAAATGCATGTCTTAATTATAGTGTGGGTCTCCATGTCTGTCCATGTTTAATTGTTTTGCCATTTTGTTTGTCTGTTTCCAGGATACAAACTTTTGCCGATTTTTGCGAGCACACTCTCCTGCACGACTTCCTCTGCCATACCCTCCCCCTCCCCCACCCCCGCACACCAGAGACAGCGATAAGCAGCGCTGCATCTTGGCCCTGTGGCTGGAGCGAGTCGATCCCCAACGACATCTTGTCGACTGTCTCGAGCTGGCACGACTTACGGCATTTCTTGGCTGCCTCGAGGCACAGGTCCTCAGCCGAGTGGCTTCCCTCCTGGATCTCCAGTGGGTAGATCTCTGGGGTGTAGAAGTGGATCCCCAGGCCGCAGGCCGCGATGGGCACGGCTGTCTCGGGCCTCCTCGCCTTCCTCATCTTCCCGCAGAGTTGCCGGCCCAGTTCCATCGCTGTGAGTCGTGACATCGAGCCCTGGAAGAGAGACAGGGAGGATTGTTCCCATTTCAGCACAGCGACCGCCCTGGGTGGAATCTCCCACCCCATATTCTCTCTTTTCATATCAGCCCAAGGTCAGTTTTAGTACAAGCCACAACATTAAAAAATACGCAGCCTCAAAGAAACAATACTAAGAAGCAGAGTTAATGCTGAACGATTATCATGAGAGGCAGTGTGTGACTCTGTAGGTTAGCACTCCAGTGCTCATGATCAGAAGGTTACAGGTTCAAATCCCTTAGCGGGCAGAGTGATTTTCCTTGAGCAGGAATTGGCTGACCCTACTTTCTCAATTGCACATCCATTTAGATAAAGACCTCTGCTAAATATGTAAATGAAATCATTTCACTAGGTAGACCAAGGAATTTTCATTTAACAACATATTTTTTTTTTTTGTCTCTGGCACAGACTCCCTCCCTCAAATGCCTGTCTTGGATGGTTTGTCCACTCCACCAAGCTGCTCGCTTTCATTACTGGGGCCCAGTGCAGATCTGAGGCTTGAGAAAGGCAAGTCTCCAAATTCATTAGGGCTGTACACCTTTTGTTAATTAGTGCAGTTGATCCAGATGCCTCTGCTCATACTTAACCTTCGCCAGTGTTTAACAGTGGTTTAGAGAGGTTAAAGATCTGAAATAGCACCTGGGGCCTATATCATGAAGCTGGATATTTGGAAAATAACTTTTTGAACGCGAGTACTTCTTCTAGATTTCCATTTGTATTCTGATTCCCATCATCTTGTGACTGATAACTCTACTTATAGTTTCATCCATCTTCCATAACATCTTTTTGAGCACAATGAGCGTGCAAGCTATACTGGGAAGAACAGGGTACAAGGCAGGGAACAACCTGCATGTAATATCAGGAAAAAATCCACAGAAACACAGCGAGAACAAGAAAACCACACAAACACACAGACAGACGCTGACCTGGGGGCGGGAATGGAACCCAAAACCCTGGAGGTGAGAGTCTATAAGTGCTAACCACAGAGTCATGACACCAGTTTCTGGTTATACTCATATGGCGAGCTGTATATTTGTGAGAGCAGACGGTACAAGTCCACGGACCCAACTGGAAATGAATCTGAATACAACGGCCAAAGGCTAGTACCCTATCCATCGTGATTGTCTTGCGCGTTAATGACGCATAGCCACCACCTCCACGATCAGTGCTAGCTGCCATTGTGCACCACACCAGCATCTCGACAAGCTCTGCTCTGGGGTTGAATCAGTTCCCAGTGAAGCTGTGTCTCAATGCTGTAAAACGTGAAGGATTCTCCAGCTCTGCACTGCTTGTGAAATGACACACCAGCAACAATCAGGGACTGGAAATGTTTTTGCATGAAGTGAGCTCTACTGTGGGCCACCAAATCAGCCACTTGCTGGACACACCTAACCCGACTCCTGCATGAAGCACCAAGGATTCTGGAAGGAGATGTTGTAATGTCTCTGGCAGGGAACCCCTCCCTCACACACCTGTTAGGTGGTTTGTCCACTCCATCAATCTGCCCGCTTTCCTTACTGGAGCCCAGTGCAGATCTGAGGCCATATAAAGGCAAAGGTATCGATTCACTATACGTATTGCTTGTGTTCATGGTGCAGGAGAGATTTAATCAAAATCTAAATTTTGTGATATATACATACAGCTATTTTTTGACAAAAACCTAAGTAGTCTTATTAGAAAGTGGAAAAGATTACTCAAAGACGATTTGATTTGATTTGATTTATAATTATTTGGATATTCACTTCTGTAGTTTGTTGGTGTTTCCTTCAGTTAGCACCAAGGTCTCTTGTGCTGCATGGATCTAGATCTGGATCACAGTGACTAACTGGCTAAGTGGTTGGTGAAATTAGATTGGCTGAATGAATGCATTACAAATGCATCATTGTTTATTTAGGAACCTTTTTTGGTGCCTGGGTAGATATTTTTTGTTTTCTCACATGGATTCCCCCAGGCCTGATGATGACTTATCAATATCACTGCAGAAGACCCTGTACTGAAAAAGAACATTGCATTACTAACTAGTGTTTTTTCTCTCTCTCCACATAAACAGGCTATCTCTGGTGTTACGGGGTGACCTCGTTAACCTCAGTGACGACTGGTGCGTTATTGACACCCGCCTCAGCTGTGATAGCTGCGGAAATTGCTAGCGTGTTAGTGGATGGACGCACTTTCGACCGAAGAATCGAGAGGAACAATTCACGACCGCAAGCTTGAACTGCAAAGCGTGTCAAAGTTTTTTTGGTACACAGCTGAACCGCCTGGTACAAATTCCTTACTTTGCTCCTAACATTTACATCAGGCCACCGACACACGGAGGAATCGAGCATTTTGGAGGGGATACTACAATACAAGTATCTGCTGCTTTCAAGCCATGGCGAATTGGAATGGTTATTCCAGAAGAGTGGTGCAAGCTTGTAGTAGTTCCAGATCCTTGATAATCCTTTGTCAGCTTCATAGCTTCTCAGCTCACTGCTGCACAAATATGCACTCTATATCATTCTGAAAAATTTGTAATTCATATGTTGTTTTTTTCTCCTGATTTATGTTATCTCTTATAAAGGTAATGATACAGTGGCATTTGAGCAATGTTGCCGGGCAGCTGCCAATCAGGTGAGACCTGGGATCTGGACGATCACAAAAAGTTGCCCAATGCTGATCTAAGTTCTTCAAATAGAAATTTGTTGCTCAGTATCAGTAGGAAATAACCCGAGCAATATTGGTCGTCAACACTGCCCGGCAACATTTGTCAAAAAGTTGCCCAGTGTATCGTCATTCTTACTATCGAGAACAAGTCAGCCTACTGGGGTGGTGTGTGGCTCAGCAGGTTAAGTGAACAGAAAGTTGCTGGTTTAAGTCCTAAAGTTAAGAGTGTTTTCACAGTTGGGCCCTTGAGCAAGGCCCTTCATCCCAATTGCTCCAGGGACTGTCTGACTCTGCTTCCAGTTGTTCATTGCTTTGAATCAGTGTTTCTCAGACCAGTCCTCGGCGACCCCCAATCAGTCCACGTTTTCGTTCTGTGGACTGCTTGGCAGGTAGCTGGAAGAAAGCAAAAATGCGGACCCTCTGGGGGTCCCCAAGGACCGGATTGAGAAACACTGCTATATATGAAATCATCTACTAAATAGAATAGTTAAAATTGCTATGCCTTTAACTGGATTAGAATTCAAGCATTGTAATGTAACATCCAGTGGTGAAAATCATTTGTTTGTCCCAAAAATGTTTGCTGTCCTGACTTGGATTAATCCCAAATGGTCAGCCTGTTGGCTGGGTAATAGGAGTATTACTGTTGCCAAGGGCTAAAAATCCACATTAGCAAACACTCTGGCCCCCAGCACAGTCCCACTGCAAGCAGCGGCTGCATTTACAGCAGTGGTATAGGATTAATTACACAAGAAAAGGCCAAAGGATCTGATTAAGGCATTACCCTGGTATTAATGGGGGCTAGGATCCTCTATGAGTCTTAAGGACTTTTGCATTCTTCTTTACAGTATATTCTTTAAGAGTTATGTACAAAAAGCCATTTTCGTTTTCAAGAGTTAGTAGCACTGTGAGAATATGGATTTTTGTTTAATTATTATTATTTTTTTTTAAATAACTAAGGTCTTTCTCCAAAATGGCAGAAAAGTCACATCTGGACCTCACAGACTAAAGTATATGTGTGTGTGTGTGTGTATAGATAAACTTCAGTGTAGCACATATATCTACACATACTTGATTCCACCGTTTATGTACCTTTGCATAACAAAATACCTGAGGGGAAAAAAACTCATCTTCCACTGCCTCATATGTTCTGACTTATGAGACTAACAGACTAAAAGCCAGATCTATTGGAAGAATTTGGCGATGACATAATTCACAACAAAGGGAGCCACAGCAAACATCTGCATTTCAAAGGATTTCTCTATACCAGCATCAACAGTCCATAGTGCTTTGAACATTTATAGTATCAGAAGGTTTATAGTGTTAGAATGCTATACACCTTTAAATATTTCACTGCAACCTGTTTGGAAATGCAAATGTTGTACATTGTTCCACCTGCCAGCCGCTTACATTTCAATAGCAGACGCTTTTGTCCAAAGTGTAGTACAAGTGAGAGAAGCTTGGGGTCAGAGAGTAGGGTCAGCCAGTACCCCTGGAACAGTTAGACTTAAGGACTTTGCTCCAGGGCGTTACTGTGATATGATGCCTCTGCTGGCCAAGGGATTCAAACCCACAGCCGTCCAGTTCACTGGCACGGAGTTTTACCTGCTAAGCCATGCACCGCATCCAGTACAGGGCTGCAGGTGGTTGCTACTGATATTTCATTATTAATCAATTTTACACTGATAAACCGGACCTGAAATCAGTCCCATTGTAAATATCTGACTCACTCCTTGAGCAAAAAACAAATAATACTTAAAACTAGCGAATAATGTAAAAAACAAAAAAATATATTCAGGTAGAACCAATTGCTGGACATGACTGAACTTTAACATCAGATTATTATTGTAAATCAAGTATTTTTTTTTTTAAAGAACAAAACTGAGTCATGGTACTTTTCACAAATATGGCCCTATGCAAATATGATATTTAGACTTTTTAAGAATAAGTTAACAAAAATTGCTTTTGTCTTGCCAATGCCTTTCAATTATTTTGCCAGCTTTATAATGCTATTATAAGTTAATGAATATCCGCAAAGCGGAAACCCTCATTTATCTATCTGATATACTAAATCTGTCACAAATCTCATTAGAAATCTAGTACTGGATTTTATCTCAAATGTCTCTGCCATGGTAGCGATGTCTAAGAAAATTGAAGTAAAACTGAAATTGTAATTATGTACAGTAATTTTCTAAAACCCTTTTTCCCTTACTCCAAATAATTAAACCATTGTGAGTTAATGCCCATCACTCCAGCTCATCTGTGTTGCAGATGCTGATGATAGCATTAGTCATTCACTAAAAAACATAGTTTCTGAGATCAGATGACGCAACATATTCCGATTTATCGAATGACCTATAACTATAGTTAAAACACTGCCTATGAATAGTTTGAAAGACTAACATAAAAAAACATGCATGAACAGTGCTGAATTTTAACAAAACAAAAACCAGTTTGTCAATGAGTATCTTGTCAAAACCAAATCTGCATCTTTATTTCCCACAGTAAGCTGTCAAGCTTGTTTTCCCAGCTTCTTTTACACTGAAAATATGGGTTTGAGCACTGCTGGTGTAAACACATCAAACAATATGAGCTCTTACCCTACAAGGAGTATATCTGATTTCAACAGTAATGACTGTAATGTAAGGGCTCATCCACAGATTGTGATCTAGATATTATTGGAGGCCAAAGTTCTGCAACATCGTGTACAATTCCATGCAAATATTTCTCACTGGATTGCAAAACACTGAAGATTTATATGTTTAATTAAAACAGGCTAACGCAGATATTTCCTTACTCTTAGATTAAATCAAGAGATTTCACTTCAGTACCTAATTCATCTAATTCCCTTCATCCTAATAGGGTGGAGTGGTGGCTCTGCAGCTAGGGATCTGTCCCAGCCATCAGAAGGTTGTTGGTTTGAATCTCGATAACGCCAGGAGTGATCCTACCCCGTTGGGCCCTTGAGCAAGGCCTTTAACCTGCAATTGTTTCATCCTGGGTATGACATTAATCTACATCCAGCCCTGCAAGGACGTCCTCCAATTTACAGGGAAATTTGGGGGTTGGTGGCAGGATTGGCACTCCAATCACTGGGGAAAAAAAAAAACACACTGGTCCATTTGGACTAGTGTGGTGCTGAGGAATCACCCACTGCATGGCTACACTCAGGTTCTCATCCCTGAGGTGGTCTGTCATGTGGTGGGTGAAGCAACGTGCTGTAATCAGCACATGCTCATTACCTTTCATTGGAATAGTTAGCTCAAAACAGTAGCTATCTGTCATTATACATATATATGCATAATATTGTACTGTTGTTCAGCCTGATAGTAAGCGAGATCACACAATATAGTCACATATTTTAAAACCTGTTGTTTACATTAAACATTTCTCCCCACTCAACTGAATTATACTACCAAATAAATTCTCGATGTATCTCATAGGACCCTGTTCATAAGTTTAAATAAATGTAGTGATATTAACCAACTTTTGTGGATGATTAAGCCATGGACAAGCAATGCAAACACACTATGACATGTAAAAGTTTGATTTTTCAATCTTACTTAATATTTTACTTCTGCTGTTAAGTAACAAAATGTTAATTGTATTACTAATGCAATAATAAGGCAAATGTTTCTCTGGTTAAAGATGTCTTAACATTCGTTCCTACCTTCAGTTGTGTTGGAAGAGTGGATGCTGGACATCTCTCAAAATTCTTTGCCTCTGTCTTTAATGACACTGAGGCAACAAGCAATGGAGGACGTGCATTGGGGATGTATGGTAAGCCAGGTTCTAAACTTTACTAAAGCTGTCACGTTTACGCGATTAAACTCGATTGTTCGATTAATAAAAAGCATCAATTAAAACTTTCCTCGATTGCTCGGCAATATGGCGGAAGAGAGACAGCGCATAGCGGATGAAGGTGAAAATAAAGAGCGAAAACCATCCGTTGTGTGGAAGCACTCCACATTAAAAGGGAATAAAAATGCAGTCGTCCGTCAGTTTTGCAAAGGATAACTTAAATGTCACCATAGGTCGACTGCAATGCAAATGTATCTTAAGATTTCCGGATTTGACGGACTCACCCAATAATGCGAGGTTAGCCATAGATACGTGCCATTTAGTAGCCTAGCCTGTCACTGTCATCACTTTGACTGTAAATTATTTTGCTTAAATTACTTTCGACGATTCCTCTACGTCAAAATAATTGCTACTAAAACAAATGTTAACTTTGTCGCTTAGCCGGTAATGTGCACATAATACGGTATGATAACCATATAATATTAATTTCTGTGAACATATTGTGTGTTTTTAGTACGGTTGAACGATATTTTAAATTTTTGCGATACTGAAAAAGTTGAAAACACTATACAGCCAAATAGAACTTATCAACAGAGTATGTCAAATAGGTTGGCGGTATTGTCCTTAGTGCTAACAGACACGAAGCAGTGTCGACAACCACTCGCCTTTGCTCAATATCGTCTCTACAAAATGCAAAATATTTCCATACAACGAAAGATGAATGTCTTTTCGTCACCAGTTCTAGTTCGTTTTTCTCCTCTTTGCTTGTTTTGTTTAATTTCTCAAGAGCGCGCCGCGCGTTCTCTGAATCAAACAGCAAGGACGGCAATGATGATTATGATTGTCTCAGGGAGCGCACACAGAGCTCATGCAAAAGCGGTAAACTTTAGACTCGTTATTTTTTTTTACATAACTAGATAATTATAAAAGGGAACCGTCGTTAGTATTGCAAAGTTTGCTAAATTTTCTTTCCTTTGACTGAGGAAAAACGTTTTAAGGCAGCGTAGTGACCGTTTGAACACAGCAGACTTTTGCGGTGCTTACGATGTCACAATTGAATGTGCATGAAATGCCATATCAATACTGTATTAACACTGCACATTATGCAAGCCTGTTAGGGCAGCACAGTGGTGCAGTGGGTAGCGCTGTCACTGCACACCTCCGCTTTGTGTGTGGGGAGTTTGTGTGTTTACCCTGTGTGGGCGTAGCTTTTTGACGGTCTTCGGTTTCTTCCCGTTGTCCAGAAACATGCAACTTTAAATTCATTCCTGCCTCACGCCAATTGCAATGTATATAATATAATATAATATAATATAATATAATAAATATAATGTAATTAATATAATACATTATAAACGATTACTCGAACCGTCAGATTAATCCGTAGATTACTCGATTATTCATATAATCGACAGTGACAGCCCTAAACATTACATTAACTGGCCAAGGGATTTAGAAACTCAGCGTTGGCTTAAGAGTCTTCTAAGACCTAAAGAATATTGTTATGGTTGAGCAGGTCAGAGGGAGTCTAAAACATAATCATTGATAGAATCATTGGTAGTGCAGGGCAATGAAAACTTGAAATGAGTTTTCCGCCATGCCTTTTAGGTCATCTGATGCATCAGTCACTGAGACTTATCTGAATACAAGTGCTTTAACATGCTTTTTTAATAATGATTTTATAGTTTCTTACAGATGTCTTGGGTTGCAATCAGATCTAAATGAGGTATGCATTAGAGGGTCCATTAGCAGGATTCAAATTATACTAGCATGCTAAGCATGAACAAGGCAGAATGAAGCTGAAATGCACATCATTTGTTTTTCTATTACAATCAGGAAGCTGGCTGAAGAGCTTCAGTACATGGTGTTGAAACTGAATTATTTGTAGATACATATCACAAGATAAATGGCAGTCGGAGTGCTACCATAGTTCAATATTTGGTTAGTTTCTGTACTGCTAATACTGCATTTCAAGCAAATTTATACAATAATAAAAAAATAGAAACATGTACAAACAACAGCTACTGTATATGTATTAGGATTAGCTAAACCAAAAACAGCTTCGCACGTTACTTAGGCTCAGCTCAATTAAAGGGGCATTTAAGTTTAAGTCACCATATATAATATAGCTATTGAGCGGTGGTAGGGGGTACTGGTTGGCTTATTTAGGAATGCAGGTAAAGTATTACAGAAATTCTTGTCGCCACTAAAGAGTTGATTTTTCCTTGGGATCACTACCAATCAAAACTATTGCAAAGCTTTCAGACAAAGTATTCACTGAGTTAGCTGTTGGAGACCATTACTGGAAAAGACCTAAATGCTCTACTATAGCTAGGCCATCTTGCCTTAATAATTTAATTCTCTAATATGTTTATCTACAATAATAATATTATTGTACATCTTTTTTATACATCAATCCTTCATTCTTGGTCCTTTATAAGTGTCTTTGAGTCATTCCCAGCATATCAACCTTTACTATGGAAATGTTAGCAATCAGACCAGTTACTGGTGGTACAATACATTTACGTTTATTTATCAGGTGCTTTTGTGCAATGTAACATACATGTGAGGGACGTGCAGGGTAAGCCAGTGTCTGGAGCAGTTGGGGTTAAGGGACTTATTCAAGGGCCCAACAGTGCTATGATTACTCTGCTGTCAATGGGATTTGATCCCCTTACCTTCTGAACAAGGACACAGGCCTGTAACCTAGTGAGCTGTACATGCCCAGTAGCAACAGCAGTTCCTTAGTACTGACAGATTGTTTACATGCAAGAATTATGTTTACTGTCATAACATTGTGGCTATAAGACGTTTTCAAAGATGTCCTACAAAAAAAAATGCTTTTTGAAAATAGTATATGCTTCAGTTAACTAAAAACAGAAAAGATGATTTCAAGCAAATATTTCTGAAATCCAAGTTAAAATCAGGGTTAAACAAAAGTGACAAAAGTGAAAGTACCTATGTGTGCATTACTCATTAGGTTAAAAGATTTAGTTAAATTCGAACTAGCATATCTTACGATAAAACAGTAAAAAGATTACTGGGATAACACAAAATGAAATATTATATTGAATAATACAACTAAACCACGCTCGAAATAGTACCGTCATACGAAATTCAAGGATGAGTACAATAATTTCTAGCACAACACAGAAAAGTGTACGTGGTCACTCTTCTTTCGAATGCAACAACTGCAGCTTTTAAACCCCTTATCAACCAGGAAGGCAGTGCTCGCTGCCAGATCGAGTAGTACACCAGTTAAAGTACTTAGTCTATACCAGTTACCGAATGACAAAAAGAAATTCTCGAATACTTCGATTAGCTGTTACAAAGTATCACATAGTAACATTAGACTATAACTGCAATGTTTCATAATGAATTGTTACATAACGGCGCGTAACAGTAAGAATCGGCAAAGAGCATTTAAAGAACTGTCAACTTTTTTAACGCGTTTTTCCTTTTATTCTTTTAAATACTGTAGGAGTACGCACTTTTTCCACCAAACAGCTGACAATTAATAAGTAACTTTTCGGTTTTCTTTACCCTTGCCCCTATCTTTTACCTTAATGGCCTTCGATTCACTACCGAAGTCAGAACAGTGTGTACAGCCGTGAAGCCGCTTTCCTCCGGCCCTAAGCCGGGAGGACAGCCGCCGCCCCCTCCCCGAATCCCCACAGCCATTTCTGCGTCGGGCAGCGCAATGGCTGCTGCCTCGCTGAGCCATCGTTTTCGCTTCCTTATTGCTGCGAGTGACACGAGTCAATGGAAATCTCATTACATGGCAGACCGATTCGTCTTTAAGCCCCCCCTTTTAATAATTACTAAGGGGGGATTTTTAAAACAATCGGCTTCCAGGCACCCAGCCAAGTACTCAAATGGCTTCGCAGCGACTTTAGCCCCTATTCCTCGGTGCCAGACTCACTTCAGCGAACGTGGACGGCTCTTTTTTCACCTTTCGATTTAAAAAAACAGAACGATTTGGCTTTGAGCTCAATAAATCAATAAATCTCCCTTTTTAATATCTATACAACGCCTTTTTAACATGGTAAGAGGAAGCGTGACAAAGGAGAAGAGAAATCAATCGTAGCGATTATTAAAAAGCCAGCTAATGTGAACTTACCTACTTCCGTATCTTTATTGCCATCGACAACTTTTCAAGAACTCAAAGAAAAAAAATACCCCAGACCCATGCGCTGAACAGCCTGGTTGAACTTTAAAATGCGTTTTATTAATATCTATCGACTTTTTTCTCATAGAAACGCGTTAAAATGCACAGATGAAGCAATAGTCCACGGCTGACATACTGTATGCCCCAGTCCGCGAGCTTTCCTGTCAAGCGCCGTCTCGATTCCCGAAAACTGGGCTCGAGTCAGTCTCAGCTCGACGTTGATTGGACGCAAAGCCTGTCACTCAAAGCGTTGGGTCTTTAACTATTGCGTGACCACACTGGCGCTGGAAGGCGTTCCCTATTCTCCTTCGAAATCGCCGTCCTGTAGAAGTGGCCGATGAACTATTTGGATGCAAGACAAGCTGAGCGATTTACTGTGCATTCGAGTTGGATTTTTCTTTGTTACGGATTGCTACTGGGTCTTTTTTCCCGTATATCTCAAAGTTACAAATTCTTGATAAAACGAATTGATCTCTTCATGTGCTTAGTCAACCCCACAAAAAATGTGTTGATATTAAGAGTAGTACTAGTAGTATAGTTTGAGTCAACAAAAAAGCAATGCATTCTATAAACACTGTAGTTTTCTGTACATGCTGTAAAAGATTGTGTCGGTGTTTTCCTAGTCAGTCCAAAAACAAGGGAGTTCGGAAGTGTACTTTCGTGGCCGTTACGTTTGCCGTGCTCTCTTACAAGAAAACGGAATCCAAAACATGCCGAAGAGTTAAGGAATTTCCCCTTTGCATTTCCTGGGTTAGGTTCTCATTAAATTAGCACCAGAAGTTAAGTTATGCTATAAATATGGCTTTGTTTTTCATTTATCGGTAAAAGTCGTTTTATGTGGTTTCATGGTTCATCATTTCCATGACATCTGATATTTTATAACTCCTCTTATTAGCAGAACATTAATATCCATCTGTACATTTTCTATTCCTCTTATCCAGCTGAGGGCTGAGCAATTGCAGCGGGTTTGCGAAACGCAGACAGAAGGCGCATTAGGGCCCGGGAGCATATTTATCTTGGGGGAGGGACTTCCCGTTATTTCCATATGAGTATTATGGGTACGTCACTGCCAGAAAACATGGTTTGAATTTCCCATGAAAATTACAATGCGTCGTGTGGGGAACGGTAACAAGAAAGAGAAGCAATTGTAGCCGACACTCACCGGAACACAGCCTATATCTTTAAGTTTTCTGAACTTAATCTTCATTTTTGCAATACTAAAGAGCAAGTACAAACCGGTATGAACACGCATTTAAAATGTAAATATTGATACATCTAAATATTACGTTAAGTCGACAAATATTACATTATAATCATTGAATGTACAATCAGTTTGTCTGGCCGTTTACAATTTATATTTTTTATTGAAAAAAATATAATTTTCTGCAATTATAACAACTCGGCTATATGTGTGAATTTAATGTGTATTGTCTATTTGTTAATGCCGTCTTTGAATTTTCTATCAACTGGAAGAAGAACAGATCGTTCGCTGCAAAAAAATAATAATAATTTGACCCGGAATAACACTTGAGATACACAGAGAAGTTGCAAATTAATAGAAAATGAATTTGATGCAAAATACATGAAGCTTATAATTGCAGCGCCTGGGATGGTTTCCCTCTAAATAGATGTAATACCGTGAATGAGTATTAGTAATATTTTGCTGATACTTTAATACAGTATATATTTTTCATTTAGTATATTCAGTTGATTCCGTTGATTACTATCAATGTTTTTATGATTGTATAACATTTTGCTATTAAAAGAAAGGTATCTTACAATTTGAAAAATTTCAGACAAATTTATTAAACTGGATGTAGACATCTCAAGTTTCAAAGTTTTATTTGCCACATACACAACTAATCTGAAATTCTTTCTCACCTAATTCCACCAGACTGTCAACAAGTGATATATATAAGGGACAGAAGTATGCAGACAGAGCATTAGACATTAACAATAAACATGAACAAAAACCTTTCATTTTCAGATGTTCATAATCAGTGCTTCAATTTTTTTCTATTTATATTCATGTGTTCTTATCAATAAACTTCACTTTTTATGTTTATAACAAACTACTCACATATCTTTAATGATACAGAAGCCACATTCAAGATCAGTTTTAGAAGTGAATTTATTTGAAAATAAACCCAACAGCTCTTCTATGTTCCAGCTAGCATAAAGGAACTCCCATCACCCACCAAAATTCTTTTTCAGTCTCCTCAAAAGTACTTGATCCCAGTAGATAGGAACTGTTTTCTATTTTAAAGTGTGCGTGTGTATGATATAAACTTCACCAAGGAGTCATATAAATAAAACAAATCCTGTTGACTTGATTCTGTGCATATTATCCAACAAAAACTGCAAAACAAATAAAATTCTTCTTAAATATTCAAGTGCAGATCTAGTGAAGCTACTGATTCTTTGTTTTGTTCAAACTTGCTCCTTCCTTATTTTCTGAAATTCAAGGAAGAAGTGACCATATATGGTGTCTTTGGAGTCAGTCAGTTTCTGCAAAAGTTATTAAAACTACGAAAAAGAAATCATCAACAACTGTAAAGGCAAATGCGAATTTGTACGTGCCAAGTGCACATGGACAGCAAAAAAACAACAACATATTATTCAACACATAGAAATGTAATAATAGGTATCCTTTTCTGGAATGAAACTCTGGGGACAAGATGGCCGCCATCCTTCAGTTATCACAGTACTGTACCTTTAGTATGGACAGCATCAGCACTGTGATAACTGAACCAGGGCAGCCTGTCACATCAAGCCTCTGCTTGAATCTTCCCCAGCTGATGGATGAGAGGCAGTCGTTTTGGCAGTCTTCACAAATGTAGTCGGAGAAGTCAGAGTCATTTTGCAGGGTGACATAATTGCAATACAAGAGAGTTTGTAATGGGTTCAATATAATTAAATAAAAAAACAATAAAATCGATGTGAGATGCATTCAATAACGTCATCAAATTAAAATTACATTGACATGTGTATACACTGTCAGGGATGACAGGCCATTGGAGTGAAAAGAAATTAATTCCTAATGTAAATGTAATTCCTAAAATGTAAACAATATGCAGTTTTAGCCAGGTAATGAACCCTAAATCATAGATCATTAGAAACTGGACAGTAAAAATCAGAAGACTTGAATTTGAAAAAAAAATAATGACAGGCATCTAATAAGACATTATTTTGTCTTATTAGTCTACAAGGAATGTGAAAATGCAAGAATTTATTGGAAACTAGCACAATAAGTTTTCCTAAAGAATCACAGGATAAACATTAACTTAGGAAGCAAATTGTTTCCTATGGCCAACCAGACAGAACGAGGTTTGAGGAATTTTGGGTGGGAAATGTTGGGGTCAGTCTACCATCATAAAAATATGACGATGGGTAAAAAAAATCAATGTGCACGTTTCCTTGCTCAAACATCTCTGGCAAGCAAATAATTCGGCAGTTTTCACTATAACCATGCACTGTGATTTTTTTATTGTAAGTAACGCATTAGGAGCAGTGGTTTTAATACATAAGGTTTTCGCAAGACATTTCCATTCAGAACACATGAGAAACCGACGGTACTCAAAATTTTGTTATTCGTGCATGTGGCATGCATGCTACTGAAATGCAAAATAATATACCAATGAGACTGGGAACAGTGGCAATTATTTACGACAATAGCGTTACATTAGGCGAAAACAATTATTTATGCACGCAAAGAGAGGCTTACGTCAGACTTGTTATGATTATACTCTGGTGGCCCCGCCCTCAGTGCGAAGTTCTTCCGCAGCAGGCCAGTCGCATTGCATACAAAAGAGACTCCTCCCCGCGCGACCACGCCCCCCTGGCTACTCCTTCGTGTAAACAACTCGATTAGCTGCGTGTGACATTTCACGGGACATGGGGAAAAATACCCTATTTTTAAGTATCTGCGCAATATTTTTTTCAAACGCAGTTGTTATTTACGTGCACTGTAAATACTTCTCTTTAAAATGGGGTCCTAGCAAATATTTTTCTACACTAAATATGCCTGGACCTGAAAAGCACGCACACGAAAACAGACGTACGCTGGAAGACAACTTGGCTATACTGCAGAACAAAACAAAATAAACATATGTACAGTCGACTTTCAAAAACTAAAATATATAGAATTGTGTAGTATTATTACGATTTAAAGCAGTTATGACTTTTAATGCATGCATTTAATGCATACATGTCTAAAAACAACTCACAGTACGTTCAATACAGTGTACTGTGCTGTACATAAATAATAGTTGTTTTCCAATATACCTATAAAATGCAAGCCTATACTAAAATCAATAAAACTGCAAGTCGTCTTCTTCCATGCAGTCAACAGCTAACGCCCAACACCGTACACACCCCTTCCACTGCAAAACTGTAAACAAACCTCAAAGCCAGCACAGATATCACTATTTACCAAACCACTACATTTAACTTGTTAGTCGTTTCATCTAACAGATCTGGCAACACCTTACCCGCAATTTTCTGTTTCTTGTCCGTGTTTACGTGAATATTTTTAATGACGCAGCAAAACAACACTGAACAACGTGATTGTCGCCATTTTTTGTTATTGAAATATCTCGGTAAGCCATGTGACAAAACAAAAAAGAAGCTTCCGGGTCCCGCAACCGAAGACCTTCTTCTCGTGTTTTCTGCACTTGTTTCGCACAGTTTGGAGTTGGATTTTATGAGTACCCAGTCCGTATACCTGCTGTCACTTCGGCGTTAGAGAGAGCCCTTTTCCCCCGATCATTCAGACACACTGGTGTTCGGCGGGCGAGTCTGCGTAGCTTTCAGTTTGAAGACAGTAAATTGTCATTGGTTAAATCTGCCAAAATTCAGGGAAAAAAAACGTTCAGCGCTTCCCTCCTTGCACGACTGCTTTAGACTGTGTATGATCTGTTAGACAGGTTCAGCTGCTTTATATCTAGTCAAAAGAATTGTGCTAACAATGCATTTATTACCGAAACTAAACATATTAGTTTGGCACATTACAAGGCATACAGTTTCATTAAAATAATCCATTGCTTGATACAATCAATATTCGATAAGCCATTTTAACCACCTCTATTAGTGCAATTTGAATATTGTACCTTATAAATTGACTTCAGCCTTCTTGTCTGGTCTACTAATTTGAGTCAAGAAGAGAGCTGTGTTGGACTGTGCTGGTAAGAGCCTCTCAAAATTGTGAAACACATCCCTTCATATGGTTAAACAGTTTCATGTAAAATTTTCACCACATCTATTCCCATTTATAGGTTTGCATATTATGGCATGAATGTTTTCATTACGTATAATAGGATATCATTGTAAACTCTTTGTCCTCACCAATGATATACACACAGGAAAAGAGACTGAGACTGGAATAAATCTGCAATATGACTTACTACCCTATAAGTTTTTGAGCATGCTGACAACACTCACTTGTGTTCATGCGTGTTTATTTTTTTCCAATATTGGTTTGAATAATAAGTCATCCAAAGTATAGGCCTATGTTTGTCATTGTATTAGGTTAGCATTAGAGTGGTTTTCTGTTTACTTTGTAGTGCTCTGACAGAGAGTGGCACACACCTGTTAACGTTGTGCTGTCTGTAGACAAATAACCAACATTGTACCTCGTCACATTGGGTTAAAGTGTGCATTTCCTTTGTACCTTAAATTTGATAGAAATAAGGATTTGACTGGTAAACCACTGTTTAGTGGCAATTTTTTAGCCTTCATTTCTCATTCTGTATTCAGAGCTCGCTTTTTCCCCATCAGAGTTCATATTTCTGCCTGATATCAGCTAGCAACGTAAATAAGTTCTAATATTTAAATAGAACACACAGTGCGCCAATGCAAACATCTCTGTCAGGATGCAGAAAAACAAGGAGTTTCAGGTAGACTCATGTAGCCATTTTGAATATATTTCTGTTTTTTTCTTAAGAAAGACCCTCACCTCTGACACAATCAGAAAAAAAAGTTATCACTTCATAATTAAGCCACAAATTGCCATATTGTATTGGTTTATATACTTGCAGATAACCCTAATCCTGTAAGACTGAAAAAATGAGTTCAGCCATGACATGTGAATTGTGCCTCTTGCAGGGTTAGGCTAGGAAAATGAAAAACTCGTTTTTCTAATATAGTTTTTACTCATTTCTTCATCTCGAAAATATTTTTTAGTGTGGAATGATACCCAGAGCCGTGCCACCTTGTGTATTTGTTTATCTGTATTTAATTTAGAATTCAATGTATTTTTGTTTGCGGTATCCATGTCTTTGTATACTGCCGCCGGGTAGGCCAGTCATTGCGCCAATAATCGTGGATTTACACCTCAAACGCCTAGCCCATTCGCTCCAGTACCATTCTGTTTGAATATTACCGGAATCAGAAATCCAGTCCGTGTTTTTCACCACATACACTGAATTAAAATCATATCCGTTTTAGAATTACTGGGCTAATATATATTATACATACTATTATTATTATTAGGACACGTCCGCTATACTATAATATGGAAAAGTGTGTAAGGAGCGGGCACGCTCGCTGACCTTTGACTTGCCGTGAATGACAAAGCAAAGGTCAGCAGCCTTGACATCAGCTGCTGTCCCTGCAATTCTGCGGCTGAAGACACGGCGCACAGGACGACAATGAAAGAAAGCCTTCAAATAGGTACGAGATATTAAAAATCTCTTATAATTCTGTTATAAAATTGCAGCATGATAGTGCCACTTTATGGTTCCGCATTGGACGATTTGTCACAAAATGCGTCTCGCTATTATTTGCCATGCCTAAAATTAATGTATTGGGACAACAGTCAATGAAGCGAATATAGGGGATGCCTTTGATAGATTTCGAAATCGATGCAAACTGTCGGCTACAATACTGATAAAATGTTTATTTTTATTCATCGTCAGGTTCAATGAAGACAAAATGATGCGTGAAAATAATTTCGCTAGCCTATAGCCATTTTACAAAAGTAACATTATAATGCAAACTGGATCACTGGATACATAGTTTTCTTTTATTTGCCTGTGCTGTGTAAAACACGTCGTGGTTTTTATCTGATGCTCTGGTGCTTACGTATCCTGTACGTATCCTATAGTCTTTGCAGCGATGCTCCATTTTACTCCGGAACATACAAGGTGAAAGCTAGATGAGGTGTTCACGTAATATTTTGGGAAGGAAAATCATGTTTTCTAGATCCAATATAAACATCCACTCTAATATCTGCACCTTTTATGTATATCCTGAAGATCTCAAGCTAAAATAAATTGTATCGGTTCATATATGGGATCATATATGAAATGGCGACGGTACCCTTTTAATTCCTTACCATCCTCATCAGCTTTATGAAAAACGCGGGGTATTTTTTTCAGTATATCGTGCAATATTTACACTTTGTGGTCTAAACAGGGAAGAAGTTCGATTCTTGCATTTAGTGCATAAGCTCGCCGGCCGCAGCTCCGGTCGGGATACTCGAGCAAACCTTAAAACATTTATGCGCTCTCGCACCCAAGGTGTGACCATTCATTGCGTTTTTCTAGAAACGGAAGAAGAATCAGCCTTAACGGGTTGCAATTTAATTGTACTGGATATGTTCTGTAGTTCTAGCAGTCCATACCTGTCTTAAGCAGGTAGCAATCGCGACATAATAATCAGAAAACTTAATACTGGATCCCTTTTCGGTCTCGACAGTCCAGCACCTGTCGGGCTGAGGACATCACCACAGCATTCATATTTAAGCATACTGCTATGTTTGTGCATAGACGAATAGACGTCCAAATAGACTATAGTTTGACTAAGATTAAAACCGACACGACTTGTGTATATATTGATGGATTTACACTGATTATGAAGTACTTTTAAACCAAAATGTCTGTTTTCTTAAGTAGTCAGACTTAACACTGCAGCATTAGTATTATGTGTAGAATAAGCAGAAGGGGAGCCGGTGTTCGGCTATACAACAAAAAACACATAAATCTGATTGAAGCTATACCTGTATCAACCTGGATAATGAGTAATTCAACCAAGTTAAATTACATTAGATTAGATTAAGTTTATTGATCCCTGAAGGAAATGCTTGAATTTGAATTTCTTGAGTAGTTCAACTATGTTCTAATTCAGTAGATTCGTGCACTGGTTCATAGCTTATTTTATAAATGTAGTATTGTGTAAATGTAGTTCCTGCACTTATTTTAAAAATAAATAATCGCAAATCCATAATACAGTTGTCTGAATACTGCTCTTGTGATTGTTCTCAAATGTATTAGGCGATGTTATTTGTATTTTCTGTAATGGTGTAGGGTATTCTGTCTGGTATTTTTTCATACTATGGTAATATTTTCCTGATAAATTCTAAGGCAGTACACAAGACTTGTTACCTGTGTTGATGCTCTATGATATAATTTTTTGCAAAGTAAATTTCTCTGGTCAGTTATTTCTGACTAATAATTATATTGATACTAGTGCTTGTGCTGTTAATAAAAATGGTAACGATGACATGAGATATAGCCCATTCATTTTCTAACCCCTTGTTCTGGCCAGGGTCACAGGGCAGCGTAGGGTACCACCCTGGGGTACACCCTGGATGGGATGCCAGTCCATCACAGAGAAAGTTCTCCTATGCGCAATTTAGAGATATTAGTTATCTTAGCTGCATGTCTTTGGACTGTGAGAGGAAACTGCAGTACGCAAGGCATCAATTGTTTAATTGAAATTAACTACTAATAAACGCTAAGGTTTAATTCCGTCGGAAATGTAGCAGTGTAAATGTTTACTTAGCTATGTTTCACCTTCAGTTTTACTTTGTGTCACCTTGTAATTACTGCTAATCTTCTGAACCGCTATAAAGCCATTGTGGCCGCACCACAGCAAACACCGTTCTAAAATTACCTGTGGTTTTTGCTCTTGTTAGCTGGTCCATAATTCCAGAAATTGACCAGTCGAAACTTACTGTAAGATCATTCCTGAGATTTTCAGTGTCCTCATTTGTTACACATTGTACAATAAGCGATGGACTTTGCAGTCAATAAACCTCTATTTTCACATTAAACTGTTTTAAATCATTAACTGCTTGCTGCTGTTTAGCTGAAATTGCAGGATGGATTCATTTTCAGTATTTGAAATTGAGAGAAACAGTCGGATTGAAAAGTTGGCGTCTCTAGGATATAAAACTAAATCTCCCTCAAGTTAAAATAAAAGTATTTCTTCAGTAATATATTAAAAAGTTTCTGGATCTGTTTGTCTTATTCATTTATACCATAGTTTTTCCACAGCATTTTGATATACATGCAGAAAATCGCATGGATTGTTTTTGCTTGTTGATTTATTCAGTGTGGACACAATTTGTATGTTTGTATTAATGCAGCGATTCAATACAGGGAGAGTTATGCCATTACACAGATACCAATGGCTTTACAGATGTAACAACAGGTGCAGTTTCCAAGAAAAGGAAAAAAAAAAGTTAGGTTAGGAAGATCTGTGGTCTAACAGTAACAGTATGTCATACAAAATATAGTCATAGAAGATTTTCTAAATGTATAATTTCCACTTTATTTGGAAATGTACTTTTCATGTTGTTTGCAATTACTATATTCATGCTGTTAATATGACTAGACTACTAGTTCAAAAGACAATTTTTGCATTATAAGTGTTTAAAATTTTATTAATGTGCAAGTGCTCAAAAATAAATGCAAAAAATGAATAATAATGCATTGACCGATCATTTAAAGTGCCACATACACTAGCTTATCTCATACCCAGTTTGGTGCCTTGTGCATATCATTTATTATACTTGCGATATTAATATTTGCCCTGAACATCAATGAACTATTTTAACTATAAAAGATGGCATCCATTTTGATGGTATTGTTCATTAGAGTAAACAGTCAAATGCAATGAAATATTACGAGATATTTATTTAGTAATTTATAAAAATTGTAAGTAACATCTTCAGTAGCATATTTGGTTGCAATGATTAATAAAAAGACTGAGGATATGATTATTGAAGACTTATGGATGTCAATCTTCACAGCGGGTCGAGTGTAACTGTGATTTCAACGGCGTGAGTTTGTCAGTGGTCAGCTTTGGAGTTAGACCTGATTGCTGTAGCACCATGGACAGCTCAGGTAAGTCCTTCGATTCCAGAGACGACTATTTTATGTTGTAGATGTACATTTATCATTTATTCCTATATCATGGACATCGACAGAAACTGACTTAAACCCAGATCATTACTTTCTTTGCAAGAGTAACATGGAAGTGTGTAATGGAGAACGTTACATGCTGACTACAAAGTAGATATTTTTCACAATATTCAAAAGGTGTTTTGATTTTGCACCTGAGGGAAATGTGAATGTACTCCTACACTCACTCATGTGCAGAAAATCCATGAAAATATTGCCCAAACAGGGAGGGCACTGGGCAGGTTCTCATACACACAAACACATGCTAAGGCTAATTTCTGGCCGCCAAGGCACCTGATCATGTAATTTTGGATCGTGGGAGGAAACTGGAGTACCCTGGAGTAAGGGGCTGGATTTCCAGCCCCAGTCATGGAGGCGTAGAACAGTGATGGGAATGGTACCCACTGAGTCGATGTGCAATACTGAAATAACTTGTACTACCCAAATATGAAATTTTTATCAGAACAATGACACTGATTCTTTGCAAAGGTAAGGCAAGAAGGCATGAAATGGATACTGCCCTTTTGTATCTTGTATGCTTTAAGTATGGTGATTAGGACCACTGGTAGACCATCTCGGCAGTCATATAAATAGATTAAATTGCATAATATGTTACTCAAGATAGATGGGTAATGCGCATCACTTTATGGCCAAGATTCAAAATAGCTAGACAATGGGCTCTTCCCAGAATCCCTGTTAATACGCTACATGTCAAGCAGCAGGTTAGGAACATAGATTCATAACTGAAAGGGCTTGAAATAAAATCAATGTCCACAGAACCCTTAAGAAGTCATAGAAAAAGAATGTTCTTTCTCACCTTGCTTATGTGTCACACAAATAAGGTAATTGTTCTTATATAGACAAATGTTCTATTGAGACATTACTGTAGCAGTGATGGTTGTTGTATTATTTGTCAAGCCAAGTCATTTTTAATTGCACTGACTAATATAATATTACGTAATTCCCAAAGAGAATTATCATGGCATAGGAATGAGGTCCTTCTATTTATTTTGCTCTTTGTTTGTAGAAAACATTACGCTTATGTCACAACCCGTGTCTCGGTTTTATTAATTAAGAACATCTTACAATAAGCCACATTAATTGGATTCCGGCCTTGGTGTTGCATGTAAAGTTGTACGTTTTTGCTCTTTGGGCGTCGCGTAGTTGTTGGATTCTTCCTGCGATGCAGGTTGGCTGAATGTCACAACTGTGGGGTATGAGTGTTTACATGTGTACTCTGTGGAAGCCTGCAGTCACAGGCATTTCCTATCCTACTTTTTGGGATATTTCCAAAATAGGTTTGGAGTGACATGAAAATTACCTAGATAAACACTTACTGGATAAAGATGACATTTAAAGGTTAAATTTTTCAGGAGAAATGCTGAAGATTTTTACCCCCATTGCAAGTTAAAGGATGCCTTTGTAGCTCCTCATGGAATTGAATGTGGTGACGTTTAATGAATGGTGTGGCACAGTGATAAGATGTCTTTACATTTGCAATAAAAGATCAGAACCAGGACTACATTTCCCATCAGCCTACTCTCCCATTTTTAAAATCCCTATGTGCTTTCTTGCATATACATATGTAGACATTTTTAAACATAATCTCAAGCAATGTGAGATTGTTGACTAGATAAAGGAAGCTGTAGTTTGATGGGATTATTCGGTATGGATTAAATGTCAGCTCCTGCGTTACAGTTGAAGTAACTGTCGATTTGCTCCCAGTTAAGTATTAAAAATACATGATGCAATAACATGTTTGAAGGATGGGTTTTCTATGGGATTGTTGTTGGTGGTCGACCTCATAGATGCAGGCGGGCTGCTGGACATGGTTAAGGGCGGGGCCGGCAAGCTGTTCAGCAGCTTTAAGGACAACCTCAAGGACACTCTGAAGGACACTTCAACAAAAGTTATGCACCAAGTCTCAACGTAAGTCCTTATCGATGTGTCTTCTCCATTTTTGCTTTCTTATTTTTCTCAAAGTCTCCTGGAATGATCAAGGGAAACCTTAAATGTGTGCATGGATTATGGACTTCAATCTAGTCTTCTCGGTCTTCAGAGGGTGCTAGTTACATATACAGGGCATAGTTTAAGTTATAATTCCCCCCTTTTATCCAGCGTTCACATGCTAACTACATGTATGATCTGAACTCCAGGTCATTTTTTCCAACTTAAAAAATATATTGTCTTAATTTCTGTGGATATTTTCCTTATATAGGATTTCTTTTCTAGAATAATAGTTGTTAGAAGAATTTGTTTGTTTGTTTATTGTGTGAACTCAGTAGAACGTAACCGGGCAAATTGATTCCAATACATTTGTAATGTCCTAGAAATATTCGACCTAAGCATCTGTTTGATGCAGCAATTGTGGAAGTCTAATTATCATATAAAATATTTAAAGACATTTTTCCCAAGAACTGGTACATAGTATATGCAGCTTTTCAAAGGGGAAGCATATTCTGGTGGTTAAAAAGGAAGAGAGATGGTCAGGGCAGTGTGTTCTCAATGCAGTGAGCTGAGCTCCTCCTGCTGTCATCTCACTCCGGCTTCTGGCTGAGTCATGGCCTCCCTGGGGCAGATACTTGAACAATCCCACACATGAATAACGAAAGTCGCAACCAAGGAACTCATAGCACGTTCAGCTAACTGGAACATTTTTTCTTTTAGACCCCTCCATCAAAACTCCAAATTACAAATAGGATCTATACATACATAGATGAGGAAGTGTAAACATTTGGTCACAGGACGTGCCACCAGTGTTGCTGTCAGTAATTAATTTTTTATGAAGCAGCCTGTACAACCACAGAATATCAGATGGCAATTCCATAGTTCACTTGTACAAAGAACATTTTAAAATCGAGCTGTATGCCACCAAATATTTTCGAATGTACTTCAGTAAGCACAAGCCTTGACTGGCCATCTGGAATACCAGGCATTTTCCCAGTAGGGCAATAACTTTTTGCTGGACCAAAAACCTATCATGGGACCCCCTCTTCCAACAGAAAAAAATTATCAGGATATGTAAGTGTGGTTCAATTCCAGCTCTTATTCCCAGATCTGGCAGTTTTGTGAAACGCACTCCTCCTTTTAATGTGGCAAATTCACATATCACTCAACAAGTGTTATTTCTGCAGGCTGAAAATTTTATATTGGGAATCTGAGTGATGCAAGAAGTGAATATTAACAGTATCTTAATCACTGGAATCTCTGAATGGAATTCTTGATGAATATGTTTGGGCGAAGACCGTCACGTTAGACCCACCCTATATGAGTAACTCCCTCCCACACACATTCTTTTAGATTACTTCCAAAACAGGAAGTGCAGGTGAAGGAATATGTGGTTTCTGAATTGGACAGGTACTTATCACAAAGGTTCCATACAGTCTCCATGTACCAGTATTGTCTTCTGAATGAAATTTCCAACCTCAGGCTTTAACACCTGAAAGGGAACCAGATGCAATCCTAGTAATCGATGAGTTTATGCATTTTTAAGATGATTTTTAAAATTTGTTTGTTACATTCTGATTTCATTTGTCGTATTGAGAAATGCTTCCAAATGTAATCAGACTTGAATTCTTCCAGATAACTAGACCAAATACTTCCCTGTATAGGTTCATATGTATCTGTACTGGAAAACACCAGAAAATGCCTGAGGACTAGTCTGGACCTGCATGTTAGCCTGTGTGACAGAAACTTGCTAAAAAATAGTCTCTGCCGAAACTGTCAGCAGCTAGCACTCATGTAATTCCACAGCAACCCATCCCAACAAAAATTTACTCATGTGCATTTGTTTAAATAGACTGTTTCTATTTCAGATATGCAAAAGGAGAACTGGACATTTCCTACATCACCTCACGTCTTATAGGTGAGTGAGGCCTGACTTTGCTACACCGGAGTGGTTGGTCATCAGTATAGAAGTCCCCATTGTGAACATCAGTCCAGAGATTGTGTAATTTTTCTAAAACACTGGTATACTGATCTGTGATTATGTACAGGCAGTCCCCAGGTTAAGAACGTCCAACTTACGGATAACTACGAACGGACATCCATCCATCCATTCTCTGTAACCACTTATCCTATTCAGTCAAATAAACTTCCACAAAGCCTATTATATTAAAAATTCTAGTTGAATACAGCGGTTTGTAATAACGAACACACGCACTGCATTATGACGCTCATGAAAATATTGTGCGTCTTCAGCAGTTTCTTGTCTCGACGTACAGTAACGTATGTGATTACTTTTACTATGACTTTATTATGATTATTATTATTACTGTTATGTACAGACTTATTATTTTTTCAACCTACCTACAAATTCCACTCATCCATAACTTGGGGACTGCCTATAATACTATTAAGTCTTATTGTGAGTGTCTGCTTTTTGTAGCCTCTCTTTATTGTCGTTTCCCTGGCAGTGATGTCATATCCTGCTGAGGCCATGGAGATTGGCTACAGGAACCATATCGAGGATGTACGTTCATTCCTCGACTCTAGGCATACGGACCACTATACAGTCTTCAACCTGTCTCCGAAAAGTTACAGAGGGGCCAGGTTTTCAAACCGGGTGAGGGCACCTTGCAGTCTGAATTCCTATTAGAGCTCTAGATGTGGGGGGGGGGGTGTGTGTGTGTGTGTGTGTGCGCGCTTCGCGTAGGTGTCTCTTTGCTGTTTCTTAAGGATGTTGTCATTGCGATTATCATTTCCTAGACCATTCAGTAAGCACAGGCCTTGACTGGCCATCTGGCTTAGCAGGCATTTTACCAACTGGGCAATGGGTTTTTGGGCTGGAAAAAAGTTATCTTGGGACCCCCCTTTGCCCCCCCCCCCCACCCTGCCTAGCAAAATTTATTGGGGGGATCCTGAAATATTTGCCAGGGATACGTATGTGCGGTTCAGGTCCGACTTTTAATCTCAAGTTCCCAGTCTAGCCCTGGCAATTTCCTAACCATTGATGGGCCTTGTTTTTGCTGAATCCTGTTAATAATTTTCTGACAGTGAAATATTGCAAACTTCAAAGAACATTCTTACTAATGCAAGTTAATAGCTTTCTAAATGTGAAATGGAGTCTGTTAGATTCATTTATTTGACACATTAGAGGCCCTCAGCTTATCTCTATCCCCAAGTAACTCAGACAGGGGAATTATAGATTGTTACAACTAACATATACGCCTTTCGGGTTGAGGAAGAAGGTCTCTTGAAAAATAAGCAAATTTGGCAATGTTGATATTTGACTCTGGTTATCTCAAAAGAAATTAATTTTTAAAATATATTTTATAGTTTAAACCATTCTTTATCTCAGTAACTGTGGTTCAGTGTATGCTTGAATGTGGTGTGGCTGAGCGGCCTAAATTATGTCAGACACCATGCCCCTTTGAATCACGCATAAGGGGATATCTCTCCATGAAGTCATTCTTCCAGCTTCTGATGTAGTTTTTTTTAACCCCCGTGGTTGGGTGTTCTTCCTTTTGCTGTGGTTGGATGTTCTGATGTCAGATCCACAGCTATTTCACGGAAAAAAAAACCTTGAGGGTTTGAGTGTAGGAAGTTCAACATCTTTTCGCCTCTGGTCAATATAATATGTCCCCGCCACTAGAATTTGTCATAAGTCAGAGCCATTTATCCCACCTAAAGGTGTGTGACTCAATGTGATAGGACTCTGTGCCTGAGATTGGACGGTTGATCAGTGAAACTCCATGACAGGCAGACTGATGTCACCGTTGGACCCTTGAGCAAAGCTCTTAACCCCAATTGCTCCAGGGACTGTCTGACCCTGCTTTCTTGTATGTTGCTTTAGATAAAATCATCTGTTAAATTAAAAAACGCAAAGTATCCCCATCACATATGACTGATTTTACTGAATTTAGTTTATTTCCCTCCATTGTTATATAGTCCTTTCTAAACATGGTTTTCCTTTGAGTAGAAGTACAGTTGGTTCGATGATTTAGTCCTAATAAGGCTAGACTTTGTTAATGTTTCCTCCAATGTTATCATAAGGGTTTTTGTCCTTGAAGAAATTTCTCTCTGTCCAGTACAGATCCAGAAGTAGTAATCATCCCTTGGATTCGTGATGAACAACCCTTTGGATTCTTACCAAACATACCAAACTTACCAAGTAATCAGTCTCAAATGGTATTTGTGAAAGGGGTGGACTGCAGATGTGTTGTGGCTTAATATTAGAAATTCTGCAGTTTATGATACGTTACTTTCCATCACTGTCTCACCCTGAGTTGTAGAACGGGTAGGTCGTGCTTCATTGTGAATGACAAATGAGTTGTTTTCAGCAATCAGCGATACAAAGCTTGTACTCTTGGGGAAACTCATCCCTTTTTATGATATGTAGTCTATTTTCGACCGATGAAGTCATATTAATGGCAGCCAAGATGATGATGTTCTGTAACAGAATTAATGTATCAGTCAGCAGGTTGAGTAATAGTCTGAAATTGGTCCCTATTTGTTCACTACCCGGGATGTTTTTCATATCCAACAAAAGTAGACCTCTTGAGGAAACTCTTAAAAAGATTATTGGCTTCTGAAAGATTCCACAGTACAAGATATCCTTCCTTATCAGCCTTTCAGAGTGATAGAATGAGTATGACTTTAAGAATGATAGAATGATCAGACTGGCTATCTCCCCTATAAGGATGTTTTAGTGAACTTCCGTTTAGTTTTAATTAGCCAGGACCTTTTCTGCCAAAATTAATTTGCCTTTCACCTTTCTTCATAATCCTTGAGCATAATCCTGAGTCTCAACACACTTGAGAAACAGTCACACCCACATGGATTTTGTAGCGTCGTTTTACTTATGCCAATTTAAAATGGCCGCTTTCGTGCATGACTGCTGGTGTGGATTGTGCATCTCCCTGAAGTGTTTTATCAGTGTTTTACATCGTGCACTAAAGGCCATCTTTGCTATACTTTTTGCTGCTCCCAACTCCCTCCCGTTTCACAGGTGTCCGAATGCAACTGGCCGGCCAGACACGCCCCGAGTCTCCACAACCTCTTTGCCGTCTGCAAGAACATGCACCACTGGCTGCGCCAGAACCCCAAGAACGTCTGTGTCATCACCTGCACGGTAACCCATCCAAATTGTCATAGGCGTCATCAAAGACATCACGTGCAGTGTCCTTTTGTCCGTGTCAGGGTGTGCACCTTCCTTTGTCACATCTAACTTTCCAGTCTGTAATTGGAAGCTAAGTAAGATCTTTTTCTTTTCTAGCTTACAGTTAAATACACAAATATGTCAATACTTCATGACTATTTCCTGTTCAAAATGCTTGTAACACTTTACGTAAAGCAGTCGTGTAATACATTAGAGACACTTTCACAGTGCATTAAAATGCACTCATAAAGTATTATAAACATGGCTATAACTATTTATAAAAAGGCATAACACATTGTAGCAATGTTTATTATGCATTATGTATGCTTTATTAAGCTCTTATCTGTAATGCACTATAAAGACTATAAAGTCCTTCATAATGCAGTACAAAGCATCCTTAATTCTTATTCTGACCATTATGAAGGTATCTATAATGCATTATAATAACTGCTTTAGGTAAAGTGTTTAAAAGAAATAAAAAATTCTGAGGCTGGATTTGTGTTATTGCACTCTCCTGTCTGGTACTGAGTGACTGTTGCCCATTTCTCAGGAAGGAAGAGCGCCCTCTGGTGTTCTGGTCTGTGCCATGTTCTGCTTCTGTCACCTCTTCAACAACCCCGTACCTGCAATGCAGCTGTTCAGTGCCAAGAAACCTGGGGCTAGCCTCTGGCCCTCACACAAACGGTAGGTGCATGTATGTTAACCTGTTAGCTATGCAGTACTACACATAGCTAGATTTATTAAAAAAAATGAAGCATGACGTTTTTATGGGATATTGAAACACAATTAAGATGGGGCAGAATGATGTTCATAATTTTGGTAATGGTCATATATTCCCCACGCATTCTAAGCGCTCTGATGAAGTTGTACATTGAGTCTTGACCCTCTTGCTGTCAAGGTACATCGGCTATGTGTGCAGCATGGTGACGGAGAAACCTAAGCTGCCCCACTGCAAGCCCTTGGTCATCAAGGCCGTCACCATGGCCCCCGTGCCCTGTTTCAACAAGCAGCGCACGGGCTGCCGACCCTTCTGCGACGTCCTTGTCGGCGATACCAAGATCTTCTCTACCGCGCAAGACTATGAGAGGATGAGGTGTGCGGCGCCCTGTACCCCGGCAAACCACAAACCCCTGCGGTCTGTTACAGAGAATCTAAAATGAGAGAAGCCACTTTAGGTAGTCATATCCTGCGTACCGTTATTGTCATTAGCTGCACTCCCTTAGTTGTGGTGTTCCGGGCCGTAACAGAATATGACCGGCTACTGGTAAATCGGTGACATCGTCTTGCATTTACATGCTGGTGACTTGCATGGTAGTTGCCGACTTTGGTCAGCTGGCTGGTGTGAAATTTTCTATTCGAGACAGGTTTGCACACACATGCACACGCATTTACATGTACGTTACAGTTTTCTTGTCTTGTAAATAGTCTATAAGGTTTGCAAACTACTCCAACGCTTTTGATGTAGTGAATTTTAGGTTTATAGTGGAATAATATGGATTTGCTGTAAGGTTTCTTGCATGAGTGTGAGAGTCTGAAAGCCTGAGTGTCGCGTCGGATGCGTGACAGCTGGTGATCCTGGCACCCTGTGCAGCCTTGCTGCAGTGATGTGCCCTTTTTTCTTGTGTGGTCTCTTCCACCAGTGAGAACCGGCTGCAGGAGGGGAAAGTGGTCATCCCCCTGGGTGTGAATGTCCACGGGGATGTGGTGGTCTCTGTGTTCCATATGAGGTCTACCATCGGAGATAGGCTCCAGGGCACGGTAGGCCTGACCCTTAACATCTGTCAACACAGTCTGTCACTTTTATTGATTATGTTTAATATTGCAGATTTTGATATACAATCTGAGATTATTATGTTTATTGATGATGATGATAAACATTATGATGATATCTTCCTTGTAAAACAAAAAACCCCCAATGTCAGTGAAATTGACACAATTTTATTACTGTTTCCTAGGTGACCAACACTCAGATATTTCAAATACAATTCCACACTGGGTTCATCCCTCCCGGCACGACAGTCTTAAAGTTTACAAAGTACGTCTTTTTCTCCCAGTCACTCTACCTGTGTGTCTTCAGCTGGAGACACCAAAACAGTTCCTTCAGTGCTTTGTAAACGTTAAGCCATTGGCTGTCGTTTTGTTTTGATTGGTCCACATCCTATTTGTCAAACATAAGCCTTGAGTGAATGAGAGAACCTCTGTAAAGGACCAGCAGTATTTTCACTTATATTGTTGCAGTGACGTGGCCAACAGACACTATAAGTCACTAAGGAAGTGGGTGTCTGAATAAAACGGTGGCAGTTAAAATGGCAAGAGAACTTCTGCTGATATGGCCTAAGGAAACGTCCAGTTTCATCTGTGTGACCGAAATGTAAAATGATACTGTATTGGCTTTTGTAGCATCTGAGCAGGTCAGTGTGTTCATTGGACAGTAAAGTCACAGGTATGGGGATAACTGGAATCTGCCTACCTCCGTAGGCCGGAACTGGACGCCTGCGATTCGGCTGAGAAGTACTCACACGTGTTCCACGTGGTACTGGACATCGAAGTGGAGAGCACCGACAAACAGGTGGACCTCACCCCACCCTGGGAGCAGTTCCCCAGCAAGGACCTGAGTCCCAACATCCTCTTCTCCTGCTATCAGGAACACCAGGATGCCCTGGCCATTGCCGGTGGGAGATTCTTCCTCATGTCACAATTAACTGCCATTTGTTTTGTTTTTAGCACCTTGTTTGTGATAGCTTACACCCGTGTGCAAATTAATTGAAACAAGAGTCGCGTCTATATGCAGACAGACTGACCACAGTTAAGATGGACATCACAGTCACCTTAATTCATACTTATCGCCTTGGGTCTGGATTTAGAACCTGGTGGATTGATAAAAATTGTATGGGAATAACTCAGGATGGGGCACCAATCCATCACAGCACACACACTGCTCATGCCTATGGGGAATTTGGCAACTAAAATTAACCTTAGCATGTTATTGGACTGTGGGGGGGAAACCAGAGAACCTGGAGGAAACCCCACGACAACATGGGGAGGCGCCCAAACTCCAGGGCATTCACTTGAAACATACCTGGATGACTGAAGCACAGTCGTACGACCCAGCTCTAACCCCACCCGAGCAAGCCTGCCAGTCTGTGGGCACAGTGCCCCCTCTGGCCATCCACTTAGCGCACTCTCTGCCCTGATGGCTGGGCAAACCAGCAGGTCCCAGGCCACTGCATGCATGTCTGTGTAACAGCTTGTCTTAATTAATTTTCACAAGGGTGTATATGACAGAATGTTCTATGTGCACACAGGCAGTATAAATGACTGCTTGACACCCATTGTTGTGTGGGCTGCTAAATGCTAAGGGACTCAATGACTCAGGCTGAGCAAGTCAGAATTAGGAGTTACCCCGCTAGTGGGATGGGAGGACCAGGCTAAAGTCCTGGGTCCAGAAACTCTTACTGGGGTGTGTTTATTATGGGGAGAAAAAGCCAGCAGGTAGAAAACCAGAAAAGCCAGACAGAAAACAAAAAATATCAAGGAAAGCAGAGGAAACTCCTGAGGAGGCCCAAAGAAGGTGTGAATGTCCTGTGACACCATGGAGGCGACACCCTTATTCAGGTTGGTCATCCTTTGGAGAGTCTGCAGAAAGCTGATGATCTTTGGAATGGCGGTGTTTAGCCGGTGTGGTGTGTGTTCCTCTCGGGTTTTCCCCGTACGATGGTCCTCCTGCAGCAGCCGCTGTCCCTGTGTGTGGTGATGATTGTGCATGGCTGGTCATTCGCTATTCCCATAGCGATGGACCCACCACACACTACATCCAGTGAATGTCCGCAAAATTTTCTGAATGCTTGCTGTAAGTTGGAAAGTACTATTAAAAAATAGACTACCTGTGTGATTCACGGTCAGTGATGATTTCCACGACCTATATAACAAGCATTGAAATCCCATTCCAATCAGCTTAACAACATCCAGAATTTCATGATGCATTTTAGTATGGGATGACTTGAACATTGTTAATGGGTAATTACAAGTGTAACTGGAAAGACTGGGCGGAGATGAGAATGTGCAGCACAGTACCCGCTTTTCGAAAAGAACAGGTGTGTTACTCTAAAAAAAACATTAGTAGCTTTGTTTGGTTGTGTGTCATCGATCGGCATGTAAATAGATGAGCTCAGTGGATGAACAACTGTCTGTTGGGTGCAAAGCTATGTCACTGGCTGCTAATTAGCTTCTATTAAATTAATATTTGTGCCTTTTAGAAGGACAGCATGCTAAATAACAAAGGGCAGCCTGATGGCACGGTGGGTGGCATTGTCACCTCCCACCTCCACGGCTGGCGACGCCAATCCCACCCCTGCACTGTGTGGGGGGGACCTTGACAGAAAACCTACACAAACACAGATTATATGCACAGTCCAAGGATGTGCAGTTGGAATGTCTCTAAACTGCCCTTTGTTACTGTGTGTCCCTTTTAAGGGATAGGCGTCCAGTCCAGGAGGCTCCCCTATCATTTGCCCTGTGCTACCCAGTGTAGGCTTTGGATCACCCCATTTAGTAAGTGGTAGATGGGTGGATGGGCGGATAGATGATGGGTAGTCCTTATTCTAGAATCATATTGCAGAAGTTGACCCTGCAACGCCCTATATTCAAATCAGAACACTGCAAAAGCACAATAACTTCTAGGACCTATGCTAGGATTTATAATTTTTGTTTAATGTTTATTGTTAATGTCTTGTCTCGTCATACTTATGTTCCCTATATACTTTTTTCCTCTAATACTTACTCTATGTCCCCTGTTCACAGTCTGCGGTGTAGCGATCATGCGTCTTAGTGCGCGTTTGTGCATGTGACAAATACATTATTGAAACTTGAACCTGACTCTCTGCTTTTTCCAGTACTGTTGAAGTGTTTTTTTCCCCATCATGTGTCCCAGGAAGGGGAAAGGCTTGCAGAGGTCCAGACAGCCACACGGGGCCGGCCAGCGCGGAGAGCGAGCCCTCTGACGACGAGATGTTGACCCTGTCTGGCCAGAAGGCCAATGCTGGCGAGAAGTCTGATGAGTCTCAGGCTGCAGCTAAGGGCAGGGAGCCAGAGGCCCCTCCCGCTGAAGCCCCTCCCCCAATTGAAGAAGTAGACCTCCTGGGTCTGGACGATGGTCCTGGGGGTCAGGCCTTCGCCTCCTCCCAGCCCCCAAAGCAGCCCCCGACAAACACTGACCTCCTGGGTGACCTGTTTGGGGCTGATTCTGGGTCCGCAGAGGCCACACCCCAGAAGACAGGGCCTCCTGCTTCCCCCAGCGTCTCCCCATGTCCCGACCAAGGTAGGTCCCCTGACACTGTGTCTGTCGCTGCTTCTGTAATGGGACACTCTTTGACCAGATGGCGTTTTCGGAGTTAGTGTCATCTGTCCGTAACTGCTAGTTCTACTCAACAGGTTTTGATCTGTTCGGGTCTGGCCAGGAATCAAAGGCGTCGTTCCTGGACCCAGGTAATGTCGTCCTTTGCTTCCGTGTTTCCTATATTGCGTGCCATGCAGGATATGATTATGGGTAGAGGATCTGCGTTGACCAGCACTCTGCCAGCACGCCCTCTCATTCTCACTGGCAGTTTTGCACATACCTGTTTGTGGTTCACACTCGGTGGCGCTTAATGAAATGCAGCATGCAGTGCCTGCTCCGTTTGTAAGTGTATATAGCTTTATCTGTGAAGTGTGCTAGTGAGCCGCGGGCTATCCTCGCAGGCCGGACGTCGCCAGTGCCCCCGACCACTCCGACTGTCAACGTCCAGCAGCAGAACCTGATGGGTGGATGGGAATGGAACAAGCCAGCCACTGCAGGTGCGTTACCAGCAGTTAATTTTGTTCTCCAAGTGCCAGCGGAAACTCAGCAGCGCCCTCTAATGGCACACGTGTAATCGCATAAAGAGCCTGGTTGCAGTTGTACACCAATTTGTCATTATTTTTTGATTGTTTTATATTCCAATTCTTGTCATTTTAATACTTTTATCAAGTAGTAATATAGAATTAATCAAAATTAATGGGAATTCATTTTTCTTCATTTTACATTCAATCTCTCATTTATACGCCTGAATCTTTTCTGGGAGATTTATTCTGCTACAGTTCTTCAATCCCCAAACCAGCCTCAGAGTGTATCACTCATGCTATTTCTAGAAGTGGGGATTAAAGAGTCTTAGGTCAGAGCGAGGGCTATGAAGTCTCTTGCCATCCATCCCAATGTGTTGTTTTCCTTTTGTGTTGCCGAAGGAGGGTTTGGGATGGGAAGCAAATCAGCCAGCACCAGCCCCACAGGCTCGGTCCATAGCACGCCCACTCATCAGCCTAAACCCAATACTCTGGACCCCTTTGCTGATCTGGGAGCGCTGGGAGGTGAGTTTAAGAGCCCCGGTCAGCTTCCTTGTCTACAGGTAACTTCATATTGACTCAGACAGAATCTGTCTTTTAACTATAGGATTTTAAAGTTAGTTGTACATCTGCCCTACAACTTTCAACTGATAATCCAGGACAGGTTTTTTTTGGGGGGGGGGGGCTGGGTAGCATTTGGCAGGGGAGCCATCCATGAAGGGATTCCAGCCAATCAAAGGTCTCACAGGCACTACAGATGATTTATGAATGCAAGTTCACTGAATATCTGTTTGCTGGGTGAAACTACTGCATGTGGGGGGAAACCTGCACAGTTCTGCACATACACAGTGTGGGGTTGGGATTCAAACCCCCAGCTATGGAGGGTTAAGGTTCCTGAACCACCCTGCCGCATTTTAGCTTTACTCACTAAGAAGATTCCTGCAGACATTTTAGTGTGTTTTTTTTCCTCAGGGGGGTCTGGGTTTTCCAGTAAGCCCACCACCCCCACCACTGCTGCGGGTGCCTTCCCACCCATGGCATCCCCGCAGCGGCCCACTTCCCAGCACCCAGCGGGTGGCGGCAGTTGGCAGCCCTCCCGGCAGCCAGGGGGTGCCTCGCAGTGGCAGCCCCAGTCTTCCCCGCAGCACCGGCCCAACTACAACATCAGCTTTGCTGGTGCGCCCAGCGCCCACAGTGGTAATGGGAGGCAAGCCCCAAGCTTTGGTAAAGACACACCCCTCTTCCGTGTCATCCTGGGGGCGGGGCCTAGTGACATCACAGCTTTCCCCAGCCGTCATGTGATATGTGAATCTGCATTGTAAGTTTAATGACTTTTATTGCCTGCTACTTCAGGCAAAAGCATTGACTTATGGAGGGAGGGTAAGTTTAATTTTATTTTATTACTGGGGACGGGACTGCGTGAATTGTATACTATATACATTATATACTACCGTGTTTCCCCGAAAATAAGACAGGGTCTTGTATTAATTTTTGCTCCAAAAGACGCGTTAGGGCTTATTTTCAGGGGATGTCTTATTTTCCCATGTACAACAAACCAC
>JAAGVU020000043.1:8269402-8283259 GCA_011763525.2 Mormyrus iriodes | reverse complement strand
AGAGGGAGAGAGAGAGAGAGAGACAGAGAGAGAGAGAGAGAGAGAGAGAGAGAGAGAGAGAGAGAGAGAGAGAGATGGACTGGTACCAGAAGCTCATAAAAAACCTCTGGGGGTCCAAGGTCAACTGGCTGGCCAGCTTCCTTTGGACATGCTAACATTATAAAAAAAAGACAGAGTGGGCTGGCTTGCTAAAAGTAAGGTATAAACTGTGGTCACGGGCAAAGCCAAAATCCCTCAATGGGTCTTTTCTCCATGCCGGCCTTTGCAGGGTGGCAGACTGAAGGCTGCACCCACAATGTCACAGTTCGTAAATCATACACACAATGTCACCCTTACCTGGGACTGAACTAGTACTCCAGCTTCAGTCAAGATTTAAAGACTGAGACTGATTCAGCATCCTGGATAGCACATAGTCAGATCGGGTCACAGCATTTGCTGTGAGGATTTTCCGTTTGCAGTAAATATTGCACCAATTCGTCTTGGGAATGACAAATACCTGTACAGTAGTCCTGTACAGTGGCCAGAAGGATTTTGAGCCATTCCTCTTGCAGAACAGTGGCCAGGTGACTACGTGATGCTGGTGGAGGAAAACGTTTCCTGACTCGCTCCTCCAAAACACCCCAAAGTGGGTCATTAATATTCAGATCTGCTGACTGTGCTGGCCATGGGAGATGTTCAGCTTCACTTTCATGTTCATCAGACCCCTCTGTCACCAGTCTTGTCGTGTGTATTGGTACATTATCATCCTGATACATGGCATCACCTTCAGGATACGATGTTTAAACCATCAGGTTAACATGGTCCTCCAGAATGGTTCGGAAGTCCTTGGCAGTTACGTACCCATCTAGAACAAGTAGTGGGCCAAGGGAATGCCAGGATACTGCAGCCCAAATCATCACTGATCCACCCACAATGTCACACTTAGGTGAGACCTTTCGGTTTTCCTTTTGGTTGCTTAAAGAACCATTTTAACTAAATGAATTGCAATTTTTACAGATATTTATCTGGATATTTCACTAGAGCAATTGCAGGATAAGTTTTTACTACAGCACAGCCGCTCCTGAGACCTCAACGCCCAACCTTTAGGTCGCAAATCCTTAACTGCCATGACATGTGCTGTCATTGACTAGTCTTTGATCAAATGGGTCAATGTCCTTCGCATATGGATATTTTTTTGTTAGCAGTGTGAAGAAGAAGCTGTTTGCTGTGTCAATTGATAGCCTTGGGTGAATTCTGAAATGCTTTAGCATTTTATTTTTTTAATATATTTTGGATAAAAAGCATTTCCAGGAGTGACAGCATAATATACTTAATATATATTCACCATAAGATACTTGCTCAAGGGTATTTAGTGGCACTCGTACAAGCTTCACTTTACGAGTCCGTTTCTTTCCCCTTTACTCTACAGACAGCATCCTCCAGAAGAAGCTAACCATGGCAGCTAATCCACTGGCCGCTAGTCTCCTTTGCAGTTGCCAGACTATGCTCATTCATTCAGGCTCAGTGAAAGCCAACACTGATAGGTCACTACTCCCACTTTCTCTCTCTGCACTTTCCCCACTTCTCTCTCTGCATTTCCTCATGTTTATAAATGCGGTGATGATGTCATAAAGCAATGAAGAATACGATGATGTCATTTGCAAAGCAGGAGTAATAGCAGAGAAATAACCTCATCCTTATTTTAAAAGCACTGACAACATATTCCTTGGCTGAATTTGAAGATTCATAACATGACCTGTGTTTCCCACTCTAACTGTCTTAAGGGCCGATGGGTAGAATTTAATGAAAATTCTTACCTGGCTTTCTCATTTTGTGAGAAGTTCCCCCGTTTCTCCTACAAAAGACATTACGTTCCCTGGACCAGCTGCAAAATCATGATTAATGTTCGTTTGCTTTTTCTTCAAACTCCCTTGCATCCAATGCGGAGTCAATATGGAGTCTCTCTAGGTAGATGCTGCGTCAGTTTGTCACCAGAATCGCTCTCGTGTTTGCTGTTCCTGCTCGTAGTGCCTCAGACACGCCACATTCTTACCTTCCACCTGCAAAGGTGCATCATTGAAATGTGTCCTCAGTTAACAGTCTTCTGGGATGCATTTCTTTCCATTATACTAGATCTGGAGATGAGGCACACGCGTTAGTTTTTCATTTTGTCTGCAACGAAAAACCGGGAACGCTGGGGAATTGCAATCACATGAGAAATACAAACTAATATTATACACTTATTATCACTTGCCTATATTGATCTAATTTATCGTATTTTCCTAGGTAGTTGTCTTGTGTTGACAATGTCCTTATTGCGTAAAAAATGATTTTAAGCTTCTCTACAGCACTTTGGTTTCTAAGATTAAACAGATCATTATGTATGATCAGCTGCTATGGGGAGAATAATGTACGGGTTATTATTCAATCAGAATTCTTTATGAGTTCCAGCACTTAAACAATGTTTAATTTCTCTCTCTGGTCCAGTTCCAGCACAGACCATGAATTGCCACCTTCGGTGTTTGCATAATACCGCGCCGCCCTTCCGACTACATCTGTAGGCTTGATTAAGATAATAGAGGAACGCCCTACCGAAAGAAAGCAATATCCCCGCAGCTTCAAAGACACAAAAAAAACTTTATGTAAAATGTTCTGCATCCCACGGTGCCTGTCCCCGCTGAAAATTATTGCGCATTTTGCAGGGCTAAACAGCAACAGATTATTATAAGTAACTCAACACGACTTTCTGTTATACCAACCACCAATTGGGAAAGGAAACATGAAAAGAATAATATATTGGGCGAAGAATATAAAAAACTGCTCATAAAAAAGTGTGAGAAACATACATTCAACCAGTACCTGCTATATTTTATATCTAGGTTATTTCTAGTAGTATATAATAACTATTTTGTTACAGTATAAACAATTTTCCCTTAGTTTTTTGGAATCATAAGTGGGACCAGTCTTCAAATTTCTGTGGAGACTGTGTTTTTTCCAGCCTTGATGAGTCAGAGATGCGACTGACGATACTTGCTGATTTCTTGAGCGCACTCCCTCCTCCCCCGAACCGCACAGGTCCCCGGAACGGCGCGCGTGGAGCGACAGCTTCTGAAACACGGCAAAGATTCTCAGCAGGGGTATTAACTGCGACTTCAGCCACCATCCATACGCGTAAGTAGCGACGCTCTAATTCATCATCATCACCTCCTTTCATGTCTCTTGTGGTCCGGCGGAAAATATTTCAACGTTAATTTAATTCGAGAAAAAAAGTTATTTTGTAGCTACTGAACTCCATTAAAAAAACTTAAAAGTAGGCTTAACGCTTAAGTAGATACACCTAGTTAAGGATAAATAAATAATAAGAAAATGAAATGGATTTCAGCCTAAGTATTTAAGTGAAACATGAGGATGAAGTAAACTTTCAATGCCGGCCAAAGTATATTTTTTCACTGACTCCACTTTGGAGCACTGGTTTAATAGAGCATGTGCTTATATTGTTTATTAATTTTTCTTTTATGTACATTAATTTCTCTTCTGTTTACATTTACCCAAGACTTCAGTAGGCCTATATGTTGCCTGCCGTTGGTTCGGGACTCTTACTGCGTCAAGTTATCCGATGCACGGTCAAATCATCCGCGCTTAAAATGGGGTGTGCACGCAAAGACAAAACATTACGGTATCCGATCGCGCATAAGAAAATGGTTCAAGATTTGTTGTCATGTGTATGAAGTACATGTTGTACTAAAATACAATCAAATTCTTACTTTTCCGTAATGCTGAAACAAGTCTTACGGTTCTATGCGCATTTAGTTATATGAGCTAAGTTGGACATGACGTATGTTAAAATTTCCCATAATGCATGAACAAGTCTTACACTGTCTGACAGGCAAAGTCGTAGGCTATTTCCAGGAAAAAATGGTCAACTTTTGCTGTACCATTTTCAAGTAAATGCACTTTGAAATCCGTTATTTTGTTATATGAGTTAAGTTTGACAGGTCATTTCTTAGAATTTTCCCATAATGCATAAACAAGCCCTATACCATCTGAAAGGCAAGGTCCTAGGCTATTTTAATACAAAATTTGGTCAACTTTTACTGTACTATTTTCAAATAAGTGCACTTTGAAATCCATGGTGTTTTGTTATGTGAGTCAAGTTTGACAGAACATACCAGCAGCACATGGCAGCAGCTATACCACCTGCAGTTCACACTAGGAAATCCACCTAAGGCAGCTTTTGGCCTGGCCAACATGTTGGTGTGGCCAACAGGTTAGGCCATCCTGTGGTCTGTGTGGATCCCAGTGCCACAGTGCAGAGACGGGGATTCTGTGCTGTGAAAATGGTGCCGTCCTTTGGATGAGACGTAAAATTGATGTCCTGACTCTTTGGGGTCATAAAACATCCCTTTGAAAGAGTAGGGATGGTACCCTGATGCCCTGACTGAAATTGCCCACTGTGGCCCTTTGAAATCTGGCCTCCTAATCATCCCCTATATCTAACTGGTGGATTCTTTCCTGCCCCTTCACCACCTTGTGTGACACCTTGTACTGTGTGGTGAGCGTACTGGCGCAGAATGGCTACCGTTGCGGGGGCTACACAGTAGTAGTGGTTGAAGCGGCTCCCCATTACTTCTGTAAAGCTTTGGGTGTTTGAAAAGGTGCTATATAAATGTTGCATCCATTTTCACATATCTCAGAATTTTCCCATAATGCAGAAACGTCATATACCATCTGAAAGGCAAGGTCCTAGCTTATTTCGAGACAAAATTTGGTCAACTTCTACTGTACAATTTTCAAGTAAAGTCAAACTTATATTCATGCATTCATTTTTGCAAAGTCCTTCTGAGAATTTACCCATAGTGCCTGGTCATCTGAAAATTTTATGTCTATGCGTGCAACACACATCGGAAGTGTGGATGATTTGACTGTGTATCGGCAAAGTGCAGATGGCTTGACTGCAGTGTTCTACTAATGTAATATCTGTAGTGGTATTCAATTCCAAAAAAATCTGTTTAAAGTGAGCTTAGCACCAACCAATTATATGGTTGGTTTTCTGTCTCCAGGGACACTGTAAAGCGGAGGAAAGTTAGGACGATTCCAAGGGCCCCTGAGTGACTGCGGCCCTAAAAAACTTGGAACATAATCCGATTGATCTGGGTTGGGGGCCCAATATAATATGCTTTCACGGGGCCCAAAATCTTTAGCGGCATCCCTGTCTGTAGCTATACGTCGGTAGATATAACCCACTAAGACAGGTATCATGACTTTTTATGGCCCGAGATTTACATTAAAAAGATACAAGGAGTAGATTTTGTGGTGATGCATTTAGTACATGACTGGCAGCTAGCGTGATAAAAAGCACGTGTGCTATTTAACTTTTCACTTCTCTTTACAGTGAAAGAAATGTTTCTTGTGTTACTTATCACCAGCTTTCATGGTAAGATTATTGCAATAATGGACAAATCATGGTTTCTCCATGGTGTTTCCATAATTTATAAATTGACTCATGAATGAATACAAATGTAATATACATGTAAATTGTACATAAATGTGTGTGTTAAACTTTAATATATGCAACATATGGACTTTGTTCAAGCAGTTTAAATAAGAATCACCCATATTGCTCTTTAACCTGCATCTTTGCATGTTGTATTTCGCCATGCACATCCTGCCAAAGGTTTCGATTTCATGATCTGACCTTGTAAACATATAGTATGTGTTGGTTTGAGATGGTTATCAGCCTAGATTGCGGTAGCTGAATTACCACCAAGGTTGTTTTTACATCACTGGCCTGTGCAATAACACCTTGTCAGAATTCCTCAGAATAATTGTTAATAACAATTGTGATATTTTGCATCTGGTCTAATTATCTGATAAACATATGTGCACTTTGTATATTCTTATTATGGTTACGTATGTGTAGTTTTTAATGTTTTTTTTTCCCATCTGTGGTCATGGATGTGTGTTTCTGCGTTAAGTTTAAGCAATATTTTCCAGAGACAGAGATGACTAATAAAATTTTCTGTGGTCGCACTGTCCTTGCTCTTCAGGCGTGGTGTCACTGACCTTCAGTGCAGGTCTGCATGCCAGGCCCCAGGCGCTCCCTCTGCCGGTCACCCTGTGCTGTGACCTGGCTGACAGGCTACCGGAAGGAGAGGACGGCGGCCACTGTGTGCCAAGCTACCACAGTCTGGCCGGACCTCAGCGAACTACTCCTTCCCAGAGTCCTGTTAGCATCCTCATCGCTGTACAGCTATCCCTCAACGAGACTGAAACAAATGGAAGTAATGGAGACTAAAGTCTTAAAAAACACAGTGGTTCGATGGATATTCTAGTCCACGTTACAGGAAGGTTTCATCCCATGAAAGACATGCAGAGAAAAGATTCTTATTTCATCATTAGTGAGCCAATGAGCATCATGGTCTATAAAAACACCCTATAACCCCCTGATATTTTTCTGTTCTTATTGCGCCAGACCTTTTAGTGCCCACTGTTCAGATTTCATTTACATCGCAACTTCCAGTTCACTTTATTCAACTGGTCTTGAGAACAGTGTTGATTCTGACATGCTGATTTGTGTTTCTCTCCAGCTGTCTGCTTTGACATCCTGTGCTGGGTTGACACCAGCCCAGAAGAATTCATTTGTAATATCAGGCCAATTACCAAGCAGTCAGACATCCCTGTCGCAGTGATCTCAAAGTGTTTGCAGTGAGTATTTGGTCCTTGCAGTGAGGATTTGGTAGGAGAGTATTGAGTGGTCATTCCCTAATGGAGCAAGCCAATGCAAAAGACACGATTGTACCAATATCCATGTGTGTTAACAGAATGTTTATGTCTGAATTGTGTAATGAAGCTACATTCAATGTGTGAAGATGTACCATCTCCTTTGAAAATCTGCATTTCAATAACAGGCCAAAGGACAGATATGTTACAACACATAAACATTGTGGGTTAGGTTAATGGTTAATGACTGAATAGCTAAACACTGACTGTGAAATCCAAGTGGTTGTGCTGTTATATATTTCCAAAAATTCCCTCACCTGACCTGCTTAACTATGTGGTAACACTTTACTTAAAGCAGTCACCGTAATCCATTGTAGATTCCGTTGTAATGCATTATAATACATTTATAAAGTATTATAAACATGGCTATAACTATTTATAAAAAAAGGCATAAGACATTATAGCCATGTTTATTATGCATTTTGAAGGGTCTATGAAGCTCTCATCTATAATGCACTATAGATACCTTCATAATGCATTATAATGGCTTATACTGACCATTACAATGCATTATGAAGGTATCTGCAATGCATTATGATGACGGCTTAAAGTGTTACCAAATATGTTTTCCATGCACACTGCATTATCTCCTCGTTTAATGTTCGTTATTTTATTTGCTTGTAGACCAGAGTCAAACTCAACAAATGGGACATTGAGAGGGGATGCTGAGTGCAGGTGTCTCGCTAATGATGTTGTCAGGTGCTTCCCGTATGCTGGCACAGTGGACCACATAATCTCCATGGAGGTCACCGTTTCCAGTGGCCGACTGACCGCCCTCTCCCCAGTCATGGCCTTTCGCCCATGGGATCACAGTAAGGTTTTTCAAGTCGCAATGCAACCAGTCCATTTTCTGTTGTTTTTGAAACCATCAGTGACCTAAAGTCAGGCTTCCTCATCATATGTTACTGAACTGGCAGCCAAAACTCACTTAGCCCTAAAGTAATCCAATGAGAAGCTTTTGCTCAATTTCCAATACTTACTATGTCCACAGAAATTTTCTGAAAAATAGAATGAGTTTTGAAAATTTGCTCATCCGTTGCAGTGTGTATAATTTCATTCTAGTTTATTCCACAGACCAAGGAGTAAAGTTGTGCAACAAAAAATTGTCTTTCTTTAGTTATTTTGTGTTACTCTGGCACACATTGGACTGACGAACAAAAATCAAGCATCACTTGCAGATTCATTTTTCGTTTTGATGTCTTTCTGGAAGCTTCTTGACAATTCATCTGAACACCTTTATAAAAGTTGATGATAGTTTAGCGGTTTGCCACGTTCAAATCACCATTGTGGGAGCAAATATTTGACCTTTTTGTATTGCTGAACTATTGTCATGTAAGCGTGTGGTTTTACATTAATGCAGGCACACAGAGAGCCATGTTTGCTTCAGATTAGAATAAACACTTCATCAACTAACATGAAGTCTGAAACATATTGATAACAAACGGTGTCTTAGTTTCTCCATTGAAAATAATTTAATGAAATCATATTATACATCTCTGAAATAATCAGTTTGCCTCCTACTAAAATAAGTGCTCTGCTACATGTTCTGCAGTGAATTTGAAGCCCCCAATTGATCTGTACTACAGTGTAACCATTGAAGGAGATTTGTTACTGAGTTGGACTGATTCACAGTCTGTTGCTCACCCACTCACCTATGATGTCCGCTACTCCCCCAAAGACAGGCTGGATTCTTGGGAGGTATGTCCTGTTACAATCCTTAAGGCTATAATGCTCGGGTTGAAACAAAACAGAAACAAATGTTACTTTGCAGAATAAGTTTTTAAAGCAGGAAGCGTAGTGGGTTTACTTTTAGCCACGGACTGTCCAACTGATTGTTGTGAATTCAAGTAGTTATGGGAAGAATGCTTCTAAATTCAAGGCTTGGTTTGACCCAAGTAGGACCAGTACAGTAACCAGTGGGAAGGAAGTTAAACCAGTCAATAACTGACAGCAGAGTAACTAAAGTGAGTAAGCAATCAATAAATACACTTTACTTGACAGGGCACAAATACTATAATATAATAACTAATGTAATAACTCAGTTACTACTGCAGTACAAATTATGAACAAATCTTGAACAAATTGTCACGATTAATTAAAGATGAGCATACATGAGGTCATTATTTCACTTGTGATATTTATTACTTGTTCCTTCAGTACTTCAGTAATTAATAAAGTTTACAGAATTCACAGATAGTAAAAAAATTAGTAACTGCTTGAGATAAAAGATGCATTACATTAATAATGAATTAACATGAGATCAGTATGTAACTAAGACATTTGTAGTTAATTAATATACAAGTCATAGTATAATGCTACATTATTTGTGTCCCGTCAAGTAAAGTATTACCAATAAATGTAAAGTAAACGGAAATAGCAAGGACATACAGTAAATGTGATGTGTGTGAAGTTCTCTTTGCTTTATGGTTTAAGAAAATAACTTGTAGCCAAGGTCAATGGCAGTCATCCTAGATGATAAACCATCCATCCATCCATTTTCTGTAACCGCTTGTCCCAGTTGGGGTCACGGGGAGTCCGGAGCCTAACCCGGAGGCTGTGGGTGCAAGGCAGGGAACAACCCAGGATGGGGCACCAATCCATCGCAGGGCACGCTCACACACCAGATGATAAACCTTCCATAGCAAATCTAAATGAACAGGACAAAAGGCTAACATGCAACCCAATACGCTTTCATCAGTCTATGAAAGAAGGCTGGTTCTCAATCGTTTCATGAATATATAGATGACTTCTGTAAGTAGGCAATGTTCTGTGTTAGCAGTGGTCTTGCTGTGAAGTTTCCAGGTGAACTGGAGCTATTCATTTCACCCCCAACAGCATGTGGATGGGGTGACCATGCAGCCAGTCTCCCTGAGGAAGCTGAGCATTGGAGTTACTTATGTCATTCAGGTTCGATGCAGGTTCCAGCACATACTGGGGCCGTGGAGCTCCTGGAGTCAGCCCCTATACACTGATCATCAAGGTGAAGAATCTTCTATTGCTGCAATGCACTGATTCAGAATTTAGGGTTTTTGAATGCTATTGTCATACACAGATGAATACCAAGTAGCTGATAAATAGATAAATGTAGCCATGCATCCAGCCGTATTTCAATTACTTATTCAATACAGTATCATGGGGGTGGCTATTCAAGGCAGGGGAACACTGTAGAGAGTTTCACTAGAATGGAGATTGCGAGCCAGGCCTTCCTGTCCAACATCAGTGCCTGACCTCACCAAAGTTCTTCTGGATGAATGGGCAAAAATTCCCACAGACGCATTCCAAAATCTTGTGGAAAGCCTTTCCAGAAGAGTGACAGCTGTTATAGCTGCAAAGGGAGGACCAACTCCATATTGATGAATATGGATTTCGAGTGGGACGTCATAAAAGTTCCTGTAGGTGTAATGGCCAGGTGTCCCAATACTTCTGTTCATAGAGTGTATGTTGTAACGGCGGGGCATGGTGCAGGGAGGGAAATTAGGTGACAATCTACTGGGGGCTCCCAGACAAAGGGGTTTATTAAGGGAATTAATCATATTGGGGAAAACCACAAACTAAAAAGGACCACGAGGGATCAAGAACAAACAGGGAAATAAAAAGTTAACTAAAGGAACCTCAAAGTAAACAACTATGGAAACAGAGCAACACAAGGAGCAGGACTAGGAAATAAAGCTGATGTACAAAAACACCATAACATGGCACATAACAAAGTACATACACCTAATACACTCACAACATAAGTACACTTAAATACACATAGAAAACTGGGGCAAACAAGGAACATGTGTAAGACATAATCAATTAACCAATCAACACAGGGCACAGAACAACAAGTAACAGATAGAACAATCAACAAGCACTGGCCCAAGGAAACAGGCAACAGGTGGAAGCTGTACCGCTAAATAAACACAGAACTAAGAGGCATAGAAAACACACAAACATAGATAACAAACATGGGGAAAACAGAATCCCAAATAAATACCAAATTGATGAGGCTGACCCAACACCAGCCTCAAACGCGTGACTGGGGAGTACCAGTCCTCAGAACCACCCAGTCAACAATACAGACCCTGTCAGTATATCTTTTCTTATATGTTATTAATAACCTAGGGAAAATTATCCAGCTAAATATACACAGAAACTTCATTTCCACAAATAATTGTGTTTTATATGATCCTGTAATGTGTTCAAACACAGATCAAAGGCATACATTGAGCAAATAAGGCATGCACGACCATACATTATCTAAAAACTGAGTAAATAGATATGAATGGATAAATAGGAATGCTGAATGCAAATATGCAATGAATAAACATAGAAATATGTATTTATAAGAGTGACCAATTCATTTTTATTACAGAGGTGACTTATATACCTGAAAAAGTGGTTGCGAGCAGTGGGTCAAATGTGACAATCTACTGCATATTCCATAACTGGAGCATCAATGCCAGGAACGCTGTCTGGTGGCTGGATACACGAGAGAAAGTTCCAGAAAGGCAATACTCGGTTGTCAATTATCATGTGAGTGGAGTCACTTTGCTGAACTTGGAGCCAAAGACGCAACAGGAATCATACAACCTACATTGCTGCCCACAGATTGGAGAACAGTCATTCTGTCGCTTGAATACTGCGGCCTTGTACATTTTCGGTGAGCTGAATCTGGGCCAATGGTTTGGTAGGACTGCAGTGTTTTTAAGATTGAGGGTGAAGTGACTATTGGTGTAATAATGCTACCTTATCTTTTACACTAAGTGTGAATGAACTATAAGTATGCTAACGCTAAGGTACAATGTGAGTAAACTGAGTCTGGGCTGTAGACATGCTAATGCCATTAATGCTATATTATTATTTATGCCTGGTCGGCTGCCTTTTAGATATTGAAGTATTAATTTCCTGTGAGACCAACGGGGACCTCACAGCCATGACCTGCAGCTGGAACACCAGACAGAGTGTGAAGTTCCAATACCAGTAAGACCTCTCTGCCGTCTCATTGAGTTCTTCTGCAATCATGTTCTTTGGTCTGTCATAACCATTGGAACTTAGATTTGATATTTATTTTGTCCCAGAGTGAGGCATGTGCCTTGCAGCATAACAGAGGGTGCAGGGAGCTTCTCTCCGGTCATGGAGTGTCCCATGGGGGGACTCGGTATCAACAGTTGCACCCTCTATCCCCTTTTTATAATGGCTTGCTACAAGATATGGGTGGAGTTTTGGTCGGAGGCGGACTCACTCAAATCAGCCCCTATCCATGTCATGCCTTTTGACTGGGGTGAGTCAATCTACTCTGATTTTTCGTTAGCCTACATTTTGACCCCTGGGCGTATTTGATACCTGTTTTTATTGAGATTTCCACAAAAGTACATCAACAGTAGGGCAGTATTGTCGATCATATATAAAATGCCTATGCATCGAGTATTTTGAAACATCCACCATCAGCATTTTGCCCTTGCCCGGAATTTCTTAGTGTATCACAGTTTTATTGTCATTGATTCTCACTGTAAGCTTTTATATTATATAACATAAAATTATAGCAACACTGTGGTGTTATTAAGCGGCTACAATTGCAACCTCTGATGACTGAGGGAGCTTTTCCAATGCACCAAGTTCCGTACTTTTGGTACTTTCCCTTTACCACTGACTTCTGGTTTAGTACCAGTACTAAAAGTTCCAGTACTAAAAGTGCCAAACCAGCTGGGTTAGTTCTTTGGTACTTCGGTACCTTGGGGTGGGACTTGAAACATGCATAACATGCGATGTTGGTATTATTATCGCACATTGTCCAGCTGTGTAATATACTACAGCCATTTTTAAAATTCAGTACAAAATACCCTGCCTCGAGTTGTGATGTCATTCGGCGCTGGTACCAGTTTTTAGGCCAGTGGAAAACCAACACTTTGAAGTAACGTACTTTTGGTACTTTCTTGAAGGACCAAAAGTACGGTACCTGGTGCAGTGGAAAAGTGCCCTGAATGTACCGGAGGTCAGTGTCCTGTACCTTCTCACTTTCTGCAGTCAAGCCATATCCTCCATACGACCTGGTGGCCATCACTGTTCCAGAGGGCTACCTTAATATTGAATGGAAAAAGTACGAATTGCTTCCGTATGAGCTCAAGTATGAGATGCGTCACAGAATGGACTCACCTGATGCCGACTGGGAGGTGTGTTAAAGTGTCTAACAAGCCATGCTGTCGTAGTTGCCCATCAAGTACACGTAGTATGTCGTGGTGCTCATAATAGCCATTTTAATATTTTTAGCTATTGCTTGTCGAAGGTAGCAGGAGGTGCCACCACCACCACCAAACTTATTGAATTGGAGATGGTATGTGGCTCGGTGGGTTAAGCTGCCCTATGTATAATCAGATGGTCACCAGTTCAACTCCTGGAGTAGAGAGAGTAATTTTACTATTGAACCCTGAACTTTAGATTGTTCCAGTGATTGTCTGACCCTGCTTTCTCTCAAAAATATATGCCACTTTGGATAAACATATCTGCTAATAAATTCTAAAAATGTAACGGTAATACTTTACTTGAGGGGGCACAAATACTTAGAAGTAACGCAGTTGCTACTGAAGTATAAATTATGAGATAAATGATCATACATCACGATCCATTAATGTTGAACAAACATAAGATCAGTATTTCGCTTGTGTTACTCATTACTTGTTCCTTCAGTAGTTCACAAAGATTTACAGAATTAAATATCGTAACAAGTATAGTAACTGCTTCAGATAAAACATGATACGATTCATTAATGATGAACAAACATGAGATCAGTATGTAACTAAGATGGAGTTTGTGGTTAAGTAATACATTGGTGATAGCATAATACTACATTTTTTGTGCCCCGTCAAGTAAAGTGTTACAGTTACACTAATGTAACAGTAATACACTGCTCAAAAAAATAAAGGGAACACAAAAATAAGACATCCTAGATCTGAATGAATGAAATATTCTTAAATACTTTGTTCTTTACATAGTTGAATGTGCTGACAACAAAATCACACAAAAATTATCAATGGAAATGAAATTTATCAACCCATGGAGGTCTGGATTTGGAGTCACACTCAAAATTAAAGTGGAAAAACACACTACAGGCTGATC
>JAAGVU020000043.1:8244623-8261957 GCA_011763525.2 Mormyrus iriodes | reverse complement strand
CACTGACCCATCTGGGGGTCTGCACCCCATATACCCCTAGTGGGGTCGTAAAGAACCCCAAGTGGATGTGAGGGTTACAGGTCAAGGACACATCTGACATGTCATTTCAAAACATCGTAAACGACTTGCCACATACCTTGTGAACAATCTGAATCGTTTGTGTAGTTTCACGGTTCTTGTTGTGAAATGTGTTTGCCACGTTCACCATTCGGAAGTGAAACTTTGGTATGAAACCTCTTTGGAAAGGAAAAAGAAATGCAAGGTCCGTTCCAGAAACTGCTACCTCATCCACTGTCATGCTCACACATACCGTGGTGTTCAAAAAGTTTATTTTCTCGTACAGTCGCCTTTTACAAACTGGTATTTATTAATCATATTTGTGATAGACCAAGATGTAGATTAAGAGACCAGGCAGGTCAGTAAAGCAATTAATTGTCCAGATGGATCATTTCTCATTTGTAACATGAAGTCACTTATGTTTTCCCTGACTTTAAAATTATGTATAAGCTTATCTTGTGTTTTCTAAATGCAAAATGTAATCATTTTTAAAAACATTCCCAATTAAGTGTTGGTTTTAGGCTGTTGTATATAGCTGCTTAACCATCCCAAACTCTTCATCTTGTACACTGAGAATTTGATTTCACAGTTGATGATGCTTTGATGTGTGAAAGAACTTACCTGCATTGTTTACTTCATGCCGTAGTTTCCTTGCAAAACAGTGTTACTGTACAAAAAATACTTAAAAATCTAGGTTAAATGAAACCTTAGAACGCGCACATTTGCTCCCAAATGTGGCCGTACCTCATAAATGGGCTCATTAGTCCAAATAAAATCAAGTATGGCCAATTAAAGACTGCTAATTAAAGTCATTAAAACTTTCTGTCTTTCGTTAATCAAATAAGGAGCCTGGTGTGGTTGGAAGGGTGTTTTCCCATGGCAAGCCCACTTATTAAAATGTTCACTAAAAATCTCTCAACAAATATTGCTGTTTTAAATTAGCGCCATTATTCAGTAATAATTACTGTGGTATGCATTTAATATAACATGTTTGAAACTTATTAAATTCCTGTTGGAGTAATATAATCAAATTCTTTTTGGAAAGTATCTCAAAATGGTGCAAGAGCTACCCCTTCTGGATCAGACTACACAGTTCTCTTTATGCCTGGCATGCGCCTTTAAGGTTTGTAGCGATGCATGGGAACCCAGAATTGGAGAAAATGTGTTTTCACTGTCAATCTATGACTTTGTATCTCAGGATCTGTATTTAATAACCTGAATTCCAGGCAAAACGGATTAATGATGCTTTTCTGATGTCTGTAAGCGTCACAGTTCTTACTGGATGCAGAGTTTAATCTGTTTTCCCAGATTCTTTAATTACTTTTTAATAGGAATGAAGGTTGTTTTTCTTTGCCAATATCTCTCAGATAATAATAGTTAAAGTTATAGTTAAAATGGAGATTTTTAAAAATCTTTGTTTAGACAAAAAATAATAAAACATGCGTATGTAAACAAGCACCAACTTATTGATCACTGATAGCAAAGAAACATAATCATTGTCAAAAATGATAACATGACAATGTGCATCAATAGGATACATGAGACAAGGTTGTAGGTTAAGCAGAAGCTGGAGGCTATGGGGTGTGTGCTGAATGCAGAGCAGAAGATGCTGATGGCAGTTGCTGGAGTCATTGCAGGTCACTGCATGCATGTGTGACCCTGTGAGCCGGTAATTTTCTCGGTATGGTTCCTGCTCTTGTAAAAGCGATAAGTAGCATTGCTTTTGAGGAGGACCCCCAGGTGGCACTGACAGAAGCTCCCAGCTTCAGGCCTGATGTGCAAGCCCATGAATTACTGCTATTGGCACCTTCCTGGTTTGAATTAGCTTTTCAGTACAGTTCCTATTGCAAAAGCATAAAAGCTCAAAAACTCCCAAGAGGTATGAATCGTGGCTGTCAATACATGGTGTATATTGATTATGCAGTGATGCATGATGACGTTTAAAACTGAAGCGTGTGATTGTTTAGGGTTGGCTTCCTCTGCATAGATTGCACAGTCCTTGTATTTTCCCCTCAAGATTTAATAAACCTACATTCAAAGTTGAGGAAATGTAATGCTTTTAGCTTGCCTTGTATGGGGTCATTTAAGACCTGGAATCACTGCCATTACACTGTGCTGAATCTGATCTAAAGCCCTAATAATTTTTTTGAGCTGTGATTTCTAAAAATATAATACAGTATATCATAGATAAAGATTTACTAGTGCCTGTAGTGTTATTTATAGGAATACTTTGAATGACTTTGTTCCTCAATATAACATCATAAAGCCCAGTGCTTCTCAACCCCGTCCCCGTGGACCCCCAGATGGCCCACGTTTCCGCTCTCTCCCAATTTCCAGGGAAGATTTTTAGAAGTTGCATGTTATTCGTTTTCTTCTGTTGAAAAGCCTTGATCTTCTGGAATGCAAATTTGTTGCACATGACACAGGGATAGGAAGATAGGAATGGGGTGATTTTATTGGCACTGTCAGGAAACTGGCTGCAGAACAAGCAGCATACAAAATAGCCATTTGCTAGAGAGCAAATTGTCAAACCTTAAAACCACAAGGGCTGGACCATTGCTCCTGGACATTCCTTCTAACACATACCAAACCTTTTTTATTACTCTTGGAAAAATAGTTACAGGTAAGTAGAAGTACCTGACTTCACCTCTCCCCATGTAACAACTACCAGGATCTGGGAGGGAGCAAAAAAATATGGACTGTCTTGCATGGAGCTCAGAGGGAGCAAAAACATGGACCAACTCTGGGTCCCCGAGGACTGGATTGGAAAACACTGCTATATAGCATTTAAAGGTACGTAAAGGGATACTTGCATGTCCTGAGTTGGATCAAAAATCCACAGACACAGAGGTCCCTTTAGGCTAGAGCTGAATAAGTATATACCGACATCTGGAAGATAAGCTTAATTTGTTCGCTGTACATTCTGGCATTACTGGATATGCAGCAGGGGTGGGAAATCTTATTCACAAAGAGCCGGTGTGTATGCAGGTGTTTGGGGTAACCTTTAGGTCAGCTGTTCAAACCCAGGTGTAAGGAACCTTTAGCCAATCACTCCTCTAATTAGTAATCTAATTAGGGAGTTGCAGCAAAAACCTACATACTCAACGGCCCTTTCTGGATAAGATTTCCCACTCCTGATATATGTAGTGTGTCTTTGATTGGGGAATGTTCCAATCAAATGAAGTGTGGCATCGGTGGACTGGCCTATCAAATTCATATACCTATACTGTAGGGGATAATGTAGACGTCTCTACAGGCATTCATTATTCGTTCATTTAAGCTTGGAATTTGAGAATTTTTGTCTTTTACTTTGCTAATGGTTCAGGTTTTTATATATAATATCATATGCAGGATATCTTTCCTTGTATATTCCTAATATATTAATGTTATATTTTTCCTTATGTTCTAATTTACATTTTTAGTTTCATTTCATCTTACAAATTTCACTAATACTTTATTGTAATTATTTCCCCTATTTCATTTTTGCTTGTTTTTTTTTTTTTTTTTTTTCCACTTCCTCGAACTGCTTGGAAGGTCACTGCACTAAAAACTGACTGATTAACAAATAATTCTGCCATTTTAAGAGTCTGGACCTAAAAATCTTATACATTTCATAATGTTCAGGTGACCTTTGTGATTGATGGAATTTTTTATTATCCTTAGAATTCAGTAATCTTTGCTGCCATTTAAGAAAACACAACCTAACGATTTAGCATTAGGCTAATACGTTAGCTTCCATTGACCTTATAAGGTGGAAGCTTATTTCAGCATTGTGGTGTGAAGCTTCAGTAGGTTAGGCATCTGTGCCTCTGTCCAATATTACGAGCTACTTAGCTACATTAACTACAAGCTCTCTGTGAAAGCTGGCTGTGTATTCAAAGAATTGAATTTATTCTTAACTACAAAGACCATTTCATGCATATTTTAACAGACGGGGGGCATATGTGATAATTTTAAACTTGAGAAGTTGGACACTGTCACCCCAAAACCATAATGAGCTGAAGGTGCAGTTATGCTGGCAAAGGGAGAAGATCAAAAAAAGCTGAAATATGCTTTGATGAACTTCATAAAACATACAATCAGAGCAGGTACCTATTATGTAATCAGTGCTGGGTGAGAAAGACAGGAGGGGGATGTTACCAGACTGAAGTAGACTATGTATTTGTTTTCCTCCCTGCTGCAATTTAAATCCAGCTAACAGGGAATACTGGCTCTCTGCTCTATTGCCTTTGTGCACCCTATTCCAGTGATCCCCCAACCCGGCCCTCAGGGACTCCCAGACAGTCCACATTTTTGCTCCCTTCCAGCTCCCTACCAGGCACTCCACATTTTTGCTCCCTCCCAGCTCCCTACCAGGCACACCACATTTTTTCCCCCTCCCAGCTCCCTGTCAGGCGCTCCACATTTTTGCCTCCTTCCAGCTCCCTGTCAGGTGTTCCACATTTTTGCTTCCTTCCAGCTCCCTGTCAGGCACTCCACATTTTTGCTCCCTTCTAGTACCCTGCCAGGCACTCCACATTTTTGCTCCCTCCCAGCTCCGCATAGCAAACATTTGAAATATTGATAGTTCTTTTCGAACATCGCTAGATAAATATATTCTCCTGTATGTAAAATTGATTTAAACAAAGATTTAAGCAAAAACATGGACTGGCTGGGGGTCCCCGAGGACTGGGTTGGGAAACGTTGCCCTGATCCATGCTAAATAGGCCTATTGGTGTGGCTCAAATGAGCACTCAGACTGTATTCTTGGTTCAGAAACTAAAGATGAAGAGAGAGTCTAGGCCAGACAATTGTTATTGATTTTTTTTAAGCTCTCCAAATGGAATGGAATATATCCTTGGGTTGTTTTAATTGATTGATTATGCTGTTCTAACTACTGGTGGCGGGTATGGTCTCCCACACTGGAAGCAGAGACCCAACTGCATCATTGCATTACATAAGCCCAGGCCTCTTCGTCAGCCTACTAGGATATTAGGGTACAGTATTTACAGATATAATAGGATACAGTATTGCTTGTATTGTCATATAATTCTATACTACATATGACTGTCTACTTTTCATTCATTGCACGCACACATTTGAAATATTGGCAGAATTACTTTTGTACATTGCTAGATAAGTATATTGCCCTGTTGCAAAATTGACTTAAACAAAATTTTAAGCAAAAATGTGGACTGTCTGGGAGTCCCCCTAGGACTGGATTGGGAAACACTGATCTAAAACAATTTTGTATCAGTTGAAGGAGATGGAAAACAACCAAACCATAATAATGGACACAAACCCCAAGCATGTTACCTGTGTGGCCTGGAGAGTGAAAATAAGCAGGCAGCTGACAGCTCACACAGCGGAAGATGTGTGCCCTGCTCATTATCTCTCCTGGGGAGCCTGAAGCATGCAAAGAGTATACAAATCCTAGTATGTCAGATTAATTGGATTATGCTCAATTAATTAACCTGCCTTGTTTCTGAATTGCATTCTGATTTCTGTTTTCATTTGTACCTCCCCAGTCAGTTGAACAAAAGGGAAATTGTTTTGCAAAAACGCACCTTGGCGCTGCCTGTAAGCATTGTTAATGAGGCACTTCCTGATGTCTCTTCTTTGTAGGAGAATTAATTGCACACATCTTCTTGTCGTGATCTGTCAATTAGCTGGAGCTGGCTGACATTCAGGAAACTTGGGGGGCATGTAAATTAAAATGAGATTTAGGTTAGAAAAATGAGAATACCTATGAAAGGTCTAATACCAGCCATCACAACCTGGGCTGCTCTTGAAAGTAATTCATGATTCTTGACAGGAAGTTTGAGAAACTTCTGTAGTAGATGGTACATCTCAGAATGACTGTTACCAGGCAACATCTCTGAGATCATTGTATTTTGACATTACAGTTCTGGCGTTGGCAGAAATAACAGATGGCACATGCCACACAAGCTCAATAGAGGTGTGCATTGGTCCTCAACATGTGAAGGTTCTGCTTTTAAAATCGTGTAAATGCCTTAATTGCAAATATTCGCCTTCGGCTACTAAATATCACTGGCAGGAAGGTGAGCCACGGAATGCTAGTGTGGATCCTAACGCCCTTCATGTACAAACGACAGGACTCAGTCAATGAAACAGTTGGAGAACTAGAAAGCACATAGGCGTGATTTAACCCAAGTGTGTTCATGAGAGGTAGGGCTGACAAACGGGTCTTTTCAAAATCAGGGCTGCATTGTTTAGACAGCATATTGAGCACTAAGGGCCAAAGCCTTTCGCAAACATGATTATAGAAAAAAGTAGGCAAAAGACATCAATGAAATATTCATGCAATATGTACCCTTTGTTATGAGAATTATCAACTATCATTTGCCCCAATTTTCTATTCATGTGCTGGAGATGAAAATGAAGAGAATTACTACTGTATAATAATCCTGTATAAGTCTTTAATTTTGTTTGTAACATTCATTATTTTTCTCACACCTTCTTCCCTGAGTGGTATATTTAGGGACATTTATTGAAAGCAGACTTTACTCGGAAGAATACTTGTATCATGTTTAAGCTATAGAGTGTTGTCCATCCTCATCAGGGTGGCATGGTTGCTCAGTGGGTAGCGCTATGCCCGCACGCTTCCAAGATTTTCTGGAGTTTGTGTTCTGTCTCTCTTTGCCTGGGTTTTCGGTGAATCAGCGTCTCTGAATTGCCCTTGGTGTGTGACTGTATGCCCTATGATGCACTGGCGTCCTGTTCAGGGAGTCCTCAGCCTTGCACCCTGTGCCTCGTGGGATAGGCGGTAGCTTTTTAGCATTGGTTAAGTGGTTATGGAAAATCAATGACTTAATCCATATCATATTCTTCGTCCATTGAAATTTTGCTAATGCATTTTAACAATACGTTTACCAAAAGCGCCCACCGCATATCTGACAGCATCTTTAAAGTTGTTTTAACAGGGACTGTCGCATATCATTAATAATCAGTGCAAACAATCTGTAAGTCAGAAAGATGCTTTTTGTCTCAAAAAATCGCCTGCCGTTAGATCCGCGTTTTAGACTAATAGCCTCTGGTAAGTACAGCATGACAAACAAAATTCAATTGACAAAATATAATGTACGGCAACAAATAATTATACAGCAAGCAACCAAACAGTAAGCAAATGCCCTCCGGTCTACACAAGTGCACTCCAGGCTAATTGCAGATCAGTGTAAAATCCAAGTGTAATTAGTCTGTAAACGAAGCAACACGAACCGCAGCAACGCAGATTGTTTAGCGTAGTGTTTGTGCTTAATATCCCGAACATATGTTTATTAAGCTGCTAATCGTTAACCGCAGGAGCGTCCATATTTTGGCGTGGTTAAGTGAGCAATAATATCAATTTATTAATTGTACTTTATTAAGCGATAAAACATCAAGACGATTTCAGCGATGAATTCATCTCCAGCTTCGCGATGACCGCGGCTGTTGCACAGAAGGATACACACATTTGCAACATTACGTCATGCCAGTCATTATTTACCTTAATATAAAAAATATAATTTTCCGATCAGCACCCAGCGCCACTGTTTTGCAGGCTGGGGTTTACAGTATAGCATGGAACATGTTTTAACCGTAAATACAAATGAGTTTTCTAATATGAACAACGTAATTAAATTTTAAACTCTTAAATCCGGTAATGGAAATATACATGAAATGAAAGATAATAAATTTGGTCTGCGGTTAGCCTACATTTCTTTGGTGCAAATTAACATGCGTTATTTATTTAACTTTCGATTTATTTAATCGAATTGCACTCCATTTGCTATTTGCCCTTAGCTTATCTAGGTGACATAGGCTAACGATTAAAACATTTTACCGAAAGTGCGGGTTAATGTGTTGATTTTATCGAATTTAGATGAAACCGATGTTTTTTAAACGTCTCCCTTTGCAAGCGTCCATCTATTAGCTACTGTGTAGATTTAATTTATGAGAACAGTGTTTTGATTTTTTTAACGCAATATTCCTTTTACGTGACTCAAACTAATCAAAGCAATGACATCATTATGCAAAACCAGTTGTACTAACATGAATTTTATAACAGAATATGTCTAGTTTTATTATATACAATGTATATTCTATGTTGGTATTGCAATTAGCCTAATATTGAAGCATAAGTCAATACGTGCTTCAGTCCGCGAAGCTGTATCATTTCAGAGCGACCATTATTTTATTTTTTATCACAAAATAGGTAGCAAACGACGGAAAATAATATGCAGGATTTCCTCCTGAATTATTAGGTTAAATCCTCTGTCCGCAGTGTTTCTTGGATGTTAACGTTGAGAACAATGCCGACATATTTATTGCTAGGTGAAGACGGGCTCAGATTGGGGAAAACGAGACGAACCGATGGCAAAGAGGAATTATCACCTAACTAAAAATGCCTGTTTTTGGGAGGTACTGTTCATTTGATGATGAGGTCTCCGTACACCCAGAGCCCGTAGCGCATTAAGGACGCCCGTGATCCACCCTCCGGAGCGTTTGCCTTATCAGTGATTCAGGCGGCGGCAGTACAAAGAGAACTGGTTTAGATACATAAACGCATTTATCGGCGCAGAGGAGCGCAGCTTGCAAGTGCACAGCAACCTAAGGATTGATCTACTTCAGTATCAGCCTGGGCAAGGGAGAAGTGACACAGAACTAGATATTGTGGAAGGCAGTACGCGGTGTCTTTGCGCAGGATCACGCTATAGGCATTCGTTACTATCCCTCTATTTCCTCGACCCAATGCCAAGGCTTCCGTGCGTGAATGTCTGGTGTCCCACCTAAGAGTGGAAAGTGGATACATTTATGAGGTAAGAGTAGGATTCGGTAATTTTGCCATAGTGAATATGGGTTTTTACTTGATGCTAGGTTTTCGTGACTGGGTAGTTGAGTGTCTAGCAAGAATTCAGCGCCCCGCGCGGATTTCAGTACGCCGCATTTGGTTAAAACGAGTCTGCAGACTTTACACCGAAGTGCACGGGGTTGATGGGTGAAAACGAGGGATAAATGGGTCAAAATGTATCAACTTCTCCATCGATTCTTGGTTTTGCGTTTGGGAAAGTAACTTGGATTGGGTATTTGTGAACTATCGGCTCGAAAAAAACAATCAAGCAGGATTTATTGAATCAAGCAGGATATATCGAATAAATACTGAAGTTCACATTAAGTAAAAAGGGATACAGATAAAATTTAATTAGTCTGACACCCAAAATAACACGGGGAACTTCGGGATAGGTCTAATTTATCTTACACAGTTCGGTGGACTTTGGTGTAAAAACTAGTGCTTCAGCGCCAGTCGTTTTTCATTGGGTTTGAGTTTTTGGAGGTAACGTTTGCTCCCTTGGGCAGAGGAGGGGCAGGTGTGCTGCCGACCGGGGAGAACAGGTGCTGGAAAGAAGGAGGGTCGTAAAGTAAGACGGGGGAAAAGCGATTGAAACGCCTGATTTAAGATGCTGAATTGTAAGTTGCAATGCGCGGCAAGTGGACCTAAGCGAAATGTTATGTCGAGTCTATTGGGCTTCGGATGAGTGCATGTTGGGGGGGATTATAGCTGAAATAGAGTGGTCGGTGCATTATGCTGCTCTGGGAAGGGATGTCAGTGCTGTAATGTTCCCGGAGGAGGACAGCGGGTTTCGATTTAATGAAACTGACATCAGCCGCTCGACTGGATAGAGATGTGTGTAAGGCACTTGGACACTGAATGGAGAAGTGTGTCCCTCCTTGAGTAAAGCCCAGATGCGGGAGTGCGCTCATCCGTCCTTCAGACTGCTTATGCAGGGGAAGTTTGTGGTGTCTAAAAACAAAATGTTATGGTGTTTTTTTTCTTTTCTTTTTTGTTTGTTTGTTTTTCGGCAGTGAGACGATGGACAAGAATTTAATTACCTCTTAAGTAGCATGGTGGGTCAGGTGACCTTAGAAGATGCACCTCCAGGGTAAATTTATATTAAAATTCTTCCTTAGGAGAAGGAAAGAACCATTAATGAGGTCACTGTCACTTACTATAACATGAGAATAATTATAACCAGGGGCAGCTATTAACATATATTAGAAGTCCTTTCAGATTCTGTAAGGGAGGAAGTCTTTTATGGAGACCTAGTCAATTTCCAAAGTAAATTTGAGCTGGAAAAGATAAAAGATGATTAGTAACCCAAATAAGAGACGTAGTTTGTGAATGAGTTATATCTAGACAGGTAACTGTCATGTGTGAATTCTGGGCTACTTTCAAACTGGATGGTTGATGTAGTTAACTCCAGCTATACTTTAGGGTGTCAATGAGATGTTTAATCGGGACAAAGTCTGTGTCACATTTGCGATATGTTATCCTTGAAACTGTTGCACTGGAAGTTTAGATGAGTAAATTGTAACGATGCAGCTTGTGACTTTTCTTTAAAAGAAAGTTCGTATCTGGGAACACAATTTCATCTGTGGCCCTGCCCCTAATGTCTCCACCCTAATGTCTTCACTGGGAGTCTGACAACCCTACTGATGACTGTTCTTTCCCGGGGGGGATACTGGGTCGGGGGTATGGGGTTCCCCTTTGTGAATTTTGTGCCGATCGCGGGGGTGGGAGGGTTTTGCTACATGGCTCCATGCCGGTCCTCCAGCTCGCTCACTGTGGACTTTGCTTAGATGCTTTTGTCATGGATCAGTGGCTAGACAGGCCTCTCAAACCCTGGCCTTACTACATGTCCTTGGCCAGACATGAGGACCAGGGCCCCTGGCTCTCTCAGATGCTGCTCCTTGAGCTCTGGTGATGTTATATGGCCTCTCATATCCTCTGATTTATTGCGGACGTGGGCAAATGCTTAGTCATAACAGCATATGCAATGCAGTATTGATTCAGAGAGCTGCTTTAGAGAGCATTAAGCACTGTGGAAAGACGGTTGCCCTTTTTATGAAATTTTCTGGGTGAAGAACACGTTAATGCTATGCGGTCCTCCATAAGAGACCAGCCTGACAAGTTTGCTACCTTAAGAGCTAGATGAAGAGTAGGTTCCCCCCTGGGTGGCTCATGCTTTGTTGCTGTTTCTCAAAGGTATTTAGATAAAGATGTTTTTAAGGTCACTATTAGCAAAGATATGTTTTTGCTAATGCATTGATCTAGGCTTTCGTAAGCTGGAGGTTTATTTGTAGAGGAAAAAGACCTTTTATATTATGGTGCCCTGGGGACAGACTTTATAGTGCAGGTATTATAATGTGTTTTTGAATGACCGTCACACGGATGGCTGGAGGTGATATGGGCAGTGCAGGGAATGTAGTAGGTTGTGTTATAGCTGAATAACAGAGTGAGGACACCCCAGGCATCGAGGTGGCCTAAGGACACGTTGAATATGAATGCTTTGTGCTATGTGTACTTTCGGCTTTTTGAATTCAGCTGTCAAGTGATTTGCGAACAGAAGCCATCACTTAAATCTCTAATTAGTTACATTCCAACTCCTCTGAATGTGTTTTTGCTGTGAAATATACATTGAGCGGCCATAGCACATTTTGAACCACTAACAGATGAAGTGAAAAACATTGATTATTTCGTACTTTATGCATTAGGCAATGAACAGTCGGTTCTTGAAGTTGATGTGTTGGAAGCAAGAGTAAGGATCTCGGTGAATTGACAGGGGGAAAATGACAAGGGCCAAATTGTGACGGCTAGATGACTGAGTCAGAGCATCTCCAAAATAGCAGGTCTTGTGGGCTGTTCCCAGTATGCATTGGTCAGTACTTACCACAATTGGTCCAAAGAAGGCCAGCTGATCAACTGGCGACAGGGTCCCGGAAACCCCAGGCTCATCGCTTTGCATAGAGAGCAAAGGCTAGCCTGTGTGCTAATCTACTGTACCACAAATTGCTGAGAGAGTTAATGCTGGCTATGATAGAAAAGTGTCAGAACACGCAGTGCGTCACAACTGGTTGCATATGGAGCTGTGTTGTCACAGACAGGTCACAGTGCCCATGCTGACCCCTGTCTACTGCCGAAAGCCTCTATAATGAGCATCTATGCATCAATACTGGACCATGGAGCAATAGAAGAAGGTGGTCTGATGAGGCACGTTTTCTGTTGCATCATGTGGATGGCCTGGTGCGTGTGCGTTGTTTAACTCTGGAGGAGATGACACCAGAAAGCACTATGGGCAAGCCGGCGGAGGCAGTGTGCTGCTCTGGGCAATGTTCTGCTGGGAAACCTTGTGTCCTGGCATTCATGTGGATGTTACTTTGACACGTACCACCTACCTAAACATTGTTGCAGACCGAGAACACCCCTTCTTGGCAACAGTATCCCCTGATGGCAGTGACCTCTTTCAGCAGCATAATGCACCCTGCTACACTGCAAAAATTGTTCAGGAATGGATTGAGGGACATGGAAAAGAGTTCAAGGTGTTGACTTGGCCACCAAATTCCCCAGATCTCAATCCCATCAAGCACCTGTGGGATGTGCTGGACAAACAAGTCTGATCCATGGAGGCCCCATGACGCAACTTACAGGACTTAAAGGATCTGCTGCTAATGTCTTGGTCCTAGATACCACAGGACATGTTCAGAGGTCTTGTGGAGTCCATACCTTGATGGTTCTTTGTTTTGTTTTTGTATCGCGTGACCTGCATTTATTCAGGAATCTATGCTTTAAAAATCTTATAATCCTGCTTCCCACATTAGTGAGGATTCTGGGAACTCTGCCATGGTTCTCCTTACTCTAGAGAAAAGATTGAAAGCATTGTCGTATTTCATGTGCATTTTGAAAATAATGGCTCGTGTATGAAACGTGAGCCCCAATCATGTTAGTGGTATGCTGTTTTTCTCCAGTTCTATACCCTGTATTTCTGAAACTCATAATTACCCTTTTTTCTTTAAGTGGGTTTGGCTTCAAAAGCAATAGATATTCTTGCTTAATGTGACTCGTATAAGGATTAAAGGGCGAGTTTATTCCGCTTTTTGTGGTGAGGTGATGTTTATTTCAGATCCCCCTGGACAGAACTGAAACGTGTCCTTTGCGACGGAAAGCTTAACCCAATGTTGTTGTCTATCGTCTCTGCGTTTGAGGTTAAATTTCTTTAACAGATGCTGATCGTGATCCAACAGATGGTTTATTTTGAAAGGAAGGTGTGTACATACTGCCTGCAGCAATAACCTGAGCCTGTGTTTGTGGTGTCACAGCGAATGCATTTTAACCAATGCTGGCAAGCTCCACTTTGGTTCACTGCGGTAGGCGGGATCGCTCACAGAAGCCGTTGTCCCCCCCCTTCTCTCCTTACACTGCCTGGACTTCTCTCAGCCCAGCTGTGCTCGTCACGATCTGCCACAAGGAGCGATTTAATCCAGCCCACGGATAACGGCTCCTTGTTTGTGCGGGAGCGCAGGGCTGTGGTGTATGGCGCGGCCGGGGCTGCCCCGCCTGGCGTCGGCTTGCAATTACCACAGGATGACTTGGCCGTGAGGGCGGCTGGAGTGCGAAATTGTCAGCGGAGTTTGTTCGTGCTCCTGATCAGAGCTGGCTTTTTTAAGTGCCAGTGGGGACGTCTAATGTGTTACAAAACACTCTTGTGGGAGGGTGATTTTTATTTTATTTTTTCCTTTAACTCTTAATAGTGTAAAGTGACGTTTTTATTTTTAACGTATTGAAGTGTTATATGTTTTTGTCATCTCTTGAACACAGAGCCCTAGCTTTACTGAGCTTTTTATACAGATTATTATAAAATAAGTCTGTTTATTCCTTCTGTTGGTGACTAGATTTACAAAAAGACATTTACAGGAGCTACCTGGTCTTCAAGCCCAGTTCCTTAACCAGCAGAACATCACCCCTGGGTTGTCCCCAGATAGTCTTTTGATCATCGGCTTTGCAGTACACCTTTCTCCCCATGCTGCATGTCCACAGGTTCGGACATTCTCGTAGAGGTCACCCATTTACTCTCCCACTTGTTCCTTTGCGCTGTGCGATCTGCACTTCCTGTAACCGTATCGGCATCTGCTGATCCTGCCGAGTGGGGAACAGGAGGCCACGTCACGGCGAATTTGCCACGGCACCTGGCCCCTTAGGCAAATCCCCAGATAATCGGCGACGTGGTGGTAGTGGTGTAAACATCAGAGATGCACTGTGGTATAATGGATGTCTGTAGGTCGTATGAGGAGCATGTCAAGTCAACAACAGTAGGGCCGTTGGAATCACAGGGATGTCATTGGCACTAGCGTGGCAATTTTATGCTCTGTAATCTTTGTGTGTGTGTGTGTGTGTGTGTGTGTGTGTGTGTGTGAGAGAGAGAGAGATGGAGAGTTAGTGTGTGGAATCTGTGATGTTCTCTCTAAGCTGAAACACCTTTTATTCTTCTCCATGCCCTTCGGTTTCGTAATCGGCTGCAGTCTTCTCATGTGGTGTGGTGATTAACGGGAGCTCCCCCGCACCTCCCCCACACGCTCCTCCTGGACGACTCCTCCTTCCTGCTCTCTGTTTTTTTCACTCTTGAGCGCTAATGGTCGGCCGTCCCTGTGTTCCTGGTCTGTGGGAACCGGGGGCTGAAGGAGTGCTTAACACTGAGGGAGCGTTTTGTGTAGCAGGGCTGTAAGTGCTAATGATGGAACTGTGAAAAGGGGACCATCGTCGGCGTCGTCAACATAAAAATTAAGGGAAAGCAATGGAATGGAACAATTTGCAAACTAATGAAGCAACACTCTCATTAGGAGTGCTGTGGCATTTCCGGGAAGGCTTGCTGTTCATTAGACATCGCGGTGCGGTGTTTGCATGTGAATTTTTACAAATTGGTCAATAATCCACTATTCATGACTGTGTTCAAATTTGGTCAATTTTACTAACAAGCCTGATATCTGAAGTGATTTTTTTTTTCCAAAACATTCGATGGCCCCTGTAGCATATACTGTTCAATGGCCGGTGCACTTGTATCGAAGTCTGATTGACAAAATTGGTACAGGTTTAATTACTGGAGCTGGGGAGTTTAGACTTAAGTATTTATTCTTGTGGGTTTTGCAGAGGCAAATGTGGCTATTGGAGAACTTTTTGGGTGCGTGCCTATTTCTGCAAAGGGCATCTTGGAAAGGCTCCCTTAAGGCCAAGTAGCTGGTGGGGGTCCCAGAGCTTGCTGCGAGTCTGTCCTTTGCCTGACCAGGTCACCTTACATCAGTGTTTCCCAACCCAGTCCTCAGGGACCCCCAGATAGTCCACGGTTTTTGCTCTCTCCCAGGTCCTGGCCAGGTAGGGAGCTGGGAGGGAACAAGCACATGGACTGTGTGCAGGTCCCTGAGGACCAGATTTGGAAACACTGCCTTGTATCATCGTACCATGTTTGGCCCTAAACACTTTTGGGCTGTATTTGCGTACTTGGTTTGAGGTGAATAATCCATCTGAAAAAACTCTTTGCTGGAATGCAGGTTCTCCGGTTTCCCCTCACAGTCCAATAACATGCTAAGGTGAAGTGGAGTTACCAGATTGTCTACTGGTGTGAATATCTGTGTGAATGGTGAGTGCCCTGTGATGGGTTGGCACCTCATTCTGGGTTATTCCCAGCCTTGTGCCCATAGCCTCTGGGATAGGCTCCAGACCCCTACGACCCTGCATACTGTAGGACAAGTGGGTATAGGATGGATGGATGAATGGTTGAGAGATTTTGATTAGCTCTAGTTCTGGCGGTTTATAAAGCCCATGTTTTCTGGGAGGAGCTTTACGCAGCAGCTGAAATCCTAGTCGAACCTTGTGTAGAGTAACCTCGTGAATTTAATTCCAGCAGCCTTGGAGAAGAGCCTTGTCATGACAGAGGACGATGGAATGGGAACAGTGACACGGCGAAGGTTACTGCAGGCGAGTGGCTTTGACTGCTGATGGAGACCTGCAGCGCTTGGTTTACCCCCCATCTCTGATGCTTCACATTGACCCTCATGTCCTCTCTCTCCTTTGGTCACACACCCCGGGAGACATGCTGTCCCCTAGGCAGGAGTTCAATGCCATCGATCAGCCAGTCGTCGGCCCCGACCTGATCATGACAAAATGCCAGAGGAAAATGTCATGTCTGGATAAGCTGCCGTGAGGCTACATGCTCCTACGGTGCTGATGGAATCTTCCTTTTACATGATATTATTCAAGTTTAATAATCTCTAGCCCCAAGCAGGCTTTCCGGCCTAGTGTTGAAAGAACCCTGTTGTAAATAAAGACCGATGTGTCATTACTGATTGTGCTGGAATGTGCTATTATCTTTTTTTTCCCATGTGTTTCCCACTCTTAAACTAAGCAACTGAATTGTTTTTATTCTGAATTAAATGAGAAGATGGCAGCCCATGTATTATGGTGGGATGAGCGAGCATTTCCCCGCTCTCGCGAAATCGTCTCTCTGCTTATGCTTCCATTCTGCCGCACATTTTCAGAATAATTACTTGGAAACCTGGAAATTGTTTGATTTGAGCAAGAATAGCAAATGAAGTGTCGAAAAAGAGAAAAGGCATATTGGTTCTGTTCTTCTATGTCCCTTTTTCTCTAGATCCTGAAACAAGTTGATGTCCTGGTCTTTCATTTTAATTAAAATGTCTGTCGTTAACCCAGACTGCAGGTTCTATTTAAAGATGTCATTGTTGAAGCTGTTTGTTACTGTTCTGCTAAAATAACATACAAAATTGACATTTTGTTACCGTGATATATGAATATATATATTTCAAAATACAAGAACATTTCAGGTTAATTTTTTGTCAGTTTTTACGTCAAAATTTTTCCGGTTAAAATGGCATGTTTTTTTAAACATGAATTTTAAAAGTAAAGTTGTTAAGTCTCCTCATTTCCTGTAAGCTTCTGGTTACTTGTTAACTGTCAGAACTAGGTAGGACAGTGATTAGATACTACCTGCTTAATAATGCCATCACTGACCAGGAAGCATAAGCTGGGATAGCTCTTAATATACCAACAATTTCTGTGTGTAATTCCTCAAAGGGTTTAGAAATTGTATATCAGAAAGCTTTTAAGGTTGTGGAAAAGGGAGTTTCTTTCAGCAGTGTGTATGTGGTAAAGGTTTTGTGTACATGTGTGCTTTTCCTGCCGTATAAAAGTCTGCTTAAGGTCCACTTTAGATTGGACCTGTAATGAGGTTTGTGAGTATCCTTAGAGACTTCACAAGCAGCACCTGAAACCCTTCATCTGCACAGATAGTATAATCTTTGTAGATTATACGATCTGCAATTATAGATTATACTAATTAAAGATTATACTATTTTTTTTTTTTTTTTTTTTTTTTACCAGAAGCCATAATATTGCCCCGAAGAATTTTCCTTTGTTTATATCTATAAGCAGGGATTAAATCAGAATCAGAG
>JAAGVU020000043.1:8230670-8235303 GCA_011763525.2 Mormyrus iriodes | reverse complement strand
GATTCTGATTGGCCACAGAGGCTTCACACCTGGCTCACAGGTGAAGGAAGGCTGGAAAATCAGCAGGGCTCAGACCTCGAGGGCCGTGAGTTGCATAGCCCTGGTGTAGATGATTCCCTTCGCATCTTTGGGGTACGTTAAGGAGCATGGGCATGTTTGGATATTCGGGGGTGCCCCCCCCTTGTTTGTATCACGTCTGCCTGGCTGTGGGGGGTAATGCCTCAGGTTGACAGGTCGGTTGGCATGTGGGGGGGCCAGATTAAGTGAGATCCCGCCTCTCTGCAGGGGTCAACTGCACATCTTTGCTCTCAGCGTGGGTCCCAAGGAGCCAAGTAGACATGTCGCAGAAGCCTGACTTTAAATTCCAGAGTGTCAAAATATGGAATTCCACCCCATTAAATAGCTCTGTAAGATGCTGACAAACGATAGTGTTTGTTTTTCGGCCTGACCATTTGGTCTGCTTGGCTTTTAAAATGCACGGCCATGCGGCCTTGATGCGGTTGCCATGGTAATCTGTACTCCTCATTCATTCATATCATCACGTGATAACTTTGAGGAGAAGTACTCATCTATACCCTGGTCCGTTTCTGTGTGTGCACGTGCGTTAGGCAGTTTCATATTTGGGAGGGGGGGGGCAACTAATTTAAATATAAAGGTTTATTTCTTGGGAGGATAAATGAAGTCAAATTAAATATTAAAGAGTACAGGTCCCCCCAGTTCCTACACCCTTGGGAAGCTTCCTCTGTGGATTCTGGATTCTTCAGGAATCCCATCGTCCGTTTTCATAGCGTCACCTGGGGAAACGTTATGGGTTGCCATCGAGGATGTGGCACATGTGATGGGGTGGGGGTTGCCTGTGCCTACCTGGATTGGTACGTGACTGGAACATTCTTTAGCTGTGATGAGGCTGCAGCCCGTACAGAAGCAGTGATGGACGCACTGGCGTATACAATCTGCTTTGCTCATTCTGCTGCTTGAGCTGGTATATCAGACGGATCATATTTTCCAAGTGGGCTTCCCTGGTTTGGCAGTGAGATGCAGTCAAACGGTTCCCTTGTAATACAAATGGACGGCTGGTGGATGTGATCGAGCCGGACTAGAATCGGTATCTTGCAGTCATGTTTTCGAAGCCCAGGAAATAAGTACTGCGGCAGAGAAAACCACACTTCTGTGGAACTTTGTTTTGTACTTCCTGTTCCAACGAGGGGGCGGGGTCGTAGTGCAAGTACAATCAAGCAAGCATGGCAGTGTTTAAACATCCGGCCCAAAAGTCCTAGGAGTGTTTTGCTATTGTACTTTTAAGTCAGCTACTTGAGAAAAAAAGATCAGTGAATCACAAATATCCAGTGGTTGAAATAAAAACTAGTCAAACTGTGAAGTATATGTTGATATCAGTGTGATTACTGCTTAGAATATTGCATATATGTGCCCCCTCCAGGGTTGCGGTGGTACTGCAGTGCATCGATAAGTGCCAGGTGTAGCCCTGGGTTCCCCGAGAGCCATATCACAGGGCTCTTGGCTGTTTGGAACAGGAATGGGCCGTACCGGTTCCAGGTAGTCGGCAGCATTCTCCGGTCGGCACAAAAATGGCTAATCCGCCGCTTTGGTCCAGCCTCCTGCAGCGTGGCCGTATGGGGTCAGCGGGAGGCCAGCCGAAAGCTGTCTGTCGTTACCGCACCACCCACCCGCCTCCCCTTCCTAACTCCTCTTCCTGGCTCTCTGTGGCAGGTTAAAGCTCCGTGTTCCAAAGCCATAACCAGGCCAGCCTCCTGGAACCACACCCCCCCCCCCCCACGCTCCACATGCTGGACTGGCAGTGCGATCTCGTTCTCGTTAAGCCTGCTGCACGCTGCCACGCCCCAGAGAGTGTCTGCTGATGTCGCCTTTGCAAGCGAGATCATTTGATCTGTCGCAGTAAAAACTAAGCGATGACAAAAAAAATGGGATAATCTGTCCAGAAGGGTTTTTTTTCTTTCTCTTTGAATCCATCACGTCTGTTTCCATCATTGGTGTATGTGCCATGAGCTCCATATAGTGTAAAGGGGAATTTCAGAGGAGCTGCTGATGCTAGCTTGATATCTCTGCCACTCCTGTGCTCTTCATGTCTCCTATCATGTCCCGTGTCTGTCTTTCATGCATCCTGCTGCACCTTGGAGCTCATCGGATGACTGAGAAGCTACACACCTTGCCAGAGGGTTCCCCCCCCCCCCAAGGGATGAGAGACAGTTGACAGCGCATATGGTTGCTAGTCCCGCGAGAGCTTTTGAAAGGAAGTACATACCAGGAACGATAGCATGAATGCAAGATGCCTCTAGCTGTAACTGAATATACGATGTCAGTGGACCGTACCTCAAACCCTGTGCTTTGGGTTCAGCTCCATATTGTCGCTACCCTGAATGAGTAACTGGTAGGATGACGATACATAAACCATCAATGCTGGGGACTGCAAAGAAACCACTTTGGGGTGCCAAAAAAAAAAAAGTGGGCCTGGACTGATTGTTGATGATTTCATCTCTGTAATGTAGTGATTGAATCAAGCTTCCTGTTTCCCATTGGCTGGTGAAGGTTAGCTGGAGGGGAATGATAGCCAATGGGAGCTTCTCTCTTATGTATGACTTCTCAGTCTGTTTATTCATCTCTATGAATATACAATATACAATTCATATCTCTAATTTGGGAAATAGAAGTGCACCACGAAATGGGCATGATGAAATGAAGCATTGCAATACAATGGGGGGGGGGGCTCATTTGATTGTTTAGCTAATTTCTGATCTGCTTTTTGTCAGACTGGTTAACCCACCTCCCCTAGGTTACTGTCTGGGGTCCCGCTGTGTTAAACCAGCTGGTGCCTGACAACTCGTGACACTCCCACACATTGAATGTTGATATTTCATTTTCCCTGTCACTAACTAAAGATACCAACCTATGAAATTCTGCCCCACACATAAAGAAATGATACAAATAAAATCAGATGAACCTTACTGATCCCAGAGGGAAATTCTTCTGCATGAAGCAACAAGGTACAAAAAAGCACAGACAAACACACATTTAGTGCAAAACAGGCAAGTTGCAAAGACACACAGTACACATAGTGCATGCGAGTAAATATAGTGCAAATTAAAAACTTCACAGTAAACAAATAGAATCCCGAGAAACAATTACAGAGTATTAATGAAATAAATACTGAGAGAGAAAAAAATGAATAAATTAGCAGATCGTAGCATGGAATTAAAACAAGCACCGGACGTTTACTAGTGTTAGGGTGAGACACTTCCTGATGTGTACGGCTGGGGGTACGGGGTGGCATGTTGTGAGAAATATACATAACATGATATTTGTTTTCTCTGAGTTTATAATTTTTTTGCTTGGGTTGTTTCTGTCCCTATGAAAATATTGAGGTAATGTGTCTACTAAAAGGACACACTGCTTGTGCAGTGAGGGGCAGATTGCCACATAAATCTTTCATGCTGCCCGCAGTAGACACTAGAGAAACACACCACCCTTCTGCCTTTCAGGATGCAGCACAGGATGCACAGAGAGTGGAATCAGTCAAGTGGATGATGCAGTACACCATGTCCTTAATAATTCTTGAAGACCGTATAGGACATAATAGATGAGCAATGGCATTTTAAACTCCACGCTCTTAAGTAATAACGATAATGTTTCTTGGCAGTGGTTCATCTGATGTTTTACAAAGGCAAAATATTACAAAGGACTTTGTGAATCACAGTACGCTGTGAATCACTAGCATTTAAATGACGGGCAGAGGATCTGACAGTGTTTGATGTTTAGTTTGAGTCCATTTGACAGTTGACAATCTGGAGCAGGTCTTACGTTATTAACCTTACAGGCCACCACAATGGAGATGGAGTCTTTTTATTTTACCGCTCTTCATACTCATCTGGGATTGTCGCAGTTAGGATTTGGGACTGTGTGTACAGTTATAGTGCCATCTAGTGGTTGTGAACTAATGGAACGTGTTTGTTCCTGCTATGTATAATGCACTGTTATTAAAATGATTACACTTTTTTATGAAAAGTGAAATTAAAATGCTGTTCACCTGTGTCATTTCCTTTTAATTTTTTCCAATTTTTAACATTATTATTGCTTCTAGCCCAGGGTTTATAGGGTGCTTGCCACCTGTTGCCACCTGTTATTTTGCTAAGTGCTTATGGGTGGGTGGCGTTGGAACATATGACTAGTATAGTTGCACGTGCTTATTAGGGGAAAACCTGAAAGTGGATTACTGCTGATCTCCCTGCTGCTATAATGTTTTATAGAAGTAGGGAGGGCTGACGCGTATATGATTAATTCTGAGTCTTTGGATCGCGTCCTGTTTGTGATTCTCTATGATGAGCTGTTAAATCATTTCTGTATGTATGGAAGTTATTTAAAATACAATGGGTTTGAACGGAGTTTGACCCCCCTCCCCAAATTTTATTTATTTTATAGGACAGTAGGGAGGATTGTGAGGTCACTGAGGCCTCCACTACCTGCACCCTGGGTGTCGACTTGCGTAGGGGACACAGGCGTTACTCTGGCAACCTACAGCTGCCCCCACTGTCATGGAGACAGGCCGAGAGGTCCCGCACCCCAGACGATGACCTGATGTCCCGGCCCACTACCCTGCCCT
>JAAGVU020000043.1:8165670-8225670 GCA_011763525.2 Mormyrus iriodes | reverse complement strand
AAGGTGCTTTTATGCCAAGTAAAATTTAGTTTTTATACATTTGCATAGCACAATGCATCCATCCATCCATCCATTTTCTGTAACCACTTGTCCTATTCAGGGTCGCAGGGGTCCGGAGCCGATCCCAGAGGCTGTGGCGTAAGCAAGAAACAACCCAGGATGGGTCGCTGACCCTTCTTGGCAGCACAATACAGTATTGCTAAATGCTTGCGCAAAGACAGCTAGTGGTAGGACAGTGGTGGCCTAATGGTTAGGGAAGCGTGCTTGTGAGCAAAAGGTTGCTGGTTCGACTCCCTAACCAACAAGGTACCACTGAGGTACCCTGAGCAAGGTACCACCCCTATGCATTGCTCCCCAGGCGCTAAAGTGTGAGCAAATAGCTGCAGAGGACGTGTTTCGCTATTGTGTGCTGTGGTGTGTCCACAATGACAATTAATCACATTCAATCTTCAATAGTACATCTTAAACCAACAACCTTCATGTCCTTGCTAGCTACACCACCAGTTGCTCTACATGCAGCCCAGGAATGTCTTTGATTTACAGTGTGTATTCATCCCTGGATTTCTTACGCCTGTGATGCTGGTATTTATGATGCATGCAGTATGCCCTGTTGTTGCTTTTAGCATTCTTGTGATTATTTTCCCTCCCTTTTTATTTTATAAAATATTAAAAATATTCCACAGACCAAGTAAGCAGTGGAAAAATTCCTGGTCAGGCTGCAGTTAAAGCAGGCATGTCATGACATGGCCGATAATTTGTGTGGTGACATCAGGGAAATTTTATTTCCAGAGCAACAAGCTCTTTGTTCTCTCTGTCTGCTCCAGTTTGGCCACACGTGCCAATGGGAATAGCATCCGTCTCGTGGCGAATTAACCACGTTGTGTTTCGGGCGGGCGGTTTCCTGCATTCCTGTCTGACTTTGGCGGCAGCTTTGTTAGGTCACAAGTCATCAGAATTCAGCAGCAGTACCGCAGCCTCTGGGAGACTGATCTCCTTTGCCAAGCCCGACGAACTATCCCTGCCGTCAAAGCAGTCGGGAGCCAATCAGAAACCAGAGGGGGTGGAGCCTGTATCCACTGCGAAAATCTTCGACTTATGACACTTTTTTTTTTCTAAATCCTCAGTGAACGTTTGTGAGTGTCCATGCTAGCTTCCCTGTTGCCATTTTCTGTTTTTTTTTTCCTGTTGTTTATCCTGGAAGGTGATTATCATTTTCCGTCAAATAAGGGAGAATTTCTGCACCTAAATCTCCTCGGGGGCAACTTCTGGATGGGAGTGTTGTTTGGACCGGGACCCTGATGAATAATTTATAAGGGTGGATTTTTGGTGGAATGAATGGCTTCATTGAATGATAGTGTGTACTTTGTAGATATACCGTAGCAACTGGGAAGGCTTCCGACATAGAGCAAAGGAGAGCAAGGGAGCGTGAGGGAGGGAGAGAGGACGAGGGAGAGAGGGAGAGAGAGAGAGAGAGGGAGGGGGAAGAGAGAGCAGAGGAGCGGAGCTTTCTGTCGGGAGGTATAGCTGTGCTTTGAGAGAGCTCTCCATTGAAGCCGTCGGCTAGCAGGGGCTCGTGGGATCAGGCTGTGCGTGTCATTAGCGCCCCCTGCGGGGGTCCAGAGCCGCTCCGGAGGGGCTGCCGAGCGTGTGATCACCACCCCCATCCCGAGCCGAAATGTCTGAGAGAGAGGGCGCTCTCGGGGAGCCGGACCAGCGCGTTCGAGCCTTTAAGGAGCACCTGCGGCTGGAGTTGGAGCCCCCTCGTGGGGCGGGCAAGCGGGCCACCTCCCCTAGGGCCTCGCCCCGCAGCTCCCCGCGCCTCTTCAGGAAGCTGATGGTCAACAAGAGCATCAGGCAGCGGCGCCGCTTCACCGTGGCGCATACGTGGTAAGGACCGGGCATGTGGACCAGCACGGGGGGATCCACTCTCCATCAAGCAGGAGAAGCAAGGTCCTCACTCAACCCTACGGTGCCCTACATGCCTGACTCTGTACCGGAATACGATACGATACCTCCTGTTTCTGTGGAACTTTTTTTCTTTCTCTCTGAAGTTTTATCGCTTTAAGAAACGATAAGTTTGATCTGTTGCATTTAGTCTGTATTTAGCTATCTGATGCGCGTTTAAACTGGAGTTAATGTCTCAGTGCACTTGGACGTGCTGGTGTACATCTCTGCAGCTTCTTTGAATGCTGATCTAATTATGGATCGATGTGCTGTGCCCAACATTCCACCAGTGGGTACAGACCGATCTCACGTACATGTCCGAGTGCGTTTCTGATCTGCATGTCGGCTTGCCGACGTTACACGCGTGTGGAAGACGCACTCTGTTTCTGGCCAGGGCTTGTCTGCCCACAGTCCTCCCACTGCTATCGCGGATACCTTTTGGAATAGCACGCGGTTATCGTGGGCGACGGGGTGGGGGGGTACGCGGGGACGCAGTGACGCACAAAAAAAAGCCACTACAAAAGCTAAATATAAGCACAACTGCACGATACTCATTTCCGGTCCTGGAGGAGTGGAGTTGATGATAAGCCACTCTGGCTTTCAGATCCTGCCTGCGTAAAGCACCTGTTCGGTTCTGTTGGTTCTGCGTGTTTGTTGTTGCTTCCGACAACCTGGTTCTTTGTCACCAGGGATTGAAACGGTTTTGCCCCTATAATTCTTAACTTAATGTGGCGAAGACGTCACTTTACACTTTAACTGTTTTATTAAAGGGCCTTATCCAGTTCAGTATCCAGTTGCTCCCGTTTCATGGGAAAGCTGCCACTGTTCTTGGTTTAAATACGGAAACGTGGCATAATGAAAAGTCCTTGTGGGATTTTATAAAAACCTTAAGCAAAGTTTTTTTTGAATTTTTTTTTTTTGAATCCCTGCCTGCTTGTTTGAGGTTTGACTTATATTTGCCTAAAGAGAAAAAGCAACCCCACCCCACCCCACCCCACCCGCACCTGCATCATTTAAATCAGAAATGCTAAGAATGATGAGATTACTCGTGTGAATAGTGAGTTACCTACAGTAGGCATTACCTAGTTGTCTTCTGTGTGTGTGGGTTTAACAAGTGTTTTTCATTTGTTCCTGGGCCTGGGTGAGTGTGTTGTGTGTGTTTGTCTGTGTGCCCACACATTTGTGTGTGTCTGTGTGCGTGTGCATTTGTTTGTGTGCGCACGTGTGGGCGTGTGTGTGTGTGCGCTCGTATTTGTGTGTATGTGTGTGTATGTGTGTATGTACATGCATTTGTGTACGTGTGTGTGTGTGTGCGCGCACCCGCATTTGTGTGTGCTTGTGTACATGGATTTGTGTGTGTGTGTGTGCACTCGTATTTGTGTGTGTGTGTGTGTGTGTGCATGCGCATTTGTGTGTGTGTGTGTGTGCATGCGTATTTGTGTGTGTGTGTGTGTGTGTGTGTGTGTGTGCATGCGTATTTGTGTGTGTGTGCGCGCATGTGTGCACTTATGCTACAATGTTGATCATCACATCAGGCTGTTTTGTCAGCACTGTCACGCGGCTGGGTGCAGAACGGTGACTGAAATGCAGCCACCTGCCCTGTCTTGTATGTGTGGGTTGGATGGGCACCCTTGTGAAAGTTAGCCATGCAGAGCAACCAGTGCGGACACAGTCATGGAGGGGATGGGTGCACAAGAAGTGGAATTAGACGTTAGATGTTACCTCAGAAAGACCAGGAGCTAATTGGCTATGCCTGGGTTGCGATATCTGTTGTTTGGAAGTGTCGATGTTTTATTAGAATTATATGTTGGATTAGTCACAGTCGACCATTAGGTTTCACATGGATAAAAATGTAAATATGAGTTTCAAAATCAGATACAACCTTTCTCATTAATCAGGTGGCTTTGTGTTGCTTTCAGATTTCTTCTTCTGTTATTTGCTTGACACAAGATTATCTTACATGATAGCAAACCTCAAAACCACAGTCGTTATACACAGCTAAGATGCGTCTCATGTCAACTCAATGGCCATAGCTGGTCAGGAGCTTTCTGATGTTGTGGCGCCTCTGGCAATAAGCAGCGTTCAAACGTTTCATTGTCTCTCCTTGTTCCTGTGTGACGTGATTTCAGCTGCGTGTGATGTAAGCTGAGCTCCTCAAGCGATTGCTGATTGCCCAAGGACGTTGGGGTTGGATGGGAAAACGTGCCTCATTTTAGCATTCCCTGTCACTACATTAGGGATTTGTTCTTCTTTTCTGCTTCTTAATGGACATGGGATTTGGCTCGGAGCACTTCAGAAATGGGGGTCAAAAGCCTGGGCTTTTTCCATGAGAAGCCCCTCTCAGAGATCTGCTCCATTTCCGCCTCTTTAAAGGGCTCAGGATACAATTTGGCACCCAAAACAGTCCTTTTTGGTGTCTATGTATGTAAAAGTCAATCAGTCCCCCAAGGGAACAGGTAGTTTAAGAAGATAAGGACCAAAAAAATTCATGTCAAACTGCAGGAAAGGGTGCTGCAGCACTGAAGTTCTGCATCCAAATCCATATAATCAATAGTTAGCAAAAGCAGACGGGAAGTAAATAATAACATTATGTGACCCCCGCCTCACAATTAGCGTGGGAAAAACAATCTCAGGGTGAAAGCACACGAGGGCTCTGTTGCAAAGAAAAATTAGGGTCCCAGGAGAGGCCATTGACTGAGCAAGGTCAGCGTATGCACAGACACGTTCTGTCACATCGTCGAACGTGGGCATGTGCCCGTTATCAGAGTTTATAATTAAATTTGGACACACATGCAGGAGATAATGACAAGTCTTAACGCCCCCGTTCTCTTTGGCGTGGTAGTCGCATTCGGTCCCATACTGACTGATTCAATCGGTTCCCCAAAGGACGTTCATTTTCTGTTCTTTTTTTGGGTTCATTTGGTGACTATCGTCATTGAAGAACTGGTCACAATAAATGTATTTCTCAAAGACTTTTTTCCCCCATTAAAAAATGGTTAAGGTTGTTGGTGCGGCAGACCCATGCTTTCTGTAACCGCGTTTGTGATCATGGCCCGAATAGCCGCGGATGACTAAGCAGGCAGTTGTCTGAACGCTTGCCGCAGGGAAGCTCCTTCCTGCTGTGTAACCCCAGCATCCAGCCTGTGAGAGTCTGACAAGCAGGATTTTGTCGATCTGTTTGTTCCAGGTTCAGGCGTCCGTTAAGCCTGCCCGGCTTATCTGTCTCTCTTTTCCGACCCAGTTTCTGACTTTGTTGTATTCCTTTGTGAAATGGGGTACAGGGGAAATTTCTTGGAAGAAGATCCTGTTTTTTAGTGAGGATTTGTCTTTTTTTTTTTTGCTCCGAAAAAGGTCTCCAGGTGCTCTTCTAGATTAAAAAGCTATTACTGTCTGAAGGAAAAAGCTGTTCCTCAAATATGGCTGAATTAAGAGCTAAAAGTGTTTTGTGGCCTCTGTTATAGACTTAGTCAGTCGTAGCTCCATAAATCCAATACGACGCCCTCGGCTTGTTGAAAGCCTGGAGGCATTGCTTAACTCTGTGGTGGCTCTGCTTGTTGTAAAAGGAAACTGCAGAAATAAACCAGAAATTGAAGGTGCCACTCCCTGCAAAATGGCTCCTCCCTAGCTTTTGTCATGTCTCCGTTTTTGTCTGCAGTGACATGCCTGCTGGCCTTAGCAAGGGATGGTGTACATCTCACTGTCCTGGGCTCCAGGCTGAGGGCTGTGAGTTGCAACAGAAAGCTTTGACTGGGTCCACTGGAAGCATCGCACCTCACCAGACATTCATTGGCTCATGTCCTTGGGTATTGTTATAATACATCCATTCCTGCTTTAACTGCTTGTGTCAGTACCTTCCATTCTCTTTGTTTTTAGCCACGATTTTGCAGTTTTTCAGCACAGCTGCTGTAAACTGTGCCCAGTGGGTTTTAATGGCCGGCTGGTGTTCTACCCTGAAGGTCGAGAGATCACGGTGCTGCAGGAAGTCACACTGCGACTTTGGTACAAATGATAATACAGAGTGCATGTGTCACACCTTAGGCAGTGTAGGGGATGACTGCGAGAGTGTAAGTTTAGCTGAACTGCGATCACAACAGTCAGTAGACGGCCTTGTGTTTCTGTTTGACTCTGTATCACTTTTTCTCACATTTCTGCTTTCTGGCTTTATTAAAATTGAAACAAGTCTTCCTTAGCCAGAGAAGCACCTACCATGATGCTCCCCTTTGCTTCTTTTTGTTCTCTTAGGTTGGACAGGCATTTTTAAAGGATGATTGACAAGCTGCGATTACCAGTTAAGACTGCTTTTTTTGGCAGTCTCCAATTACCATAACCTTCCCTGGCTACCACTCTGAGAGAGCCGTTTATGCTCCTGTCTCACTTTAATCTTATCCTTATAGTCAGTACCATGAGTTACTATATGATCAAAACTTGAAAAGGATTGGTTTTCATTTCTCAAACATGATACTAGTTCCAGCAGCTTTGACTTGGAGTTAAAGAGGAGTTGTCCCTGTGTAGGATGACTTCTTTCCTCCTGTTGACTGTTTGACATTACAACAAGAGTTAATTAGTATCATTGTTATTAGCATTATTAGCAAAAAGGATAAGCGGGCAGCCGCTACCCTTGCCTGACATGTCCTGCTATATTGACTTGCACCGAGGATAGCATATCCCCAGCGTATGGCTGAAATCCAGTTTTGGGACAAACATTGAGAAAGACATTAAATCTATAAATGCACTTTATGAAGTATATAGAGTCTTTATGGGCTGTGTATGGCAAGGTGGGTTAATGCTGTTCTTAAGCAAAGTTATTTATTGTGTGTCCAAACTGTCAGGAAAGAATGAGGAAGGTAGGGAATCTGATATTAGTCAGGGTTAATTGCATCAATTTATTCACTAAAAGAGGTCATCGTTTGCAATGGCAAGAGAGGGTGTTTTGGGTTTCATGTTTGTGGTAAAAGAATCACAGGTTATTTGGTAGTCTTATTTTTCTGAATCTTGTTTGTAGCATTGTGTATTTTCTTAGCAGGCGGCCATTTCTAACCTGCAGTACTCATTATACAGACAGCTTGCTGCTGGTTATTCACAACTGAGGGTTTCAATAAGTTCCTCAAGGATTCTGTAGTATTTTCTCACATGATAATATATTGGAAGTCTGCCAAGTTATTTGACTCCCTAAATGACCTCTTGACTGCCATTCACATTTCAAGCGATGGAAAGCCTGTTTTGACTACTCCTTAAATGTTAGGCCTTTTTTGTTTACATATAAGTGGCTCTCTGCAGCTGGGAATTTTGAAATGAGATGATGTCCAATCACTGTTTCAGGTGTCCAACACTTAAGTGCTCGAGATTTAGATGTCTGATGGGTTGGGGCTCGTGTTTGGGTGTTTAACATTTCTGCGCGTGGCTGTTTGGCTTGTCAGATGCTCCAGCACCATGTGAACAGCCTGTGCGCGCTCACTCACAACTCTGCTAATGAAATTTCTTCTCTCTCTTCCTGTGCCTCCCACATTTCTTCTGCTTACATGCCCTTTATCACATTTCGGAGGAGTTAGCATTGCCAATTTATGCTCACTCCGCCCTTTACCCCAATTTCAGTCCTACATGCTTTTTACTGCAGAAACAATGGAGATATGCAGCACAGTTCCCGCTTACGTGATAAATGCAGAAATCTGTTGTGAAGCTTGATTCCACAAGTGAGACTGAACTGTCTGCTTCCACATACATAAATATCATAGCAACAGAGAAGGTATTTTAAACAGAAGTAATTGGGTGAATTCCCACTTATTTGTTTTTAAGTATTAAGCAATCTCAAGTGTCTGCTCCAGGGAGCCTGTTACTTGGATTTGGTCATTTTTATTAGTTCTGTAACTGATTTAAATTTACTATAAATTTAAAATGAATTGCGTATATACAGTCCCGGGGGCAGCAGCAATGTTTTTCCCCTCTTGATTGCTTCCCCCCTTTTAACCCGCCCTCTTTCGAAAATAGTGCTGCTGTCTGGATCCCATTCATAGGTGACTGACAGTAGGTAGGATGATAGAACTCTGAAGGGGTTTGTTTTTGCAGTACCATGCCGCTCAGTGTGGTGACGGGTGATGATCCACAGGAGATTGTGACTTCTGTCGATCTTCCGTAAGGCGTAATTGCACCTCCATCTTTATTTCTTTTTTTCATTTTCCTGATCATTGTTTTTTTGTCTCCCACTGACAGAGATAATCTGCTGCACAGTCAGTCTGGGCACCTGAGTGTGCGCTGGTTTTATGTCCATTAAATCATTTTTGCTTCGGTCTATGATGCAATAAGCTTCAATCATACACCGTGATGTGAATTTCACACGTTGCAGGGTCCTTATGTCTCCAAGCAAATAATTATTTAGGTGTCTTTTGTGAATGCCCGTGGTCTCTGTAGGTTGAGTTCTCAGAAGAAATATTTTGAATAAAAAAAGGAAAAGTATTACATGTTCTTGCTAAACCTGTATTAATAATCCTTATTTCTAATTTTGGTTTTAGGTTTCTCAATTTATTGCAACTTTGAGATCCTTTTGGTATGGTGTGTAAATTGCAGTGCTTTTAAATATTGCGGGTTCTGCAAAAGTAATGATTATTTCAGTTTTTTCCCTCTATACACTATATGTATATCCACAAGAGAATACTCCACATTCAGCAGGAATGTCCTGTCTTCCAGTTGATCAGTTTGTGTGATACTCTGGCAATGTGCCTCAGAACAGGCCAGAATAGGTTGGGCTACTCCAGCAACTAGGCAAGGTGGTAAAATGTGAAACAGGTTCGATATGACCTGTGTCACATCTTGTTTTGAAAAAAACTCTGAAAGAATAACCTGAAAATAGCATTTCGGGAACACATTTAGACTAAGGTATACTAAGGTTGATTTGTGATGCCTTGGCCCAATTGCGCACTCCTCATAAGTACAGCCATTTGCAATTTTAACAGCAGTTCTCAGGTAGGTCTGGAAAAGTCAAAATCATGACCTATGAAGCCCAGACAGAGACACTGAAAACAAATGTCCTACCTGGTTTTTGGCTATGTGCCACATGGAATAACTCTCAAACGGTTGACACCAAGGGTATCATAGGTACACAGTTTTTGTTGTCATCATCTCTTTTATGGCGTATGGCTTTCCTGTATTTGTTTGCTGTGTCAGGATATTGTGTACATAGCATTTTGAGCAGCATTCTGTTTATTCTTGTGGTCGTGCATCTAAGAGGATTGTGTATTTTGCCCGTTAGCTGGCAGCCAATTTACTCTTCCTATATTAATATTATTATGAAAGATGTATTTGTTCTTGAATGAGAGAATGAAGCTGTTCATGAATGACGGGGTACGCACAGCCGGCTGCACTGCCCTCTATCGCGGGCGAAGCTCGTGCTCTCACGCTGCGAGGGCGATTTTACAGCAGAAGCTGTTACTCGGATTCTAGAGCCGGATGTCTATCACGCGATCGTGTGCTATTTGACACAGCCGTTGAATGACCCATGCCGTAGCCTCCGGACACTAGGTGGTGGTGTGGTTCTCCAAGCTGCCCTGTGAAGGATGCCATCCTGACAGTTTTTCTGTGCTGTTCCAGGGGTTTTCTGCTAGTGGATTGAGGGGCAGATCTGGTGGGTGGGGGCGTAGTTCGATCCCCGGTCAAGACTAATGATCAACCTTTGAACTCTTAACTGGGCCATGACTTTCTTCAGAGTAATTGTCCTTAGTCCGTTTCGACACACACCAGTAGTCACCAGCTCAGGCAGGATCAATGAGTACCTCGCCCCCAACCCCCACTCCCCCAGGCAACTCACACGGCGGCCAGCCTCAAGCCTAATTAGTGTCACTGCAAACATCACTGACGGGCCACGTCTTCTAGATGAGTCTTTGTAGCTTTTATGTTTGGAGACTGTTATAACGTGTCGGAGGAGGGAGATCACTCATGCCATAACGGGTCGGAACAGCTATGTCGCCTGCCAAACGTAACGCTGGAGATTGTTTAGAGTGCCATTACTCGGTGGCGTGCTGATTAATGGACATGGATTAGGAGCATGTTTAGACAAAATGGGTACGAGGGACCTCAGTAGAGCAGTGATGAGATGATAAAACATCACTGAACAAGTATTTTTCCAGATACAGCACTTAAAAATATCCCTGAACAGGACGAACGCTTCAAGCACCTTTTCCGTGTCAGGGGATGTTCATAATTTACCTTTCAAATTAGTTTTGAAAGTTTACAGCTCCCTTTCTCCTCAATCTGACCATTTCACTGTATTCTGTACTGGGGTGGGGTGGGGTGATTTTATTCTTTAAGGCAAAAGTCTAGACAAATATGTTTGCTTCTTCAGTGAATCCATCCAGTACCCGTCTTATGTAACTGAACACATGCTCTTGCTCATAAAGGAACTTTGACACACTGCAGCGCTGATGAGGACTATGCCCGCTGCTTTTGTTTTGGAAGGAAGACCTCAGGTTTGGAGAGTCAGCCCGTGGTGCGTTTGTCAGGCAGAAACCCGGCTGCGAGTGACCACCATGGAGCCAGCAGCCAGCAGGGGGCGCCCCGTCAGGGTCTGCAGGTAGTCTTGCTCTCATCCAGCCCTGCTGATGATGTTAGTGATAACAGGAAGTGATGATCATTTACAGGAAGTGATGATCATTTACAGGAAGTGATGATCATTTACAGGAAGTGATCATTTAAACCAATGCTTATTGCAAAGTACGCTAAGCTTCCAGTGAACGCCCAGGTGCAAGTGTAAGCAGTAGGGGAGCAAGAGATACACAAACTCTTCCAAACAAAGCAAGAACCTAATAAGACTACTGTTTAATGAGCAGAAAATGCAACATGAATGTTTCTTCTTAGGCAAACCCTTTCGACACTCATCTTGTCTAGGTCTGTGGTTTAGTATTCTGCGGCAGTCAGAGATAGTGGGTTCTGGTGCTTTCCAGAGCTGCCCTTGCCTGATAGGACCCCGGGTGCCTGTAGCTCCAGCAATGGCATCGGATGTTATTTAATGTTATCTGCGCAGAGGCCCCCCAGCTATGTGTCCGGCAAAAATGGGACTCTTCCAGAGTGCGTGTGGATGATGCTGCACAGTGCTCAGCCTAAGATAAAAGCCCTTCTAGGCAGTTCTTAAAGTTGACTGTGATTAATGAGGTTGAGTGGACTTAGCGCAAAGACACTTATCTGTGTGTCAGACATATATCACAGTTGGTACAGTGAAGTTTGTTTTTCATTTATTTTTGTAGGGGGGTGGGGGGCTTGTATCGATTTTCTGTCAAAATCCAATGAAGTACATAGATACAGTTACCAAAGCAACAGGCGCGTTCAAGGTATTTTGTTTTCGCCAGCTAGTAGTTAAGACAGACGTCTTGGTACCATCTGCGGGGCTCTGTCGGGAGCAGATGACGGGGGGCGTGGGACGAGGGCGCCCTGGCGATAGTCTCCGTGTCCGTCTGCCATTGCGCCCATTAGGCCGTGTGGTCTCTGCTTTCAGTGTCACATGTTTTGGAGTCGTTGCACCACCCATCACATGGCATTTCAGCCGGGCCCTGCCAACTAGCGCCATCTGTACTCGCTTCCAGAATGTTCCCAACGCCTTGGGGGGAGCAAGGATGACTGGTCTCCTCGACAGCCTGTTTGTTGTCAAGCAAGGCGACTGATGAACAACACTGGCCTAAACAGTCAATGGAAAATGTTGCGTTCTGAAAGTACAACGCTATCTATCAGTCTCCCACATCAGTATCCTAAAGATCTCGAACTGTATTCATTACACTGAGGTTGCTCTGTGAAAGAGTTCGAAAATTCCTGTAATCTGCCCCTGAGTTAGGGGTTGTTTAAGGACCAACCAGGATGTTAACTAATTGGGGTTAATTGTGTTGAAGCATTGGAGATAAACATTGCAACTCCCTAATAATGTAACATGAACTTAACCATAGCCTGGAACCACTGCAGAAGCTCATCTAAGAAGGACTAGATGTTAATTACAGCCCCCCCCCCCCACTCCCGTCACCATCATTTTGTGATGAAAAGTCTCTTTTTTTTTTTGAACGTGGATGAGCTTCAGCCAATTTAATCATAGATATCTGATCCATAATTGCTTTTTCTTCAACATATAATGAAATAATGAATATCTTCTTTATAGTGCAGGCGGATCACTTTTTGGCATTGAAGAGCAATTATAAATTCGATTTCTCTTTGCTCTCGATTGCAAATTAAGCTGTGAAACATGTTTACTTTGGTCAGTTTTGAAGTATGGCAATTATCTGCAAATTTTAACATTTCTGTTCCTCAGCATGGGATTTGGATTCGTTTAAAGAATGAGGTGTTCAATTAATCAGATTAGCTCTTTAGCTTTGAACTTTGACTTAGTGGCCCATTAAGAGTCTTTTCAATCAAGCTGCAAAGATACTCTTTAGAAAACGCTACGCTTGAAAAACACATGATACTATGCATTTGTTTTCAGTCTCCAGGACAGACTCAAAAGAGCAAAGGTCACATTTGACGCACCCCGCTACCTCGTCAGAGCACCGTGACATGGTGTTCATTCTGTCGGCATCCGTCGCCAAGGCACCATCTCAGGCAAGGTTGGCCGGTGGAGAACATGGCTGTCGGTGTGTTTCCTTCCAGCCCCATGGCAACTGCAAGCTCCTTTGTTTGCTGTGCGGGGTGGGTTGCGTGCGTCATTTGGTTTGCGGGGAGGGGAACGGAGGAGTCAGTGTGGCTGGTTGGGGATGTAGCAAGGAGAATGGTTTATGGTTGGGTGTGGTGGGGACTCTGCAGGCTTGAGCCATACTAGGTGCCCTTCTGAGATCCTGCAGTTCATTTTTGTCCTGTATAGAGAACATTTTGCTTTTGTTCATTTCTCTCATATATGCACTCTATGAAGTTTTATTGTTCCTTAAAGAGGACAGTTAGGGCTTTAAGGTGACATCACGTGTGGGGGTATGACCTTGTCAACTTCTTCTTCCTGTCAAATCAATAGCCTAATCAGTATTAGACTTTTTTTCCCCTATGGATCTCAGGCGTATATATGAGACTGAACCTTCTGTGTAATTGCATATGAGTGCATATTAGTGGGGAGGTATGGACACACAATGTCTTCAATGTGCACACTCAGAGCTCCTGTAAGAGCGTAAGCCCACTTATGGTTTGCCGTACTGTGGTGCAGTAGGGCAGACTTCCATTTCTGCCTAACAGGTCCTTCATTTTCTTGCTGTGTCCAGATCAGCTCAAGTTCTCTCCTTTTGAAGCAATTTCTTATCCCGAGTTCAATTAGCGTGACCCGGCTGCCAAAACTCTCACCGTAGGCAATTTCCCTCACGCCAGCCTCTCACCGACTTGACCAGAGGTATAGCCATGTGTTCAAGGTCAGCTCCAATACATTAACCTCATTGGTACACCAAGCCCTGCAGAGGACAGAGTCCTGTTTTAGTTGATGTATACAGTCTTGCGTTGACTTACACCTGATCGAGTCACATCTGATTTGCATTTACGTCTGAGGTCCATAGTACATAATACACACTGATCAAGTGACGCCTGATAGCGTACGTAGTAGGATGTTAGCGGGTGTATCGCTAAGTGTAACAGGTGCAGGAGAATGGGCAGCACTGCCAGCTGTATAATGACCTACTGTCCATATCTAACTTGTAATGCATACAGTAATGTATATGTGATGGACAGCTACAATATTGAGACGCGCTCAAATTGACTTGCGCTCGGCGGCCCCGGCCTCAAATGTGAATGCAAGTCGATGCAATGTTGTAGATCATACTGAGTCTTCCTCACAAGGCCTATGAAATGGAGTGTACAGTCAGGAATTACATGCTAAAGTGTATTGCAGCTGCCAGTCTCAAAAGATTAAAAAATAAATACATCACACTCTCAGATTACTCTAGGTAAATTAAAAATCTTGCCACTGTTGGTTGACATCATTTGATTTGAACCCCAGCCACACAAGCAAAGGAATTATCTGTTTTTTTATAGCATCATATTGGCAATCAAATCAAGCAGCAATTAAATTCCTGTATGGAAATAATCTGCCAGACAATGTCTTATCACTGGAGGGCCCCTTCCCAAGTGCAATGCTAAGCACGAATCTGCAGCGATTTTTAGATATTTAGCTATATTTAGGACCTGCTCATCCGCTTGCTTTTCAGTTTGTTTTCCAAAACACCTTCCCTTTTCTACATTCATCCAGTAATATAGCAGCTATATCTTTCTTTCTAAAATATAACCCGCATTATCTGTGACATCTGAGCCAGTCAAGCAAAGAGCTCAGTGCCAAATATTGTCAGCTTTTTATGTTTGTATAAAAAGAGCAGGGATCAGCCACTAATGCCAAAATGTAAACTGGGAGGCCTTATATTTAACTGCTTAACTGACAGTTTTATTTGGTTTCTACAGTTGTAGACTAATGAATATTATACTGGAACAGTTCAGGTTAAGTACTTTGTCCTTGTGGTACCTCTTGGGATTGCAACTGCCAATATTTGAGGCTGCAACTTTAACCAAAATAGTATCAGCTGCTTGAAAATAATGGTCACTGATAGGCTCCCAGATGCTGCTTAGGGAGGAGAGCTACCCGTGTCTTTTGTAAATTTCTGTAAGATATGCATCTCATCCAAGGTAGGTGAGATGTTGAAAATGCCCTTAGAGTTGATGCGAGTCATGGCCGCGTCTTCCCCGTTAACCAGAGTTTCAGGGTGGCTTCAGCTAAGGAAGCTGAGAGAGGGGATCACACCAGAGAGCCAACCTCTGTCCCCATAGCAGGCATCACCCCCTGAAAGCTAGTGTTGTAGTACTGGAGACCGGTGTTGGTCGTGAGAGTGGTCTTGAGACACTTTTTTGCGGTCTTGGTCTTGTCTCGGAATCGACTTTATTTTGCCTCGGTCTTGTCTCTGTCTCGGACATAGAGGACTCGAGGTTTTTTTTCAAGACCAGTCAAGACAACTAATTAAAATGCCTCAATATTTATGACAACGGCTTAATATTCATCGTTTATCCCTTCGAACGCGACAAACGCAAAATGCGTTGATTTTCGCACCCATTAATCTGAGGCTCATGTGTAACTCACAGACATGAATCGCATATCTTTGCAATCGAAAGTACTTACTCGATCCGGTCGTTCAAGTTGCAAGGTTGTGCGCTAAAATATTCCAGGGTATTCCTGTGCGCAACGAGGTATATATTCTAAACATTTTCCACGAAGGAATTTCCATTAGACGGAAAACAAAGCGCATATTCGCTTTGATCCACGCAATACCCTTTTGGGAAAAAATATTTTACAATTTATTTATTATAAGTCTATAAATAATGGGGTACAAAAACACTCAAAAACGGACTGGAGTTCTACTAAAACGCACCGTTTTATTTATTAGGAAGACTTGTCCTTGATATTTTCGCAATATTTATTCACAAAAGTTTGTGTATGTCTTTGATGTAGATCTGCGTCAAAACGCGCCCATCGTGTAATCGGAACACCTCCTACATGTAAACACAATGGCGTGCTACAGCGTCGGTTTGTTGCTTGAGGCTAAAATGCCGACTAAAAGTTTATTTCTCAAATTTCCCTTTAACAGTTATAGCGTATATAGGCGGAAAAACGATAGCGATAAACATTCTGCACTAGACTCTAAAACCGTCTGTTAGGTCTCCGTTTCTACAGTGAATCATAAGCTAAACAATGCTTTTCTATTTCAGATTCTTTCAGATGTCATAAAGTAATAAAAATATAAAATCATGCATTGCTGTCTAACAGATAACTTCAGCACGTTACCAAATGGATGCAAAATCAAATATATTCGTTTTCGTCTGGCACTAACCATGTATTCCTTCACAATACTAAGCCATAGAAAGGTTCCCCTGAAATCCCTGCATTCCCAAATCATAGAGACCCTAATCGCACCATGAATAAGATTGTATTTGCAGAGCCTGCAACTTTTTATAATAGATGAGACTAAAAATTGAGAAATTTCAATAGGCGCAATTTGTTTCTCCTCATAAGAAGGAGGATATCAAGACTCAGCATTTAAGAATCAAATTATGACACACTGAGTATCCCAGAATGTCCTGAAAATAAAACTACAAAGTATATGTGGCTAACTAATGTACATACTGTGTAATAAGCCTAAAATCAAAGGGATAGAAAAATGCTCAGAAATGAATAGGGTTCAAAGGGTTAACACAGTACTCTGGGTGTAAAACATCCTGCTTCAAAGTTCAAATGCAACCAACAAGATACATCTTATCTGAAAAAAATGTACATTTGTACAGAAGCATTTATATTGAAATTTTAAGAAAAACGTCCATGGTTCAAATTATACTGTAACACAAATTTTTGGCCATACTGCCTCGCCTCAAGATGGTGCCTATGCTCCACATATTATATTGTGCTGTGTTATGCAGAACCAAACATTAGTCTGTTTCTGATCTTGACTTGGTCTAGCCCTGCCTTGGTCTTGGTCTTATCTCGGTCTCACCCTGCTTTGGTCTTGGTCTTGTCTCGGTCTCGATATACTCTGGTCTCGGTGATGACTTGGTCTTGGTTTAGATGGTCTTGACTACATCACTGCTGAATGAGGATATGATGTTACCAAAGCATCGACGAGGGGTCTCTGGGTTGTGACCTTAATTGGTTTCTCTCTGTTTTTCTGCTGCTTTTCTGACTCATGCCCTGTCCCCTGCAAGCTTCATGCTCCCCCCTCCCCCCACCTCTGTTTGATTCCTGCTTACCCTAGCCTAGCCTAGTGTTTCTCAACCCGGTTCGTGGAGATCTCCAGGTAGTCCACATATTTGCTCCCTCCCAGCTCCCTGTGGGAGCAAAAACATGGACTGTCTGAGGGTCCCCGAGGACCGGGTTGAGAAACACTGCGCTAGCCCACTGCACTTTCCCAAGCTACCCGTCAACCAGGCAAATTGGCAGTGAAGCGGTGTGGCAGATGCCACAGCCTGTGGTATGGCATGCGGGGGCGTGTGGGCCGCAGTGGCCTGGAGGGTGAGGGCTTTCTGGTGTGCTGGGAGACGGGGGTGCAAGCCAGGTGTTGGTGCCGAATTTCAGTGGCCCCCCTGCTGAGCGGGAACGCTATATGATTGATGGGAACAGTGTCCGCCGCTGAAATCTAGGGCAGGAGTTGGGGCGGGGTGGGACCAGGTCATGTGACGCACACAATCTGGCAGGGTTTGTGTTGCACGACCCTACAAGCAATGCCAAGCACTGCGGTCATTTAGGAAACACTCTGCCGAGGCCACCTTGCCCTATCTTGTTCTGACCTCCTCCCTTCCCCCCACAACCGCACTCAGGCTATATTTGGTTCCACGCCCGATGTCTTCACATGGGTCCATTCTGGTTCCATAACCCTTGTCCCTGTCTCCTGCAGATTTCTGACAGAGTGACTCTTCTCAAAGCTCTGTGGGGCACCTTTCATCTCCTTGTGATTCCCTGCGATGCCGCTGGTGCGGTGTTGGAATCAAAGTGTTATATCAACAGTCCGTTGATTGCTATAGAGAGCCGGCGTAAATTGGCTTACTGTGTGATCTTATCTTTTAAGAGCGGGGATGAAGTGTATTGAGGTAGCCGACCTGATTAGGCTATTGATTAACATGCTATCTGTAATACAATGTCAGTTCTGATTATCCTAATAATCAGTTTGGTGGGGATTCGAGTGGCATGTGTATGTGTTTAGTTTTTTTTAATTATTGTCTATTTAATTTTTTTGTTGGGTTCTGACCCGGCTTTTTCTCGCAACAGATGGAGGGCAGAGGTGCACAGATTTCGCGTGAATCGTATATACCGGGGCGGGGGGGGGGGGTTACGGCAAGAATTCTGCACCTCCGTCCCCTGGACAGATTGCTGTATCTCTTCATGGATGTAGTGCACAGCTGTCTGGCTGGATCTCATTATCCTCCCTGTTTGACGTCAGCCAGCAGCTCCCAATTATCCCACGGAGCCAAATCAGCCTTTCAGGAGCCAGTCGAAACGGAAACATTTAATGTGCGCCTTTTTTAATCGGCACTGGGTGGCAGGAGGGAGGGTTTGAATGGAGTTTAGATGCATTGATGGCGCTTAATGACAGGGGAGGAGATCCGAATGGGTTTTTTTCCCCCCACTAGAAAGTGCTTTTGAGAGTTATGATTGTATATATTTTTCCCTCCACCCCCAGTAACCGGCTGCGGTGCATCTCAGTCTGCCACTGGTTCCTATTACTGTGTGACGATGGGATTTTTTATTTTTTTAATCTTTTTGGAGATTGGGTCCAGAATCGCTGTTGGTGCGCTCTAATTTTCAGTCTGTGCACGAGCGTGAGTGAGAGTCTACAGAGCCATGCTGATGAGGTCTTGAGGAGAAACAGAGAGAAAGGTCTATGTGTGTGATTGGAGAGGCGGTGGCTGTGGTGATGACACTGCTGGAGTGACGTGTTCGGGGAGGGGCACCCGGGTGACTATGCTAATGAGCGTGATGCAGAAAAATCCCCAGAGTCACCACGCTGTGTCTTGCTGTGTTATTGTCATTCAGTAGTCCAGCTACAGACCCTTTTCTACAGATCTCCTAGTAAACCCCAGACAAATTCCATAGGGTCGTGCAGAATTCTCAAAAATATTTGGTGCTGCATTAAAATAGATATTATGGAACCAAAGAAGGATCCAGATTCATTAAACCAAGTGCCATGTATTCTTTGTCATCGATTAATCAATAAGCATGTCCTTTAATTAAGAAAAAAATGGCATTTTGTAAAATCACCATAAGTAAGAATGAAAAGATGTCAGACTCCTGCAGGTTAACTGGAACTATCTGTGATTATTGTTCAAGGTGAATTTTATCAATAATTCCAGCCACTTGATGTTAAAATTTACATTTTTCTGAAAGATTGGTGTCTCTTCCATCAGTCTTATCTTGATTAGAATGTGGGGAAAAAAAAGGAAAGAAACCCCAGTTTAAGGCAAACTGAACCCATTTGCCCCATGACCTTGTTCAGGATAAGCGGTTGGAGGATGGATAGATGGATGCACCCGGTAACTGTTTCCATGGAGTCATAGATGAATTATGGGCATCCTTGTGCTAGAATAAGATTATTTCAGTCCTTTCCCACGCACTAATGTTTGATATCAGTCGGATGGCTCACGACCGTGGGTGAGTCATCGTGGTTTAATTTTATGAAGGGCAATCTGATAAATGTATTTTTGTCAGAATATAAGACTGAATGTCTCTGCGTGACTAAGACGGAGCTCTTCATCGGATGGACTGTATGGGGGAGATTATTGTCTGTGGGATTTTGTGTGGTAGTGCATTAGTTTTAGACTCCCATTCTGCAAACGTGTCATGTGGAGTCGGGAATGAAAGTGTATTATCTATCTCAATTGTGCATTGTTTACAATAAAGCATTTGCCAGATAAATATCAATAAATGCAAATAAGAGTTATGTGAGGTTTTCTTGGTGCCCAGGCTGCGTCCAGTACCAGGCCCCAGGACAGAAGCACTGCGGCTATAGATGCCTGCTGGGAATGGTCAGTACGAATGGTGCTGCTATCACATACGTGACTGAAATATGATGAGCCAGTTGTTGTTTTACACTGTTTGAGCGGGAATCCGGAATCTGAATCTGACTTCTTACTCAACATTTAAAATACAGCTATATATACATATATTAATCAGTAGTTTGACCAACTGTTTCATAAAGAGGTGTTGCGCTGACCTTGTTTTGTCCAAATTTTAAGCAAGGAGATGGAGTGTGGAATGTATTGTTGTGTTGTGCCATCTAGTGGTGTGAAGGAATAATGACGGTCCACGTTCCATTCCCATTGAAATGTAATAAAATTGCTTTCAAATAGTATGTAATAAAAATTATATCAAATGTAGAGATTTTTAAAAAGCTTATTTAATTTATTGTATGTTTGCTTTAGTTGTGATTCAGTTTGTGATAATGTTGGTGGTAGATTATATTCCATTTTTTCCTCAGTGTTCCACATATTAGAAATTTTACCCTGGCAGGTTTAAACAATCAAATAGTAACTTGTATTTTTTAAGAATGTTTTTTTTAGATATTTAAACTTCCATTGAGAGGCCTGTGAAGAACAGCTTAAAGAAGGCAGCTCTTAAGACCTTGCTGTCAGTCTGTGGTTTCAGCGCCCCCTTCCTGTTTGTTGAGAACAGCTCAGATTGCCTCTCTGATTATAGTCCATAGGCCTTGACTGGTGAACAGCCAGAGGCGGAGACACTCGCTGATTTCCCAGTGCAGCCAGTTCCTACAGCTATAACCATAATAACAAGCTGATTCCACAAACAACTGCTGGGCGCTGGGTGTTCTGCATTAAATAAGGTCCCTGTATGCCCCACCCCACCCCGCCGCTTACCTTTTCACTTTACATCACTTGTGGATTGAATCAGCCTTTCCCGGGAGAAATGAGATTATCTGCTGACACCACCTGAGTCCAGGCCGTTCTCTGTAATGAACCTTACCTCGCGGAAGGCATTTTCTGCGCTGCGGGGATGAAAACGGGGTATGATGATTCCAGCCTGCATGCTGACCTTAAGGATGAGACATCCTGTCCAGCCCTGCCAAAGCGATGCCTCTAATAAGAGTTATGAATGAGCTTCTCTGTTACTTCCAGCGAATTCTAGCCAGCTGCAGTTACCAAAGTAATGGAGGCCCGTTTTTTGTGTTTTGAACAGCAGCAAGATGGTGAGCAGGTTTTACTGATATCCCTAGAGGATTTCCAGCACACCGAAGGCTCAGACTTAAATCCAGATGAATCTGCTGTGTCTGCTTTGTGTATTTTTGGCTTACCGAGTTATGGTGGACTTTATGGTTTGATTCAGTGTTCAGTTATTTTGTTGTCTTGCAAACACTTTTTTTCACCTTGCAAATCCCGCCCTTGCTGTGCCAACCTGTTCTCCGTAATGTTTTATGCCTCTGGGTAACCAGGGATTTCATAGATGTGCACTTAACACTCCCTCCTCCTCTTTTCCCGAATGCCTTAAACTTGCTTTGAACTCTCTGGGCCTTGCCTAGTGCAGGTCCGCTGTTAGCTCGGAGTACCGGGAGATGGAAGTCATCAGAGTGCTTCACTGTCAGCCTGCCAGAGATAAGTTCCATCTTCCCTTCGAGCTGCGGTCAGACAGCTCTGCTGAATCGCAGACGAGACCCAGCACTGGCCCCCAAAAAAGTACCGCAGTGCCCCCCTCCCCCCACTCTTGACTCCTACTTAGTGACATCTTTGCGTTTTACTCAGGAGGATTGATGTCTTATGGGGCAAAGGTTTCAGATTAATTTCTATGAACCAAAGAGGTTCAGTTCATCATTTGTCAATATTTATAATGTTTCTCAGTCCAGTCCTCAGGGACCCCCAGACAGTCCATATGTTTGCTCCCTCCCAGCCCCCAACACACCTGTACTAAGTTTCTGGTAATTGTTGATTTCTTGATTGTTTAATTTGGATGTGCTGGGATCGAAAAATGTGGACTATCTGGGGGCTACCGAGGACTGGATTGAAAAATGTTTATTATTAAAAACAATGGAATGTAGATCTGTTTCAGCCAAATAAGATGATCTACAGTTCAGTATACATGAGTTTTTTCAGAAGGGCAACACTTTCTTTCTGTAAATATTTTATGTGAAAATTACTCCATCTATACATTGCAAACTGTACATTTTGTAAGATTCTGTTAAAATGTGCTAGAATTTGTAAAGGAAATCTGAAAAAGGATTAACGGAGTCTCTCACCCTAGGCAGAAGTTGCATAATGTTTTTCTTCAGGGGCTGCATGGAGCAAGTTCTGAGGTCTAATTGTGACTTTTTCTTTTCTGTGAATGGGTCATGGTTCAGACTGATCTGAAATTTCAGGGTAAAGGAGAGATAGGCAAAGACTGGAGTCTGAATAGCGGTTTAAGTGTTATCAGCCATCATTCTTATTACCCATTTTAGCTAAATCTTAATCGGCAGATCGCTAACTCTGGGATTTAACAAGGACACGTTTTGCTAATCTTTTAGTGGATTACGCACCAAAGCAAATAACTGAGGAGAGCGAGGATACTGCAAACGCCTTTATCTGTAAATTAATTTTGTTAGCTTTATTAACTGCATTTTTGTGAGATAGAGATTAAATACTGAAGCAGTTTGCTGAAATTTGCCAGAAGTAACACACAGAGATTCAGAAAAGCAGAATGAGACCAAATAGGTCTAAGACTTTCCTTAAAATGTATTTTGTCAAAACAGTAACTGTTACACCTATTGGAATATATGTTTGTTAGTATTTACCAATGGAACACAATTTCACAATCTGCTTTATTTCTGCTGTATTGCCATTCAAAGACAAACAGCTAAACTTTAATATTAAAGTAACAGTAGAATACTGCTCTGATTTGATACTGTATATTCATACTGTCCAGTACAATGACTGTTTATATACATATGTACACATCTCAAAATGCTATGTAATTTAAATATACATCAAAAAATCTCATTACATGTGTTTTAATAGTAAAGTTTTCATTTTTATAATCAAGTGGTGCCTAAAGAAAGCTTCACATCCTTTAAATTAAAATCCATCAATAAAAATGAAACCGTAACTTCTGCTTTCTTCTGAGGACAAACACAGAGGAGCTTGCCATTTAAAGGAAGTCTTCTTGTAGACTCCGCAGACCTTTGATGGGAACTACGAACTGTTGCTCATCCAAAGTGCCGGAATAGTGGGGCCACGTGCACATGTGAAAGGATTCTGCCCGGCTTGTTTTGGTTCAGCTGGACCGTCCCACTGCAGGGGGACTTGGTGGCTCTGCTGACACTCTTCGGAGGAGTCTGGGTTGAACATCCCAAATGTTTGTGGGAGAAAATGTCAAGACTGGAGCCGTGGAGAAGCAGGAGACCCCTCCCCCTGCAAAGAAAAATAATAATGAACCCTGACGACACCAGCACACGTGCATAATAACCCCCCTTCCCCCGGCCGGCTCATTTTGGCGGTAGGCGTGTCCCTGTGGCTTTTGAGTCCGCTCCCAGCGATCCACCCCAGGTCTCAAAGGCAGCCCGCCCACCGCAGCGATCCAGCCCAAGGAAGGAAGCAGCTCCAACTGAAAGAGCCAGCAGAGAGCGTCTCGCTGCCAAGTGTGGGGCACTCCGGTCCCTCGAGGGTCATGTTCCGCCGCTCGCCCTGCCATCGGGGCAGGGTCCACTTTGACTTCAGCGAAGAAGGGATTAGGAAGGTCCACCTGTCCTCCTCTGCTGCCAGGTCAGCTCCTGCTCTGTCCTCCACGCCCGCCGTCTCTCCCGGCAACTTCCTAGCCAGTGTTGTCAACATTTGAGTTGGGCTGTACTACTTTCTCCACTTGCCAGTTCATTCCCCAGAATGTACTGGTTTTTAATGGGTTTCGGTCACGCTCGCGGTCACTTGCCTGTATCCCCGATATCTTTGGGATGGATCTGAGTTCTCCAGCTGTTGAATCAATATGACATCAGTCTGAATGCCATAAGCAGGTCAGTACTGAGAAGGCTAGTCTCCCTATAAGAGGAACTGGGGTGATGCTTGTGAGTGATTCTGAGTTCACGAGGCGCTGACGGTCCCTCTCACTTCGTGTTTCCTTTCCTTAACGTGACAGCTATGACCCGTCAACAGAACTTGGCGCCGTGCGGTTCAGCTTGGGAACTCGCGACCTAAACTGTCACCGACACCACAGAAAAGATGGGAGTTTGTATCCATCACTGCCAGCCGCAATGGCAGATGGTCGATGCGGGCTGACTTTTAGAGATGCGTGGTCTCCTGGAGTGTAGACACCGTGTGTGTGTGTGTGTGTGTGTGTGTGTGTGACAGAGAGAGAGAGAGAACACCATCACCACCCTTAGCCTTTACTGATTTTCTACCCTGTGAGTATCAGTGATTAAAGTCTAAAAGCTGTTGAAAAATGACACATACACCCAGTGACTAATATTCTTTGTTTTTATATTCAAGACCTCATGCTGTCTGATATCCTGCAGTTTAATAAATCACAATCTAAAGGAGTCAGTCTACAACATTAAACATTTATCCCCCCAGCATTTGTTGTGGGGAGGGTCATCTGACGCCAGTCTCCGCCAGAATAGGATGCAATTTAAGGGTTCACCCTACACAAGACCATCACAAGGTGTGTACATGCAATATTGGTGTGTTCGAGACATCTAATTGTGGGTCTTTAGAAGAAATTGTAGTTTGCCTCACTTTTATATGGAAATAGGAACTATATATACTTTTGTTACATTAAACCAAGTTTAAAAGCCCCCATAATATTTGTGTATCTGTGACTGATGGGCTGGCACCCTGTCCTAGGTTACTTCCTGCCTTGGACCTGTAGTTTCTATGATAGGCATAGGGGAAGTGGGGGGGGGGCTGGATGGATGGATTGATCAATCGGTCTGTTATAAATATGAGTAACTTTAGGTTTTGAAAAAAGTGTTGTTAATTCTAAAGCAACGACTATTGAAGTGCTTGAGAGAATCTGTGTTTCTAGATATTTAACAGATTCCCAAGCAAGTGCGAGCTGATGTCACCAGCAAGGTGACTAAAGGACTTTAGATGTTGGGAAGAAGTTCACGAAACACGGGGAGTACAAGCAAACTCTGCATGCACACCAGAGGTGGGACATGAATCCCCTGTTTTATATGAGGGAGCAGTGGTTACGCCTCTGTACTCCATTAAACAGCTTTTTGTAGTATGTTTATATGGGACCTGTCTGGATTCTCATTTGTTTTGTATAATCTACAGATTAATGTCATATATATGCAAAGTGCCCAGGGTCTCACACAGGCATACTGTTTCTCTGTAACCCAGAAGGACTGGTACAGCTCAAGGTTTTCTGATGAAACCCTGAAGTGATGCAAGTCCTTTTGTCATTAATTTCTGTTTAATATTATTCTTTTCTTTTTAATCCCGTGACCTGTTATTTTGCGTGTGAAGGGGGGGAAAGGCAGCTGTGATTGAAACCGTTGTACTGTCTTCACTGGAAGCTGTGTCCTGCTAGTCAGCTTTGATATATATAACAGACACATGATGATGGTCTTGCAGGTCCATTTATCTTGTACCTTTTTATCTTGGGAGATCATGAGTGCCTATAGTGACTGCCTGCACTGCAACCTGTGTCTCCACAAACGGGGGAGATCTGGTGGCCTTTTCCTTGCTTTTTTCCCCTCCTCAGGAGATCAGATAACACTCTCCCTACTACCAGTGCCTTTTAGGGTAAGGAAACTTTGTAAAGTTTAAAGAAAGCAGCTCGGACGAGGCGGTTAGACCTGGACTGCCTTCTGTTTCCATTAGATCCAGTGACTGCTGTATAATATTATCAGCTTTTCCAGACTTTGAGCCCAAGGAACGAATCACATCATATGCTCCTGTAGCTCAACAAGTAGCGCACTGAGCTAACAATGCAAAGGTTGTGGGTTTGGATGCCTGGCAGTGTGCATAACGTGTAATCCTTCCTGAAAATTGTAAACTGCTTTGAATAAAGGCATCGTATAAATGAATTCATTGGGGAAGATGTGAAAGGTGTTGGATGTTATTCTGCTGTGTACTTCTTGGCTGTGGACTGTCTTCTCAGGGCTCAGGCTGTGCAGTTGTAGTGCATGGCTGACAATCTGTGCATAACTGATTTTTTTTTCCTTTTTTTTAAGCTTTGGCCAGCACACATAGCATTTCCAAACTTCACATCCCTGGGGGTATTTCACAAAGCAGATTTTCTTCATTAACCAGATAACTTAAGCCAAATGTAAGGATCGTTCAATAGGAATGTCACTTACCTCTTTCTATTGAACAGTTAACATGTTTGGCTTAAGTTATCCAGCTAACTGGGAAATCCTGCTTTGTGGAATAGCCCTCTGGTCTCTTCTCCAAGTTTCATATCATTGCTTTTTTGCATTATGGATATTTAATACATGATTCATTTCCCCTAATGGATTGTATTGTAGCTGAGTGTTTACTCCACTGGTATAATTGGATCATACAGAGCAATTCATTGCAATGTGCGCATGTCTTGACCATGACAACATGAAACCTGATAGGCAGTCATCTGCCTACATTTAATATCATTTTTTGTATGCTTATTAAGTTCAGTGTAATGGTCGTGTGTAGTGATCACTTGACTGACATTAATTGAATGCCACGCACAGTTCAAATAACTTGCTAGGTACTTGCAGCCTGGCTTTAATTTTAATTGCATTAATATTAGCATTCTTTTAACGAGGAAAGGAAACAATATTTAGCATGCCTCCTTTTCACCATTATAAAGTTTTACTAATAATATATTGATTATTGCAATCATTTTTGATAAAAATGTAAACCTTCAACAAATCATTCAATTAATAGCCCAATAAAATCTGATTAAGAGCTCGGCTGGGTTGATATACAGGGTTTGGTCGCAAAAAAGGCTTGGATTGGCACTGAGATGGGTCAGTACACGTGGTAGTAGACTAGTACGGCTGTAGGTACAACTGCATAAAACAGGAGCAAAATGGACTAAAATAAACCCATTTGCCACTGTGTATCACACAAGGGCGTAGAAATAGCATGGACGGTGGGGACATGTGCCCACCAATATCCAGCAATTATTGAATTGTCCCCACCAATAATTTTATCCGCTCCAAAAAAAATTAATAAAATAACGCTCTTTCAGCGTCTCGTTAACCTGGACGTGCAGAAAGGGTTAAATCCTGTTCTCTACTCGAGTCCTCCCGCCCCAAACACATATGGGCCAGTGTGATTGGCTGTGCCTTTCCTTGCTGTCACGTGGCACGTGGTTGGTTGCGCCAAAACTGCAAGGAAACGAGCTTTCCAGTTCTGCGCAACACTCAGGTGCGACGTGGGTGAAAAGCATGTATTTGGCTCCTTCACAGGAGCAATGGACGTTGAACTGTTGTGTGGCACCTAACAGTAGTTCATGTTTAGATGTAAACTCACAGTTTACAGGGGGGTTTAGGTGGGTGTTAGATTTATACGTCCCCACCAATGTCAAGACCAAATCTACGCCCTCAATCAATTTACTCGGAAAGAAATATATGTACATGTCCCTCGATTTTCTGCCTGTGTGAGTCAGGATTTTTCTTTAAAAAAACAACTTAATCATTGCCTGACATTGTAAAATTCAGTGTGTGTGTTTATTAAATGTCGAGATCAAGGGGCTTCCCACACGCTACGGAGAACCCCTTGTGTTTAGCGGCCCTTTAGTTTAACACCAGTGTCTTATCACAGGAACTGCAGGAAAACCTGCATCCTGCGATTGGTAAAATCGTTCCGGCTTGTTCGGTTTAGATAAACGGCGGGACAGACATTTCAATGGCCTGTAGATCCGGATAAGATCACGCGGTACCGTCCCGGACATCCATCCATCCATCCTTCAAATGACTGCTTGTCATTTTCGGGGTTGCGGGGGGTCCGGATTCCGTGCTTTAATGTATTATTTGTCTGTTTTAATTTTTATTTACTGTACCTTTACAGTACAAAGTTACAATTTTTGCGGTCTATGTTTATTGTTCCGTGACGCGGAGACGCGCCTCTAATCTGAGAAGCAATCGCAGTATTCATCTGATCGCTATATATTTGTTTTTGTGTTTGTATTCGTTTTTTATCCTAACCTTGTAGTAATTGTTTTGTACCGCATGTTGCACTTGCTTATTTCCTATGTGTGTCAGCGGTAACGCTCGCAGATAACAGACTTCCCATCCTGTATAACGCACAACGTCCGCCCTATTAGTTTGCAGTAAAATGACTTAAACACATGCTTGACCTTGTTGAGTGTTTTTCTGTATCCGAGTCTTGTGCTGGAAACTAGTAGCTTGCTAAACTTATTACATGGAGGAGTAGGAATTGCTGTTGAACCTTTGGTTTATTCTTAAGTTGAATTAAAACCCGCCAGAATAATTTTATTGTGTGTACGTATATGAGAAACCCTAATGCAACCCTCCACCCATTCTCCTCCCTGTCATGCAAAGACACAAGTTGGTTAATGACGCCTGCAGGCTCGAAAACCACAAATGTTAAAAAGATAGCTGCTATTAGTGTTGTGGTACAAATAATTTGTTTCAAGTCTGCAGGCTGCTGGAAAATTACATACCCACAATGACTGATATTCATTGTATTTATATCCAAGTGCTCATGCTGTCCGAGAATCTGCAGTTTCATAAATCATATCAGAAGGAGTCAGTTCACTACATTAAACATTATTCTTCCAAACACTTATTGAAGACAGGGTCATCTGAAACCTCAGGCATATAGGGGAACCTCCAAGACAACATTCCAGTTCATTGCAAAACACATAAATGCAAATTTGGAATCTTTGCCCATTTGTCCAGAAGAGCGTTAGTGAGGGCAGACACTGATGTTGGGCGTGAAGCCCTGGCTCTCAATCTCTGCTCTAGTTCATCCCAAAAGTGTTCGATGGGGTTATGGTCAGGACTCTCTGCGAGCCAGTCTAGCTCTTCCACACCAAACTCACCCAGCCATGTCTTTATGGACCTTGCTTTGTGCACTGGGGCACAGTCATGCTGGATCAGTAAAGGGTCTTCCCCAAACTGTACCCACAAAGCTGGAAGCACAGAATTGTCCAAAATGTCTTGACATGCTGAAGCATTAAGAGTTTCCTTCACTGGAACTAAGGGGTCTAGCCCGACCCCTGAAAAACGACCCCATACCATTATCCCTCCTCCACAAGATTTTACAGTTGGCATAATGCCATCAGGCAGATAATGTTCACCTGGCATCCACCAAACCCAGACTCTTCCATAAGACTGCCAGACAATGAAGCGTGATTCGTCACTCCACAGAACATGTTTCCACTGCTCCAGCGTCCAGCGGTGCTTTACGCCACTCCATCCGACGCTTGGCATTGCACTTGGTGATGTGAGGCTTGCATGCAGCTGCTTGGCCATGGAAGCCCCATTCCATGAAGCTCCCAGCACACAGTTTTTTGCTGGGGTTAACGCTACAGGATGTTTAGAACTGCTACTCAGTTATTGAGTCAATAAAGCGAGCGCCTCAGCACTCGGCAACCCCACTTTGCGTTTGAGTTTCTGTTGTTCCTAAATGCTTCCACTTTGCAATAATACTACTCACAATTGACTGTGGAATATCTATTAGGGAAGAAATTTCATGAACTGACATATTTGCAAAGGTGCCAACCTATGACCGCACCACGCTTGAATTGACTGAGCTCTTATCCATGTGATCTTATCCACAGCAACTTTCAGTAGAGGGAAGGGTTTGATATTTATGTGCACTCCCTGGGATTACAACCCATGACTTTTGTATTGTTAGTACACCACTCTACTTCCTGTACCTCAGGATTTATCATATTAAGGTGTCTGAGTATGTGTATGTTGACTTTGTCTGCGTGTTCTATTGTAATCCATGTCTGTGAGATGAACCAGGATATTTTCACAACATGATGTTGGTTGCGCCCTTCCTCCAAGCATGGAATAGATTGTTCTGGATTGCAAAACCTTTCCATCTCCTTCAAACTGTGAATCATGAGGATTTCCGATTTTGGGCTCATGGTGTGGAAATGTCGTGGCCATCTCACAGCTGTTCTGAGGAACTCTGCACTTCTGTGGAGGAAGTACGGTGATCCTGCTCCTGTGGTTGCCCCTGGTTATGCACAACAAGAGCCTCTAAACTACACCTTAAGGTAAAGATGAGGCTTCATGGTGACAGTCAAGGTTGGGGAGCCTTTAACGGGAAAGCTAACCAAGTCGAGAGACAACCTTGGCTAACTGTAGGGTGTCTGTGGTGGATGGGTTGAGGGCTTGGAGTCGATAAGATTGTCAAAATGGTTCCTCAGAGAAGATCCATGCTGTCGTAAGTTTTGACCAGGCTACTTAACTGCAGCCTCGGAGGTGGAGGTAACACTCACCCCGCAAACATGCTGCCCACTAATGAGGTCATTCAGTTTACGCTAGAGTAGTGTGCGATGTGCCAAGAATAACAGCACCTCAGCTTGGTTGCCTGTGAGAATGTTCTAGCTCAGAGCTTGGTTCTCATTGGACAACTGTCACACAGCCTCGTGACAACGTGACCTGGCGAGAATAGACCTGTGTGTGAAAAGGAGAGTCCACAGCAGTGTCCAATCACCCAGTTTTTCTCAACCCAGTCCTCGGGGTCAGACAGTCCATGTTTTTGATCTTTCCTGCTCCCAGCCAATCATGAACACCAAATTCCTGGTACAGATGTGTGTTGGGAGCTGGGAGGGAGCAAAAATTGGGAGTCCCCAAGGACTGGGCATTAACCAACATGGGCTGTGCCTTCCTTATAGTTGCCCAACCTCACCCTTAGGTGGATAGTTATTTTTTGTTAAACAAAAACAAAAAGTAGTTTTTAGCATTAGACATTTGTACCTGAATGACTTTATATGCCCTGGTCCTACAAACAATTATAGATTCAAAATTTTTTATTTGCCTTTTGAACATCAGTAAATAGGAAATCTTAGTCAAACCATCCAGTCATTTAACACTTAACAGAAATAGACAGGCCTGTTTGTATTTTGGCAGCTGTATAAGATTTCTGCTCTTCTTGAGGGTACAAGTATATATTCCTTAAGTGATATGGCTTGCTGACAGACACTGATGTCTCGCCATGAACCATTGCTATTCTTACCGGTGAAAAAGTCTTATGGTCGTGGCAGATATATATTTTACATGTACCTTCCTGCACTCTAGTACTGTAGATTTTACCAAATTTGGACTGGCTCATCTCTTTGCGAGTGCAAAACACACATCTGGATATCGAGAGGATGGCCTGTCCTCGTTTGGCCTCGTGTCCAGAAGATGACTTTGTCCTTGGATGAGACGTTATAACTTTCTCTCGTACTCCCAACTGAGGTTACAGAAAATTTCTACAGTCCCTTCTTTCCCATTGAGATGACCTCTTGTATCTTCTGTTTTCTTTTGGTATCAGCTGTGAGCGTTTTCCCTGAAGTGTGATCTGGCTCTCTGGGGCTTGATTCAGAGTTTCCCACATACTGGGGAGACCTGGACAGGAAGTTGCCCTGTCAGTCCCTGAGGGATGTGTGTCCAGATCATCTTCCTCCTCCTGAAAAAGCAAACAAACTGCCCTGTTTCTGAAACAAGATGGTGACACTTGGCCACTGTGTTTAAAAGTCATGATCTTTTTTTTTCCTTTGACTGTTTGAGTGCCACAAATATTATTTTCTCGAACCCAATTGGACGTAATTGCATGAGCCTATCATAATCGCAGTTATTAAATCAAAAGACGGGGGGGAATAAAAGGGCTTTGTTCTGAAACATTTAAGTTTTGCCACGTAAGGAAAAAGTGGCACAAAGTTGTTCGGATCATGTTTAAAGTTATATCTTCAGGTATATACCGACATTTTCAATGTTTGTCGCTACTGCATGAGAAGGAATTATCCACCAGTATCCTGAAGTGGTTACGTCAGCTAGCATTCGTGGCTAAATATGTATGTCGTGTGAGTGGATTTCATTGGTTTTCTGTCACTTGGAATAGGCCACAGCACCACTTGCTGTTTCGGGGCTGCTTTTTGTGTCTCATTGTCTGGTCCACATTGATCCCTTAAAATGTCTATTTTTGGAGAATTGGCCTGAATTTTGTTTCTTGGTTGAGGACTGGGGCATTCACTCTGTCCTCATGATCTATTGTAAGGGTGCTTCTGTATGAGGGAGGCGTGGGGCCCATTTTAAGGGCACTGCAATCATTTCCTTTCTGTCTCTTGACCAATCAGAGCTCATGTGTGTTGCCCATGTGACTTTCCTCTTGTCGCTATGCATTATTGGGAGGAGGTTCTATGGCCGTGTGAAATGGCCCCGACCGTCTGCGTCATGTGACACGGCGGAAACGGGAAATGCAGCTGCATGCTGTTTTTTCTCTGACGTCGTCTCTCCCTGCTGGCGGTACCGGTTCCACTCGGAGTTGTTTGATTTTTGAGTCCTCCATGGTAATAACGTCCGCTGGCTGTGGAGGTACTGGTTATGGGTGGTTTTCTGGGGGGCAGTGTGTGGCTCAGTGGGATAGAATAATGTGCCTCTGATCAGAAGGTGGCCAATTCAAATCACAGTGTCTGATGCGTGATTTCAGTATTGAGGCCTTTGGCAAGGACCTTTACCCTGTATTCCTCCTGGGGCTGTCTGTTGCTTTGAATAAAAATATCTCTAGTCTCTTGTTGTAATTATCTTATGGCTGTGATTTTGTGTCTCCCTCCTCCACCCCCCCCAGCTTTGATGTGGAGAATGGCCCCTCCGCTGGATGCAGCCCGCTGGACCCCCAGGCCTCCCCCGGATCGGGCCTGGTCCTGCACCCCAACTTTCCGGGGCACACACAGCGACGCGAGTCCTTCTTGTACCGTTCGGACAGCGACTATGACCTGTCGCCCAAATCCATGTCACGCAACTCCTCCGTGGTCAGCGAAGTGTAAGTCCCGCCCATCTGTCCCTCCCCCCGGCCAAGTGCTATATCAAACTCACCCCAACTGTAAAGCATGTAGGGGTAACATGGTGGCTTAAGTAGTTATAACTTAGTACATTTTTACAGTGTTATGTGAAACTTTAACATATTCATTTCATCTTTAAGGGTTAGACCTAAAACCAAAGTGGGGAGATGTTGATTTGTGGGTTTTACAGAGCTTCACGCACCCCCCTCCCAAGGAAGGTGGTACAGTCCAGCTACTGGGCAGCGTAGTGCTGTTCTGCTTTGTTTAATGGCACGCTGTCCTTGCATCACGGCTCCCTCTCAGTGCCGTTTCCCCTGAGAGGCGTGTGATGCACCCGTAACTGAACACTCGGCCGGCAGGTCTCTGAGCCACGCGACTTTTATGGTTACGTAACATACAGTAAACATCAGCCGCTTGGCATCAACAGGTTTGTGACGATGAGCTCAGATGGAAAAAAGCTGCCCCATCCATCCTGCTGTCCGTTACGCCTGCGGCAGCCTTACCCAAAGCCAGTGTTTGTTTCCTTTAGTTGAGATATTGTTACCTACGTCGTTCCCTGGTGCTATATTGGGCCCTCCTGCGGGCATCAAACCAACAACCTTTGGGTTACAACCCCACACTCTTAATCACTGCACTACCTTCCTGCCCCTTTAAATGGCGTCAGTAGTTCACACCTTTGAACCTCTCGCATCAGAACATCTGATCCTCTCATATTTGACTGTTGTCAGGAGGCAGCTAAATCCTCCAGGTAGCAGGGAGGAGAGAAGCAGAACAAGACTAGATTTGACGTGATTGAAACACTAAAACCAGCAGCTGTTACATCGATATGACCGTCCTGAATTTGTTTTAATCTACTGCAGCTGTATGAATGAATTTCACTTCCCAGGATGCAGAAGATGAATATTGTAATGTAATTACTATGTTAAACTCTACAAAGACTTCATATTTGTAACCTGATATTTTCCCAAGCGTAATCCGTTTGTTGTGATTTTGCTGAGGTATGAAGTAATGAGCCTTTTCATTAACCAGAGTGGTTCATGTCATTGAAATGACATTGTTTCAACTCCGGGCTGTAATTTCAGTTTTTTTTTTGCCCTGACTCTGTATCATATTTCAGGGGTGTGTGTTTGGGATGAGAAAAGGTTGTGGCGCCTTGCTTCCGTGAATCCTTTGTAAGGATCCGAATGAAAAGCTGTGAAATAGTTTGCTAAGAGATTGAATGCAAATGTCAGATAATTCCTTTCTTCGATTTGCAGACATGGAGATGACCTGATAGTAACACCGTTTGCTCAGGTAAACATTGTGCTACTACTAATGATCTTCCTGAAACCTTCCACTAATATTGGAGAAAGCATTGTTAAATGATTTCTATTCTCAGATTAAAATTGTTTTTGCAGGTCCTGGCAAGTCTTCGAAGTGTAAGGAATAACTTCACAGTGCTCACCAATGTACAGTGCGCCTCCAACAAGTAAGTGAAGATATGCATTTATTGTACAATGTTCTCTTTTCAGCTTTTTGCAATACCTGTGCTTCCACTCTGTGCTGTTTTTTGTCGTGTTGTTCTGAGAGTTTGCCACAAGATGGCAGTAAGCACATTCTTTAGTGCTGCAGCACAAACGTCGATGTGCACAAAGAATGCGTTTTTCTTAAGAGGCTCATACGGTTCCTGAAAATACATGCATTCAAGTTCTACGCAGATAGGTGGCCCACATTAAAGACATGTGTGAGTGATGGCAGTTCTATAAAGCAAAGGTGTTTGTCTTGTATTTTTAGAAGCATCAGCTTGACCTTATTGATGGTTTAGACCGTTTTTGGTGTAAAAAAAAATCCCACATTCATAACTTTTATGGTTTGCGTTTGAACACACATGCCGATCTTTCACCCAGGGAAAGCTTTGTGAAAGTGTGTTTCTGTTTGTGTGAGCCTTAATAAGTAAGTGCTGCACCATTGACAGTAGGTGCGCAATACCTTGAATCGACACTAGGTGGACCCTAAATCCTGTGATCGTGCTTATCTCTCCCCAGGAGGTCCCCTGTGGCCAACCAGCCGCAAATCACCAGAGTCTGTCTGCCCGGTAAGCCCCTCCAAGTCCTTCCTGTGACTCCTCTGTATGTGCGACATGCACGTGTGCGTAAAGTGGAAATACTGCCGCAACACAGAAAAGTCCCTCACAGTTCAAACAGCTGCACAATATCGGAAATGCTGGGACTCTGACAAATCCCTTTCGATTTAACGACCGCGCCGCCATTGTGCAACTGTGCTCGTCAGCGCCGGAGTGAGCGTGTCGGTACCTTGGCCTTGTTTGTCAAGTTGTGCCCCCCATCATGAGGCTCCCAGTCACATGACTGGCATGCGGTAACCTTAGCTGTGTAGCCATTCTGCCAACAGGATAATCGTACCAGCATTACAGGGCCAATGATGCAGAGAAATAAAAAGAAAACTACCCATCACAGAATTTGGAATATAGTGTTTAAAATAGTACCCAGCAGCCTGACCAGGATGATTGGTGAAAAGTTTGATGTATATGGTAACCATGGAGATAGCCTCTGGAGAGATGCGTGCCACAGACGTTGTGGTGATCGTTTTTGCGTTATCGGTTTGGGAAGGCCAAAGCTGTCTGTACGCCTCGCTTTCACCCCAGACTGCTAATCCTCTCCGTATTTATCATACTCAGCTGAAGATGAAGATGATTGAACACACGTGGGGGATGGAGGGGGGGGGATTTCTCAGTAAATTCTCAGTAAAGTCTTTGTGCCCAAGCCGCAGTGGGGTGCCCTCAGATGCGCGGCTCGCCGGAACCGTAGAGCGCCATAGAAATATTTTGGCGGCATTCGGTAATTATTTTTTCAGTCGTCGGTCGGGATGTTGTATGTGTGTTTTTTCCAGTCGTCCTTTGAAGAGAGTTTTATGAGGGAGTGATGCGGTACGGCGAGCGAATTTTATTTTTCCTGTCCCTTGCCCGCAAAGACGAGTTCGAAAACATGTTTGTGATGGTTTCGTGACGTGGGGTAGAATGAGTAGGAGTCACGGTAGTTTGAAGCGTGCCGTGTGTGTGTGTATATATGTATGTGTATATGTATGCATGCATGCGTGTGTGAGTGTGTATATGTATGCATGGATGCATGCGTGTGTGTGCGTGAGGGCGAGTGGAGTCTCTGCCTTATGTACATCGGGGTGCAGCTTACATTTAACAGGGGTTCCTTTGTGTCGTAGCAGCCCCGGGAGGAGGACGGGGAGGCAAAACTCGGTTGTGGGGGGGCGGTTGTAGGGTGGTTCCTGTCAGCTGCTGCTTACCCAGGTTCACTTGCATATGGCGCTTCATTGACGTCAGAGTGGCTGCATGTGGCTTTTGTTGACTTCCTCTGGGTGCAGATGGATGGACTGCAGCTTCCTGTGCAGGAACTTGAGAGCTGGATCAGGTGGTGATAAAAAAAGGGGGGGGGGATCACCGATCCTGTCTTCAGGTGCCCGCAGAGCGCTCCAAGTCTGGGACAGAATCGGGTTTATCAGCGCCGCTGTGGTGGTGATTGCGACCATGCATTCGAGGAGCTTGCTTTGAGCCGGTTGCTGCCCCCTCCCCCAAGCAATGAATCTGAACGTCACAGCCAAATGCTGGGAAGATGATGCATAAAAAGAAAACACGAGTATTTCCTGTGCCGGCCAGCCTCTTTGTTCGCGGTGTCAACCAAGCACCTCTCATGGCAGGAAGGGAGAGCAGATTTTTCCTGTTTTCAGCGCCGCCATAACCTGTCCAGCGACACGCTGGTTGTTTTTCACCGGATAATTAAGAACCTGCATGAGCTCGGAAGGTGACATCATAAACCTCGTCAGATGAATTCCCCCCACCACACACACACACACACACACACACTGTGGGGCCCGTAATGGTTATGATTTCATCGTGTGCTTATATATAATTATAATTACCTATTACTATGATTTTATTATCAATTTTAATTACAAAATTATTATTATTCCTGTAATTCCCGGACATTAAATGTTTGTCGACCAACGCCAAGCAAACACATTCTTTGGGCTTTTTTTTTATTAGCTGGTGACCATGACCTGACAACAGGTGGTTATTTTTACGGTCAGTGTCTGTCAGAATTCCCCTGGAAGCAGAGTCAGGGTATCCTGACAGCGGGCCAGTGTTGGTTTAATGTTGAAATCCCAGTGTGACACTATCGCACTGCTGACACATCTGAGGTGGACTGTCCTGCTGTCCTTCAGCTGCTCTCCGGCTGGGCGCTCGGCTCGTAGCTGAATGGTAGGTAGTCGCGGATGATTTTGCAGACTTTAAAGAATGTGTTCCGTTTGTGCTTTTGGGCGAAATGATGTCCGGCCTGGATTTAAAAAATAAATTAAAGGAACCGTTCAATGTTAGATTGAGGTAGTAGGAGAACCTTTCTGCATTTTGGGAGAGGTAGCTGTCCTCCCATGGGAAGACGTGACCCTTTGCAGGTAGCATCTGATAAGGTCTCTGTCTGCAGCAGTTGCATGGGGGCCTGGGTTGCTATGGGATACCGGAAGGCAGAATGCTGATGCCCCCAGATGACCGCAGACATGGTTTTACACCCCCCCCCCCCCCAAGTAGAATAAAGCGCTCCATAAATATCATAGCGTTCATATCGGGAAATACTAAGCCAGGCAACTGCAATCCGGGCAAGATTTCAACGATCTTGATGGCTTTTCAATATCCAGACAATTGTTGGGAAGTGGTGGTAGGTACCTGAGTTTTGGGTGCCACAACGTATCCCCCCCCCTTGCAGAAAATAGCGACGCTTCCAGTCAACATGCCTTTGTGAGGAGCAACTTTCCACAAACTGTGGCCAAAGGAGAACAGGACACAGAAGATGGTTTTGCAACATTACCATCAGCCAGCTTTGCCCTTTCCAGTCACAAAATTGCTCCCAGTGTTGTTTACCTGGGCGTTTTATCGAAGGTGGCTTGCCATTTTTTCTGTTTACTAGGAATGTTTAGGTTCGATATTGGACTCTAAGGGTTCTACAGCGAGGTCTGAGAAGGGCCTGGGGGGTGCATCAAACCCCTAGATTTTTTCTGTGCCTCTTCTAGAAGTATTCAGCCAATCAAAACATTTTTTTTCTTCATTTCAATCCTGATTGGCCAGTTTGGTCATATATGTATAAAAAAATGATATAAAAGTTCAGCAATCCTTTGGCCATGAATGAGGAAGTACCAGATAAATTGTTGATGGCCAACAAAAATCCCCAGTTGCCTCTCTCCTGAGCCACACCAGCCATGTACCAGGCTCCTTCTTGGATTTTATCTTCCCCCTGCCCCCCCAACAACCTTGAGATTATGACCTTTATTCTCCAACCTCAAACTTTACTGAGAAACAACCTGAACTCCAGGAGCTCTCCACGGAATCCACAGATAAATGCATTTTCTCATCTACAGATTTGTACACCAGCGTATCAACATGAGAGTTGACAGTTACTTATTAGTTTTTTCCTTTCCTTTCTTTTTCATTGACCAAGAATTTGTGCGTTGCTTTGCATAGCAAGATCGGCCACTGTTAGTACTACATAATCCTTTTACTGCATGTGTCGTGGCGTGTAAAATCACAGGCATACAATGTTGATCCATAGGGGATAATAGCCACGCTTATGTTTTCTTTGCTACAGTGATTGGACACAGGAAGTCAGACTGCCTTTCGTTTTTGCTTATAAAAAAAATAAAATGTGGTATACAATAAAAAGCCAACACCCAACGCTAGAAAGCCAAATAATTACATTAAAGGGGATTTGTGTGTTTAACAGTGTATTTTATTTACCCTTAGCTCAGCTAACACATCAGGAGGAAGTTACATTTTAGAAAAGTCATCTAGTACCATTTCCTCCTAAGTCTTTGATTGTGTGCTTATCAAATGAATATCAAATTATCAAGTGAATGACCTTGAAGTGTTTGAGGCTGAAGTCTCGAATATTTCCATGTGTGCTGGGTACACAGGCTTGCTGCACGATACTTATGTCTGAATACGTTTGTGGGACATTCTGCCTCCTTTAGAACTCCGGCCCAAAAATATACGGCATTTTAGACACAGTTCGATGCCGCTTGTCTGTTTGGAGCGATTAATGCTGTCTTGGCTTAGGAGGACTTTGAGGAGCAAGCAGCTCTGAATAGCAGTTTAGTATCTGAGCCATTGAACTTTACAGGAGGGAGGGGTCATTTTTTGCCGAACCTGTCAGTCCTTCTGGCCAGCTGTCGTGTCAGGTGCCAGAATCTTCTAGTTAACCGTGAGTTGGCTCATCCATCATCATTTGTTTATCCCAGACCCACCCCACATCTGGTGTTATGGGAACAGATTCCATGAAACTATTACCATGGGGAAACAGGAAATTCAATGGAACTAATTCCATGTCTTGGTCTGGGAATGTGCCTGGGAATGGGTGCAGATTTCGAGGATACTCTTCCACCCTCTATGTACCGCGTGATACTCACTCCAAGCCTGCCACTGGCCCTGAAAGTTATAAGCAGAATATGCTGCCTTTTAAAAACCGAACCCAGTGGGCGACATGAACCGCTAAGTGTCTGACGTCTAATTTTCACTAATCCACGTGTGCACAGTGTTTACCATGCAGACACCCTAGCACACGCCCCGCTAATAATTTTTTGTTCTAGAAATTTTTACTGAACGTTACAATTAAGGTATGGAAATGTTCAAAGTGTCCAGTTTTCCTGATGTTCCCAGAACATAATTCCACTGCTACTATAACTAAGAATAATAATATAAATGTGTGATGTGCATGGTAGGGCAACACTGTTGCTATGTACCTCAAAGGTCATTGGTTCCAGGCTGGATGACACATTGGCAGTATACACATAGAGGACTTTTATAAAATAATTAATTTTAAAACAATATTTTTCAACATTAATTGCATTAAATGGCATGACCGTATCTACCATTAAAGACACCAAGGTCAAGACCTCAGTGTTTTTTCTTCAACACCAATAACCACGATACATTATAAGGCACACCTAGGAGGGGCTAACACTTTCGACCTTGGTATTTTAAAAATCCTGGCTACGGCCCCATTAAAAGTTAATAATGCTATTGTGCGGATTGACAGAACCTTTGCTAAAATGTAAAATGTGGAAATAACATTCCATTAATGTTACAGTAAGAACATTCTCTGCCAACTTTTAGAAGACCTTCGCATAACACTTGCCCGTAATGTTGGCTAATGTTAGTTGGGAGTGTGTTTTTAAAAGCCTTTGGGTGAGACCTTGTTGGAGCTTGAACTGGAAGTCGTGCATTGTTGCAGCTTGGGAGATAGCATAAACCTGTTTTTAAAGAAATGCGACATTGAGCAACTTCAGAAAGCTCCAAACTCTCTGTATAGCTAATCGCAAACATAAAACAGACTTCTAACATTACCTCTGTTTTTATCAGGTATCTAATTTGCTCTAGCCAAGTTTTTTCCAACGGAAAATGGCTTGGGGGGGGGCGATGGGGGTGGGCATTCCGCTTACATTCATATCTTAGTTGAATAATAGATGTGTGTAGTTCGTATAGCAGCCGAGCCGTTTGTGTAGACCTGTTTTCGCTTTTGACGGTCTCTGTGAAGGATTCCATGCTGTGGCTTTTGTTACAGTCACAGCACGGTGTACATCAGGCCATTACTCTGTGAAACTCAAGTCTAGGCCTGGGAGGGATTGTGGGACATTAGTTATATAGTTAATGTTACAGTGTTGATTATTTAAGACATATAAATAGCTTTTTACAGAAAGGGAACCTAAAACCTCTGGATGCTGAAAAATTGGTGATTTGAAATCTTTTAACTGTTCTGTCTCTTTCTAATAAATTTTCATATTAAACTCTGTTTTCTCTTTAGGTTTCAGTGCATTACTAAGATCTCTGTGTGTCCACGTGTGTTGAGCCAAATATTCCAGTGTACAAATTGGCTAACCAGGTTTGGAGTACAGTTATTATCACATGATTTCCCATGAAGCTCAGTGAATGAACTGACACCAAACCACAGGAAACTTCAAGCCCCGCCCGCATCTGCCCCTTCCATCCCCTAACCTGCCATGCTGGGTGCCTCAGAAGCCAGGACAGTGTTTACATTGCAAATATTTGTACACGTTTTTCTCTGATACAGGCCGGTGTGTATTTTACACCGGGAGCCAACTCGGACTCCACACTCGGCATCCAGCTCTCACAAAAAGCCTTTGGGCTCAGTCGTTATATATCTGTCAGCCACTTAGTTGAATGGTTCCGGTAAAAATGAAAGGCTGCCTCTAGACATCGAGCAGCTGCGCCCATGTCTTCAGCAACACAAACAAGCCTTAAAGTCCTTCAAATTACATGATGAAGTGGCTGCTTCTGCACAGGCTGGAGCTGTTATTTATTTCCACCGTCTTTGCTTTCTGGCAGGAGGAAGCGTCTTGAAGCTGTCGGAGTTCCTTGTGGTCTTTCGAGAACGAGGTGCCACGGAAATCGGCACCCGCCACTCCGGAAAAGCTAACAGGCAGAATGACCCAGAATTCCGTTAAGCTGTTTTTTTTTTTGTTTTGTTTTTCCTTTTTTTCGGGGAAAGCGGATTGCATGTAGGCATGAGGGCAGATGGTGTGTACCAAGTATGTTAACTGTAGCGCATAGAGCATGCATACTTATGTGGAGGATTGGATCACATTTTGAGGAAAGTGACCACCTCATTGAGGAAGGGGTGGATTTGGTTATGGATTTAGTTTGGTGTTCTCTCATTCTCTCAAACATCTCGAAGTGGTCCTGTGTTGCTGTACCCACAAGAAATGCAAGAAGCTACTACTCCCATCACTGAGGGGCATCGGGCCTCTCCCAGCTGGTTCTCGTCAAACACAGCTAGAAACTTCTAGATTCGGGCCCAAGCTAGGCTGCGCTGTCTAGTTCTGCCTGGCTCGTCTTATTATTCTGCATACCAGTGCCATATCAAGATAAGAGCGGGCGATTATGAAGATGACACAACATCCAGATCACACAGAGATTCCAAGCTGTCGCACAACTTCACATCTTCACATCTTGAACGAGTTAAAAGAAAAAAAATTTAAAAATTAGCACCCTCTCTTTTGTTTATTTTTCGAGGTAACTGGTCTGTTTCAGTTTGCCATAGAACCTCGATCCATTCCCGTAGGAGGAAGTCCGTGTCAGATTTTCACGCTGAGCTTGGGCTTAGTGAGGCTCGCGGATGCTGGCAGGTCGCACACCAGTAAGTATTCGAATTATGCGATTGACGTCAGCACAGTCATAAAGCAGACTGCTACCCGGCCCTGAAGAGCTCGGCTGCCAACAAGCTTCAAGTCGCATTCAAACTGCCCTGGCTGGGCGGGGAGGTGGTGGGGGTGGGGGACATCTTGTTTTGATATCTAAGCAAAAGGCCCAGTCTAAACTCTATGAGAGTCTGTGTTAGATGTCAAATGTGTTTTTGTGAAAAAGAGAGAGTGGGTCCCCTTTCTGGCTTTTGGACGTTTAAATCCCCTGACATATATCTCCCCGGCTCCCAGGACTGGCTTCTCAGGAGCTCCTAAATTCACACGCTATGTCACAATAACTTCAGCTTCTCGTTCTGAAACTGAGACGACAAAATTTGAGCGAGAGAACTGGACACCCCCAGGCCTGTAGACACTCTGATATTCGCTTACCCCCCCAGAAGAGCTGGCCAAGGCATTACTACCCCACTCAATATAGGGGGGGATTTGTGACTGACACACACCATTTAGCAGATTAAAATACATAGTTGTTTATAGTATGACATAGTATGTTGTTTTTCTTAGCTATTTATACAAATCCTCATAAATATTTTTTTGTCGTTTTTAAATGGTATACTCAGATAAAAATTTGATTCTTTTTTCTATTTTTATTTAATCAAAATGTTTTAATATGTCCACAATGTATTTCATAAATCCATAGTATATTATTTAAGTATTTTAAAAATGCATGTTTTTTTTTTTAAACAAGCATTATGTACATATATGGTATTGAAATTCTGGTGCGTATTCTAACCCTGGGGCTTCTGGTCAATTCCTCTGTGCGTCTTAATTGTTTTTAACACGAAACCGGATTTCATTGTTTACTGCCCATATATCTTGCCAGCTTGTTTTCACTACACTGTAAAACCTGCTGCCCTAGATTTCTTTGCAAATCCATGATTTAACTAGACAATGGCTCCTAAGCTGCCAAACTCTTTATTTTTAACCACGTCCGCCCTGTAGAACAGGTATGATCTCCTATAAGGTGCATGGACTTCACACTTGCTGGTTTTCTGCACACAAGACCTCATATTCTGGGCTGCCTCTGGTTTATGTGATGTTGTGTTATGCATAAGTAACATATAAATATATATATAAGTAATCAACCTGAAAAAAACCTAAGACCCAAATGTCCTGTAATAGCAGCTTTTTAGGTAGCGGCTCCCTGAGTATGAGGTGTTAGACCAGAAATTCTGGTAGTGAAATGCAAGAGTTTGTCTTTTGATATCTGCGATAAGCCGGGCAGTGTGTGCTGCGTGTCTGGATAAAGCTTCCTGATCCATGGTAATTTGGTTATTTGGGAGCAGAGGGAAGGCAGGTTAACAGTGCAGGCATTGAAGTCTCCCAGGGCTGGTTGGGGGGGGGGAGGTGGCCACGGGGGACGGCCACTGGTTTAAGTGAGGTGAAACGACAGAGGCGTTTCTGTGCTGATGAGCTTGGGACTCTGCAGACTCCCCCCACCCCCGGCAGTAACTAACGGAAGCCCCATCACCGTGGCTCGTGGCTCACCGCCAGCAACCCCATATAGCTTTTGTGAAATCGGCGGGAGAATGTCTGCTGAGGGGACCCCCATCCCCAGCCCGGTCCTGCAGCACGGCATCAGTTTTTTATTTTTTATTTTCAATCCAAGGCGCCGCGGCGCTCTGCCAAAGGAGAGGAGATGAAGGCCCTGGGTGGTGGCAGGGGGGGCGATTGGCGCGCCGCAAACCTCCTCGTCACACAGGCCTCCGTTTGTCCTCCGTTTATCGTACGTGTCGGCAGGGCCGTCGTTAATCTGCGGGCCCGACACTCCGTCTTCAACACGCGGGGCTAGCCAGGAGAAAGGGGGGATTGTGGGAGTCCCGCACGAGAGGGGGGGCTGGGGGCGGGAGGGTATTTAACACCCACACAGAGGGCGTTTTGTGGCCTCTGGTCTCTGTACGCGGTGTGGGGCGGCATCGACCTCAGAAAGCGTCTCGCTTTGACACCCCCTGTTAAATTAAACGAGTGTCACATGGGAAATTGCCCCGCATGCTGTCAACGGCTGTAATTTTCGCATTCGATGATCAGGTCAATGAGCTCATTGTGAAACATCATTCTTATTTCTTCATATACTTCATATTTCGCTTAGCTCTGTGTTTATACAACAGCCTTACATTCAGTTTTCGTTTCTTTTTTTTTTTTTTGAGTTGCAAAATATTGTTTTGTTTTGTTTTTTTCCCGTCAAATTCCCCCACGCCCTGGTTAGCAGCCCTAAACATTTTCTTTCATTCAAACTTTGTGTAAACCTTACCCTAAATGGTTACTGTTCAGACCATAGTCCTGGGTAGGATGTCACTTAGTAAGTATATTGATAAAATGTAATTAGTTTCTTGCAAACTGTGCAGTTTTAATACATGTATTTTTTTCAGCAGTTTTTTTTTGCTTCATTTGGCAGCAGAAAGTCAGTGTAGACAGATAAATCTTTTCCCAGCCTGAAAACAGGCTTGACCATTAAAACGCAGCGAAAGCTATTTACATATACCCTTTACTCTGTAAATGTATAATGCCTTTCTGTGACTAATTTTTAGTTACCATGCTTCTTTCTTATATTCAATGTGAAAGTGCATCTGCTTCCAAACAAGCAGACATGCACAGGAATTTAGTCAGTGGTGCTCACCCCAAAGTCAGTTTTGTTTTACAAGCTGTGTCCCATTGGGCCAGCCTTTAGGACATTTTTTGCAGAATGAGTGCCACTGAATTCTGAGTAACTCTGTCCTCTAGAGCCGCTATCCTAGAGCGAAGAGAGGATTGACGTATCCCGGTTGAGAAATTCCCCGGGTTGAACATCGCAGCAAGAGAATCACTGGTGTCCATCTAACCATCTACCCCTTGGGGGAAGAAAGTTTGCTAACGTCATTATTTGGTTTCCATGTAGAGACACGGCCTGGGTGACCTTCATTACAGGTTCTTTGGTGGGCTGGCCTTTTGCCTGGTGGGGTATAGTATAGTGGAGATGCATGTATGATGTTTTTCCCACCCTTTTATGTTGGTGACACTTGGCCCCCATCTGTAATGCTTACGTTGCCTCTAAGCTACATGCATCATATCTCTCTGTCGCCTTGAAGTTATGGCCTCGCTTCCTGCCATTGCCCTTCTTGACAGAGGCGTCCGTGACCACATCAGTGCCCGACTCGTGGGGTGGCTTTCAGGGAAAGGCATCTTGCGTGAGAATGACGTCGCCAGCCAGCCTGCCTTTTAATTGCACCCCTCTAAAATCGAAATGTCAAATTATGCCAAAGAGCGGCAATTAGGCAGCGTTTTATGACCGTCTAACCCTAAATTGCACCTTCCTGTCTCTCAGGCGGCACGCAGGGCTGGGAAAACACACGCCTTAAATATGTCGCACGTGTGCAAGCCTGTTGCCTCGTTCGAGCTCCTTCGTTGTTAACTTTTTGCAGATGCAACCGAAAATTCGGCTTGGGGGACTAGCGTCATCTTGAGCATTGAAGGGTAATCTATACATGGGACAGTTCAGCCTCTGTCAGTTTTCTCGTCTGAGAAAGACAAAGTTTGGTACCTAGGCTTCCTTTATGCGTTTCCATCTGCATCAGTCATCTGAGGAGTCTTACTGCTACATTATGAGAGCCATAGCAGGCAGACAGGCAGGATTAAGGTCTCTCTCTCTCTTTCTCTCTCTGTCTCACTCTATAACACTCTGCCTGTCCCGCGCTCTCTTTATTGTGCGGTTAAAACCGGGTACCTCCGAGCCCTCAGAGGCGGGAGAGAGAGGGGCCGGGCAGTTTGGGATGAGGACAGCCTCTGGATGGGGTCCAGGGTCCTTCCCCGCTGCAATTCCAGGCCGGGCTTTTGGAGTGTACCTCCGGTCTGAGAGGAAGGATTTGATCTGGTTGGCAAACGTGGTTGGTTGGTGGGTGGGGGGGGGGAGCTGTATAGTTTGACTTGTTGCACCAGAAGTGCAAACAGAGGCAGATCTGAGTAGGATCGTCCATTCGGGGCAGCAGGATCAACCGCCAGATGTGCTGTCGCTCAGCCTCCCACCAGCCCGGCGGACATCACGGACAGCTCAGCTCGTCACCTGCTCTTCTCTGTTTATTATTTTATCTTTTCTTTAAACGGCTGCTCCCGCTTCTGTAGCGTCTGCACATCTGCTCATCCAGAGCTGAGCCTGTGTGAGGCTGATAAGATACACTACCCCCCCCCTTTCCACAACCACTTCCCCTTCCCAGTGGAAACACTCTTTCCTGCCCGAAAGCAACTCTTCAGAGTAAACAAGGCACAGTTGGGCTACTGAGGCTCCGCCTTCCTGCTGCCGGCTTTGCTACCCACGCGCTCGGGGGAACTTTGACATCAGGCAGAAGGTCAACGAGGCAGAACGCTGCATTTGGGCCCGGAGAGGGGGAGAGTGAAGGCATCCACTCAGTCCCTGAGATAGCGGGAATAGGCTGCGATGAAAGAGCACAGCCGGCCGACCGCGGGACCCCCGCACCGAGTCCTGCCTGCCGGCAACCCCCTCCAGGCTGATTACGCCTCCATGTGTCTGCTTACAGAGGAGTCCTATCAGAAGTTGGCCATGGAGACTATGGAGGAGCTTGACTGGTGCCTGGACCAGCTGGAGACCATCCAGACCTATCGCTCCGTCAGCGAGATGGCTTCGAACAAGGTAGGGAGCACCTCTGAGACAAACTCACCCGGTTTCGAACTCGTCCCAAAGCTCGTGAAACAAGGATACCGGTCAGAGTTGATACACGTGCGTCTGTGGGCAAACGAGAAAGTATTCAGTAGGTGATTAGCTATTACAGTTTCACTGAGATTTATGAGTTGGCCAGTTTGCATAAGACTCTTTTCAAACGGGATTAGCAGCTGACAGAAAAAAATTGCGTGCCGGTGAGTTTTATTGCAGTAAGAGGAAGCAGGAAACCAACACCGTAATTTGTATAATATTAATGCCAGCCGAAGCATCCGTCACTCTGAGAAAAATAAAGGAAGTGAATCATCATATTTAGAAGTGAGTGATGTCAGGTGTAGGAGGAATGGCTGTACTGTGAAATGACCAGGAATGGTCTGCATTAAGTATCAATATAGGAGATTGTCTACAGCACATATGTGTGTGTTATTTAAGTCATTTGGCTACTGGTTTTGTTTATTTATTTTTTTTTTAACTTATTGGTCTTTTATTTTGAGGAGATGGAGGACATGAAGCTTCTGGAGGAAGTTTTCTTTTTTGAATGTTTGAAAGTGTGATTTTTGGTCGCGCACATGCTTTGTGGAGAGCATGAAAAGGCAAACGAGAGATCGATGGCATGGCCAGGCAGTGGGACGCCTGTTTACTGAATGCCGAATGAAACGGTGAGCGGTGCCAAACAAACCCAGCGTGCCCAGACCCCTGAAAGCCGAACTGCGTTAGATTCTCGTCCTCTGCGCCAGGCCCGAAAATCGAAAAGGCAGCTGTTTTAAAGTGTGACTTGGATTTCCTGTCTTCTCCATTCCTGTTCCGCCAGACTACAATGGAATGAATCAAACACCGTTTTTTTTCCTGTATTATTATTGTGTGATGTCATCAGGACATAAAATAGAGAAGTTCTGCTCGAGTCACTTCAGGCACAGGGCCAGAAGGCAGCGCAATGGCCGGTTGAGTCTCTTGGCTTTGATGGACGTGCTCGGGCAAGACTCAGCCTGTTGGAGGGTGCCCCGATCTCTCGCTGTTAAAAAAAAAAAACCTAGCTTATTCAAAACCAGTGCTGTAGATTGAGTTATTCAGTCAAATCCGCACACGTTACTGTCACTCGCTGGCATGTCCGACTAATTGCCTTACTCTCGGGTATTTTAGAAGGACAGAAAATAGTCCCGTTTGGCTTCAAACCATTAAGTGACTTAAGCTTATTTTAAGCCCCTATTTCAGATGCTGTAGAGAAATCTGAGGTTTAAATGATCTACTGTTTTAAATTAAATGAAGATTTTGTTACATATACCTCAGGACTCATTGTCATATTGCCAGAAGCCATTGGGGCATAAATAAGGGGAAACTGCATTGTGAGTTAATTAACAAATACCACCCTTGTTAGCGCACATTCCACTGAACTGTAGCGTCTCTATAGGCTGTTTTTGCAGGTCGACTTCCTTCCCATACTGACGCTACTAGATGTGTTTATGAAATTTCATCTGTCGTTATTCATCTCCTGTGACGTCTGTGGCTCATTTCTGTGCCAGTGTCATGAATGCCTTAAACCGGTTGACAGGATTTCTGTTGTAATTGCTGGTAAAATGATTTTCAAAGGAATAGTTTGATTTGTTCCAACAGGGTGTATTTGTTGCACTTTAGTTCTTGTAGCTGAAATCCTTTAAAAGTATTTAAAATTGTAGAAATTAGAATGTGAATGTCGCTTTGTGTTAGTAGTGTTTTGGCGTATTCAGTCTTGTGTACATTTAAATGTAGTGTTCTGGAAAATTGGTAAAGCTGAGTTAAGGAGTATTGAACTTTGTTTTCATTTTGTTTGTGTGTGTGTCTTTTTTTTTGGTCTGTCAAGGCTGATCAAAGACTAGCTTTGGGGGTGGGTAACTGTGTCACTGTATCTTATTTCAGTTTATTTTTCACATAACTATTCATATTCATGCTCGTGGATGGTTTAGGCCGTGAAAGAAAGTGCAGGCGTACAGGTTGTTTGCGGGTGCTTTATGACCCCCAAACAAGACAACTAAGGAATTCTCAACTTTTGCAATACACGACTACAGAGGTACATGAGGCCCATAGCAGGTTCCACCTGAGGCTGTGGCTGAGGGGGTGTGGGCGGGGCCAGGGGGCAGGCGGTGGACGTTGCCAAGAAATGGCTAGACACGCCGAGGAACTCCAGCCAACGGGGCAGCGATAAAAGGGCGTGTGGCCTAAGGCAGTCACAGTTGCGTTAGACACACAAATGCACGGCTCTCTGAGTCAGTATTTCGTTACCAGACTTGGGCACAGAAGCACAGATCTCCTCAGACACCCAGATTCCCATTGCTCCAGCCCTTGGGAAAGCTGCCTCCATGTGTGGTACCGCTTCTACCAAAATGGGACTGCACTGTCCTGCGAAGAAACACAAACAGTTTGGGATAAATTCCGCCCGGAGACAAGTGAGTTTTACCAAGCTGTGGCATGTGGTGGATTTTCATTTAAAACTTTTGCTTTAAAGTTTGTTTGCTCTTTTCTGGTTTTCTGGAGCAGAAATAGGATTTAAGACTTTTAACAGTTTTGGTTGTTTTGGGAAGGTTATCTGGTCTTACTGCACATTGTACTAGACTGTGGTTTTGTGTCAATTTTCCTGAAAAGTTTGTTTTGTATTGTCAAAATGTCAAAATAGACTTATTATTAAAATTATTTTTGTCTTGTTTTTTTATTATTATTTTTTGACTGCCTTATTTGGGCAGATTAATTTCCTTTTTGGAGGATAAATGTAATAAGGTTTTACATTCTCAGAGTATGTTATATAGGAGGGTGCGCTTACTTGCTTTGGAGTGTCGGACAGTGTTAATTTGACTTTGCCCCTATTGTGACAAAAAAGCCCTGGTTCTTTTGTTATATGCACGTGACATGAGAACAGTTATATTGTTCCATAGCTTACCTACATCATGAGTGACATGAAAAATGCACTTAGAAAGTGGGAGTTGTACACTATCTTCTTCATTTGACACATTTCCGGAGAAACGTATTTTTCCCTGCAATAATTAAAGGGTGAATTAGGGAAATGCAGGGTAAAATAATTGTCTTGACATATGAAAATACGATATCGAAAGCCAGAGAAAATAAAAGGATTCCACTGAATTTTCCAGCGTCTTATGGTAAATCCTGAATTGCTCATTAATTAGATAAGAGGTTTTCCTGGAGCACAAGGTTTCTAAGCTTCGCGTCCAAATATTTGCAGACTTCCTCTCTTTTGGAAATTAAGATGGGATCTTCTTACTCGGTTCTGGTGGTGGGGGGGCTGGATGCCAGAGACTCTCCAAGGCTGCATGGTGGAGTTCTTTAATTTGGGAACAGAAGTCGAGAGGACAAACGAGTCCTCACAGCCATAAACTTTCTTAAAACTCGTAACGCGTAACTTTAGCTAAGATGGAAAATACTTGTTTTAAAAAATTCAAGGAAAAAAGCACCGACTGGGATAAAAAGGTATGGGAAGAATTAAAATGATCCCGTTTGATTCAGTTAATTATATAACGCAAATGTAACTGCTCGGTAATTCTGTATGAAGTGTACCTCAGCTATGTGTATTTTTTCCCACGGGCGCGTTAATCTGTGCGGTGACACAGCCTGATGCTGTATTTGCGCAATGGCCGGGATGGGAAGCGCCCGTGACTCACAAATGAGAGCAAACATTTGGGTTCGGTGTCCGTCATGAAGGTGGCTTGCATCATGGCCCACCTCGCCTTTGTAAACGGATGCGCTTTGGACATGTGCGAAAATCCAGTGCGGATGAATAAACGCAGTTGCTTAATTGTGTACATGTTGCATACTTAGGGCTTGAAGCTGATTTTAACGGATCCGTATAAAGAACGTATCCTCGGCTGGGACGGGAAACAGTCACACGGTCATGTTAGGCAGGAATATCCCACGTTTAGTTACAAAGTTGGTCTGATTTTGCTGCTTAGTGCAACGGAAGTTTACGTAAAGAAAATAAACCTCGAATCTTCGCCATTTTACAGTAAATAGTAAGATTTTTTTTTACTTCGATTGATTTATTCACATTTTAACCAGTGACGCTGTGTTTTGTTTTATCAATAGCTATTTATTGAAGCATCTTATGACTTTAGATATAGAATTCTGATTCGGTCTGCCTATTCAACTGGACACTGCAACAAATAATCCTTCTGATAACTTTTGTGCACCAATCGCTGGCTCTCTAAAGAGATGCCCCTGGCTAACTTGCACACCTGTGCATGCTACCTAATAAAGGGACGGGGTGTACGACGGCGACACAGCGTGCTGTGTTCGCTCACAGTGGAGGGGATCCTTTAACAGAAATGCCGTCGCTCGTTCACATGGCGTGCCCACAGACTCCTGTGTCTTCTGCGGCAGCCATAGGCGGTGGTACTGTACGAAAATGCATATAAATATCAGCGGTAGAAAGAAGCGATTATAAATTTCAATCTAAATTTTAACTGGGTCCTGCATTTATAAAATAATGTGCATTTAAAAAACGCAAAGATAGACTTCTGAAATTGACATTTAGTTTTAACAGCGTATGTTTTTGCTGGCAAGGGTACATGATGGGTTTTTTTTTTGCATTAAATCGCATATTTCTAATGAATAAGTTGACAAACAGGCAGGTCGCATCCCGAAAACTGCTCAGAAAGGGGGAACCTCGCGGAGACAGCCTCGGCGCGTTACGTCACTCTGTTGCCATGGCGTTCTCGCTGGCTGCGGCGGAGAGAGTGGGAATGATGTCATCGTCAGAGATACAGTTGTCCTTAGCTGTCCGATGAAAGGGGGTAAAATGGCTGTTCAAATACAGTACAAGACAGACGCAGGAGAGGAGAGGTCTGACAGTCGAGGGCGAGGGGGCAACTGGGGGCGGGGTTAGTTGTAGCTTGGTACAATTTAACGACTTCTTGGTAAAGTGAGGGAGTCCTCTTGGTAAATTTTGCAGTGGGGGCCCCCTGCCGTCAAGGGCCTTAAGAGAGGTTTCTCCTCTGTCACCGCCCCCCCCCACAACTCCTCTACTACTGCGGACACGTCCAACCTTTTTACATTTTTAAAACAGCCCCTAATTTTGAAGAAGTCCTAAATCAGTATCATCACGATGCACAGTTACATAGCATGAGGCCCAAAGAACTCTGTGTGAAATAAATTCCACTAATTTATATCCTATAGCTGCCAAGGTAAGTATTCCAAAATGTTGTCAAAATGTAGATTGCACTCAAGATTGCAATTGCTATAAATGAAATGACAGTGGTACAGTTTTTTTTTTTGTATTTAAGTGCTTTAATTTTGTAAATGTTTCCAATGAGGAAACAAAGGTAAGGGATGAAAGCTCAGCGAAGCAGGTGGCCTAAAAACAGCCCTTCTAATTGGCCAGCACGGAGCTGCAGTGCCTGGGCATCCTGCAGCCGTTTTGCATAACTAAGCAGGGGGCTTCCTCCATTTTCTGTCAAATCATGCGCGCTGTGCAGTGATGTTGCTGGGGATGGCAGGCTAGAAAGGGAGAGAGAGAGAGAGAGTGGGATGAGAGAGAGGGGGGAGACTTGCGGCTCAGTGTGCATTGGAAGAGGACTAATCCATAGAAGGAAGCTCCCCCCAGTGCCAACTCCCCCACCTTCTAGCAGCAGAGCATCCTGGATTTTTTTCCCCTCCTCCATAATTCATCAGATTTCGGAGCCGCTTCTGCTGCATCGGAGCCGTCCGGCTGGATTTCTGTGCAACGCTCCTGGCTTGGCCACTCGGACTCTTAGCCCCCCTGTTCTCCATCGGCCCTCCCTGCATGCTCGCCTTGCTCCCTGCCTGATCTCTGCATCCTGTCCTTTTTGGGGGCACGACGCGAAAAAAGCTGACGACCCCCACTGTAGAGATGGGGCGCACGAGTGAAGCGCCGGCAGACGCGGACAGCGGAACGATCACACTCGAATCCGGGTGGTTCCAGAATTGCTGAGCCTACGGGACCGGAGTGAGGATATGGTCAAAGGGGGGGGATTTCACTAGAGGAATCCCGTTTGCGCTTTCTGGTGTGGAAAAGGGCTGCTGGCTTTTGCTACATTGGAGTCCAAAATGCCTGAGGCAAATTACCTGCTATCCGTGTCCTGGGGTTACATTAAGGTGTGTAAATGGATGGCCGTCTCTCGCTAATGATTTAGGGGCTTGGAACCCTTTGTGTGTGGGGAATGGGGGGAGGTGATGTGGATTTTATCAGCTGTGGGACTTGATGTTCGATACAGTGTCTGTGAGCTGCTGAAACTCCATCTTGAACTAGTCTGCTGGTCGAGGAGACTGAAGGCATCCTAAAGGAGAAATTCCAGGGTGTTGAGGATGGGAATTTGTATTAGAGAAGCATGAGAGATCAGTTTTTTTATGTCACATTGCTGGTGTTTTTGCACAGTTGCCTTGATTTGGAATTTGGTTGTAAACCGGTGTAGCCCTCCATGTCCGAGTGTCATTAAGAGAGTAAAGGATGCATCCGTTCATGTGGATTGACCACAGCCTCCCTGTTAATGTCTCTTTGATTGCACTAATAGCAGTCCAAAACCCGAGCCTCGGTGCAGTGAATAGGGCTGAGCACACGCTTACCCATGGGGTCCATTTAAAATGAAATGCCGTGTCTGTCGTGGTGGATCTTCTAGACTGGAATGATGTATGCTAATTGCACCTCTCTACCGTCTTTTCCAGTTCAAGAGGATGTTGAACCGGGAGCTGACCCACCTGTCGGAAATGAGCCGCTCTGGGAACCAGGTGTCCGAGTTCATCTCCAACACCTTCTTAGGTAAACGACAGTGATGGGCATCGCAAGAGCCATTGCGGCGGTGCAGGGGAGTGCTGGGGGCGGAGCGGGAGGAGGGGGGGTCTGCAGAGCAGACCAGTGCTGTATTCTCTCCTGTCGGAAAAGCTTTGAGGTGATGGTTCGGTATTTTTGGATGCGCCACAGAGGTGGCAAGAGAGTTGAGCAACCAACGGGCTGGTCACGTCTCCAGGTGTCCGGTCCAATCCCAAACAGCCACACATGCAGCATGCCCCCCACCTCTCTGAGGTTTATGACACACTTGCCCTCTCTACTTCCCAAATCAAATATATTTATTGCCTTTAATTTTACTGAAGCAAAAGTCTCATAGAGTTGGGGTGCGGTTGTGGGGGGTATCACAGGTGTTTGGGCAAAGTCCCCAAATCTGCATGAAGAATGCATTTCAATCCAGCCAAATTCTGTTTGCTTTTATTGGCGCTGTGGTGAGAGGGGACGGAGTGGGGGGGGGCATTGGGTGGGTGTGAGCATCATGCCGCAGAAGCAGAGCTGCTCCACACCTCACCCCCAAATCCTCAGTTAGTGCCAGGATGCAGACACCATCTTGGCTTCCCTCCGCTTTAACCTTTTTGGCCTCCTTGAAATGCGACATCGCATGTCTGAAGCATCGCAACCACAGGGAATGGATTTTAAAAAGCATGCATGATAGAATTGGAATCCAGACGGGTGCAAACGGCGCTTGTATAAAGTACCCCTGCACATAAAATTATGTGAAAAAACAACAGTGGAACACGGGCAGTGTTCCGAGGGGGGTCTGATTCCCCCCCCGCCAAATGAGACAGTTGCGTGAATAATTTATGAGTGGCGTCAGCTGTTCAGGACACGTGAGATGATGTGCCAGGAAAAGCGCATCCGCAAAAAAAAAAAACCTGCTGAGACACAGTCGCGGAACACCCTAAAATGGTCGCCGCTGCATTTGGGCTATTGGGGGGGATCTCTTCTCGGCGGAGTATAGCCTCTGCGCTCAGTCCATTAGATATGCAGCCCCTTTTCAGATACCCTGGATTCTACTGAATTGAGGGACTCAGTGATAAGGTAATAATCCAGATTAATGTTCCACTGGAGATGCTAATGAATAATTAGCCATACTCTGCTGCGCTCCAAAACTAAATGTCGTAGCTGTATTGCTCTGTCATTGAGACGTTTTATTGCTGATATCTTTGATCTAGCTGGAAGGGAGAGAAAACGCCCGTCACCTGAATTAGTGTCACGGTAACTGAATGTCCTTTGGTGGGGAGTGGGTATCACAGATTAAATAGCACTTGGGATTTGAATCTGAGTCAAGGAACGCCTGTCAAACCTCAGAAGCCGCTGCAGCATTAAAGGTCGCGATCCTGCAGTGTTATTTTTTTCCCCACCCACGCCAAATTCAGCTAGATATTATAAAAAAAAAAATAGAGATCTTCTTTGAGATGTCAAGCACGGGCACGATATTTTGGGGGTGGTCAGGTCAAGAATCTGCCAAAAAATGGAGATCCTACCATCCAACGGGGAATCTGCTCACCCGGCAATACCGATTAAACAGCTTGATCCAGAATACACATCATATTTAGGGTTCCTAGTGTGGCAAACAGCTGCTGACATCACCCGGAGAAACAGGAGATACCCAACCAGAGACTCCATGATCAAAATCTTTGAACGTTATTCTTCTCGTCAAATGAAGATTTTGAAATTTGATATTAGATTTGGAATCTGAGCAGTCTTGGAGGGATCGTGGAGTTCGCTGTTTGATTGGTCAAGATGTTTATGCCATCTGCACAGGGGAAATTTGTGGATTCTGCGATGCTTTTGTTCTTTTCTGTTGCCTGACATTTGTGTATGGGGTGGGGGTGTTATTTGTGTGGAAATAAAATGTCTGAAGCAGCTTTGAATAAAAAGCTGAACCGCTCTTTTTTTTGACCCCCCTCTCTTCAGACAAGCAGAACGATGTGGAGATCCCATCTCCCACTTCCAAAACGCGGGAGAAGAAGAAGAAGCAGCAGCTGATGACCCAGATCAGTGGGGTGAAGAAGGTGACACATGGCCCGAACGTCTCCAACTGCAGCATCCCTCGCTTTGGAGTTAAAACTGACAAGGAGGAACAGCTCTCGAAGGTAATATCCCCATTTCTAAACAACACAGTTCATGATTGACTGAGAAAATACTTAATGTTCCAATAAGATTTCTCCTTTTGATGTTGTTGCTAGGTGCTATACAAAAGTAAGCTGAATTGCATTGAATGGAATTAGTGCTGTCCTGATGGTGGACCTCCTTACAGAAAACACTTACTGTTGCCCTTTCTACTTCCTCCAGGAGCTAGAGGACCTCAACAAGTGGGGCCTCAACATTTTCAAAGTATCTGAGTACTCCAGCAACAAGCCACTCACATGCATCATGTACGCCATCTTTCAGGTCTGTGCCTTCTTCATTTATAGTTTTTTTCCTCCTCTCTTTCTCTATACACCATATATTTACTTAATCTCGTATATAATGATTTATATAAAAAAACATATATATCCTCACACTGTAGTCATTCTTGAAGATGACCGGTACCTAGTGCATGCATTTTTCAGGTGAAGGGACATTCCACACATCTAATTTGGTTCTCACACGCTCTCAGTTACACTTACACAATAGTATAATTGTGTTCCACCCCCAGTAACAATATTTTTACTTTTGCAGGAAAGGGACTTGATGAAGACGTTTAAGATCCCTGTTGACACATTTGTGACCTTCATGATGACGTTAGAAGACCACTACCACTCTGACGTGGCTTACCACAACAGCCTGCATGCAGCCGACGTGGCCCAATCCACACACATCCTCCTCTCCACACCTGCTCTTGATGTAAGCACCCCTTCCCCCAGCGCACGTTCTCTCAGACCTCCATCACATCGCTCTAACCTCTAGTGGTGAGGCAGAATGTATGACGGAGTTCAGCTTTTCATTTGGATGTTTCATGTCTGTACTTTCATATTTATTTATGCAAGGTCTGCTAGTCTGGAGGAGGTTCAGCGCATGTTCTATAAGAAAGACAATGTTTTTTGCACAGAACTGTTCATCTCTGCCTATTTTCTATGGTTTGTACTGAAGTTTGTTGGGGAAATGTCAACACGTCTAGTGGGATAAGTTCAATGGGATTAACTGTTCCATAGTGACTTACCTCCTTCTGCACCTACGTCAACAGGCCGTCTTCACAGACCTGGAGATTCTTGCTGCCATCTTTGCCGCAGCCATCCATGATGTTGACCACCCAGGAGTCTCCAATCAATTTCTAATCAACACCAGTGAGTGTTTCCTCCTTTTTTTGCAATTCCGGAAGAGATCAGGCCGGGACTCCTATCTCAGGCCGGAGGATCGACACCATTTGCGATTGGCATGCTAATCGTTCCTTACCTTGCTGCCTGTTTATGTACAGATTCAGAGCTGGCCCTCATGTACAACGACGAGTCAGTCCTGGAGAACCACCACCTGGCCGTGGGGTTCAAGCTGCTACAGGAGGAGCACTGCGACATCTTCCAGAACCTCAACAAGAAGCAGCGGCAGTCTCTACGGAAGATGGTCATTGACATGGTAAGGAGGTCGACTCACAGATGCCATGCAGTTAACGCTTACGGCTCCCAAGAAATAGAGCTGACGAGTGGGCTTCCTGTACCTCTTCCTCAAGGTGCTGGCAACTGACATGTCCAAGCATATGAGCTTACTGGCAGACCTGAAAACCATGGTTGAGACTAAGAAGGTGACCAGCTCCGGAGTGCTGTTGCTGGACAACTACACAGACAGGATACAGGTATGGTTTTACCACCTCAGATGGTATCTAGAGAGCCAGCTAAATGTGTTTGCAAAGTAATTAGTCATGATGTCATGTCTGGGGTTACCTAACAAGGCACTCTTGTCATCTGGATGACGAATAGGTCCTCCGCAACATGGTTCACTGCGCGGACTTGAGCAACCCCACCAAGTCCCTGGAACTGTATCGACAGTGGACGGATCGAATCATGGATGAGTTTTTTCACCAGGGGGACAAGGAGCGGGAACGGGGCATGGAGATCAGCCCCATGTGCGACAAACACACGGCATCTGTGGAGAAATCCCAGGTGAGTTTGCCTTTAATTTTACTGAAGCAAAAGTCTCATAGAGTTGGGGTGCAGTTGTGGGGGGTATCACAGGTGTTTGGGCAAAGTCCCCAAATCTGCATGAAGAATGCATTTCAATCCAGCCAAATTCTGTTTGCTTTTATTGGCGCTGTGGTGAGAGGGGACGGAGTGGGGGGGGGCATTGGGTGGGTGTGAGCATCATGCCGCAGAAGCAGAGCTGCTCCACACCTCACCCCCAAATCCTCAGTTAGCGTCAGGATGCAGACACCATCTTGGCTTCCCAAATTCAGCTTAATTCATGACTAGATTCTTGCAGGAGTTGCCTTCTTAGCTTGATGGTTTGGAGTCGTCTTCCATTGCGTGATTTGGTTTGGCCTTTCTCACAGGTGGGCTTCATCGACTACATCGTACACCCTCTGTGGGAGACTTGGGCAGATCTGGTACACCCAGATGCACAGGATATCCTGGACACGTTGGAGGACAACAGAAACTGGTACCAAAGCATGATCCCTCAGAGTCCATCGCCACCATTTTACGAGCAAGACAAGGGCGCCGGCAATGGAGACAAGTTCCAATTCGAGCTGACACTGGAGGAGGAGGACTCTGATGGTACGGAGCGGGATGAGCAGAGTCAGGGGGAGGACAGCCCAAGCGGAATGCGGTCTTCCCCGGTGTACTGTGAAGATCCAGGGGCTGAGGAGGAGCCCCCAGAGCCCACACACATCGAGATCATCACGCAGGATGCGTCGCCCGTCGATACGTAGCCTCCGTCGTGTGCCCCAACCGTGGCGTTGCCGTCAACGTTGGCAAATCGAGCCGTGAGGAGGAATCCCACGGTCCTGCTTTTTAGAAGCCTGGGTGTTGACTTTGGCTGGACCGGAGCCGTTTTCTGGGGTCGGGAATGGACGGTGTCAGTGGAATCATGAAGGATTTCTGGGGAAATTGCTGCAGTCACTTGGAACTGGTTGACAGCTCATGCCATGTGACAAATAGATGTGGGAGTAATGAAGGAACAAGACCAATCAGGAACCTTTAGTGGACTCACGTTGTGTTGCTGACACTACTGAGAGATTTTTCCCAGCGGGTGTCCCTTTTTTGTAATGGGATATCATGAGGTAGCTTACGAACTACTGATATACAAGTATTTGTACCGCACACAGTTTACTCTTTTCTGTCACATTTGTCTAAAGACTATGTGTGCCTTTTTTACAGTTGTCTTTCTAAGGTTTTTTTTATTTATTGAACACAGTCAATGTTTAAGGATGTTTTTAACTGAAGGCTCAAGAGCAGAATATATTGTTTCTCGGTTAAAGAGAGAATACAAGTCTTCCTTATTGCTGATTTTGGGCAATATCTAAGCTAATACACACTGGCTTTCTGGATGGACGTTCAACAAAACATTTATTCCCACTGAAGCTTTCTGGCGTATTTGTACAACAGTCAAGCGAGATGGAAACAAAGGGGGGCAAATGGACATGTTTTAATATGAGCACAATGCTTTATTTTATTTTTATTTATTTATTTTTTTATACCGGGACTGATAATTCTTATATGAACACCCAGAAGATTCTGATTTCAAGGCAGAACAGCAGAGTTCTAACAGTGTAAATGTGCTATAATTTAGTCTAAATTTTCCATTTGTTCAACACATAATTTTTTTTCCCTTAGTCTTTTCCATTCAGTTTTCCTCTGGTTATACCAACTCAGACCCAGAAGAATTGGGAATTAAAGACCAAACGGTTAGTAATTTTGGCAGTGTAGACTTTAGCCCAAAGTTGAGTTAAAAAGGAAGTTTAGACTCAGTACAAAGAAAGTCCTTCTTAGTCTTTCAAGCTGCAGCAGTTTTGCACATTTGACAGTTGTCAGTCATCCCAAGGAGTAATTATTTTCGGGCAACTGAGGGTTTCGGATACAAGGAAATATTTTGTGCTTCTAGGTAAATAATATGTAATTATATAATATGCAACTGTAAAACAAAATATCTAGACCGCCCAGTTTACCCATGACTTGAAACGTGATATTGCAATTAGTTTTTTTTAATGATTTTCTTTTAGGACGATAAAAATTTTTTTCGTAGTATCTGCGCAAATAAATCCGATGCGTAAGCAAAAATGCTATTGTCTTCGCTTATTCACGGCATGGTCTTTTAAGTTTTTTCCAATATGGGTTCTTTTTTGGGAAAAGAACACTAAACCCCCTCCCCCCCCCCCCCCCCCCCCCCCCCCCCCCGGCCCCCGGCGGCGTCCAGCCGTCTTGTTCCCGGAATTGTCTTTTAAGTTTTTTCCAATTTGGGTTTTTTTTTGGAAAAAAAACACTACCCCCCCCCCCCCCCCCGGGACTGGCCCTGACTGAGTGCTCTTTGAAGCAGAACAGTACTTTCTGTTGGTATCATTTCTCTTTGTAAGTTGCGCATGACAGAACTTTATTTTTCTGAAAACCATACACTTAAAGCCGTGTCGTCTTCTGCGCATTGAAGTAGGCTAAAATGGAACCATTCAAGGAACGTGACTCCATGAACATTGTCTCTGTCCGTGTGTGTGTGTGTGTGTGTGTGTGTGTGTGTGTGTGTGTGTGTGTGTGTGTGAGAGAGAGAGAGAAGTGTGTGCTTGTTTCTTCATGTTTGGAGGCGGTGACTTTAGCCACATCGTCTCTTCTCCTTGCACCTGAGCCTATGTTGGGTCATTTGCTGTTTATAACAGTGTATTTTAATACTTTTCCTTGTAAATAAAACAATGTTTCTTGTAAATTGTATTTTTAATTTATATGCACTAACGTCACCTAAAAAAATAGGGACGTTAACACGTGGAAGGCTCTGAGTTAGAGTCTTTTTAACAGAATATATATATATATATATATATATATATATATATATATATGTGCGTGTGTGAAT
>JAAGVU020000043.1:8139140-8165570 GCA_011763525.2 Mormyrus iriodes | reverse complement strand
AGAGGTTATAACACGGGGGGCTCTGTGAGAGAGAGTCTTTTTAACAAAATATATATATATATATATATATATATATATATATATATATATATATATGTGCGTGTGTGAATATATATATATATATAATTTTATTTTATTTTTCTTCTTATTTCTTTTTAATATTGCACATTTGAGTGCCCTGAACAGTAGCTAAAAGAGACATACTCAACCCATAGGATGCAAAAGATGTGTAATCCTGCTGACAAATGTACAAACTGGCAAGAAATAGAGGAAAAAAAGCTGTGCAATTGGTTTAGTGCCCATAGGATGCTTGTGAAGCCTTAACTTCTAACTACACAAACAGCTAAGCGTTATGAATTCAGATCACTGTTCATCTCGAACAAAATAGCTCATTAGCTTGTTATAGCGTGACAAACATCAATACACAGCTGTGTAGGGAAAGAATGTAAATTAAATGAAAATATTGGTGGCATGTTTCAATTACTATAAACACCAATGTGAACTGATATGACACACAAATTGTGATCTCGTAATTCTTGTGCTAATGTGAACTATTTTCTGACCAGATGTGTTAGCAGTTTTAAAAATCAAGTTGTCTGTTTTAACATCATAACCTATGTTCAAGCTTTTGGTCCAAATAGTATCCAAATGGTTTTCCAAGATAGCACTATCTGCATGACCAATGGGTTTGTATGTCTGTTGAACACTGCGTTGTTCCAGGTGGTTATTTTAATGTTTTTTCCAAACGTTTCACACAATGTATGGTATAGTATTGTATATTGTGTTCTACACAATCTTAAATACTTTTTCAACAAAGTTATTAAAAAGAAAGCATGACTATATTCTTGTTTGACGTTACATGTTTTCCATTATCCATCATTGATCTCAGATTAAATTTGGCTGATTTTGGCTGATGTCCTGGGTTTTGGATTTTGCTTTTTTTCCCAGTTTGAAATCTTAGATGATTTCCTGAAAAAATGGCAGTCACCAGGCAACGGCACTGGGCACTGTCCGCTCGACCGTCTATTAAAGCAGCTTTCAACCCTTCACCTAATTTTTCGTTTATTCGTTCATGCTGCTGGAATGAAAACAGGAAACAGAGATCGCCCCTTAGATCACTTCTCTTGAAAATTCTGTGCAATCAGTCGCTCATGGATTGAGGTACTGATACTATCGGATCGTGATACCCAAATGGGGGGGGGGGGTATATAAACTACCAAATTACGTGTGATGACGAAAGTAGGCATGCAGGCACTGTAGCGTCGCCACGGGACATGCCTAATCCGACCAAAAATAAACAGGACCCCTTCCGAGTCCCATTCGAGCGGATGGGTCATGTATGGATAAAAACACTGGTTTCCGTTTCCCAGTAAGGATAGGACACAAGCCAAGAGATATAGCTGGCAAAGGAAGAGCCAGGCGGGGACAGCTGGGCTGGAAGTTTTATTCGTTTCTGCTCCGTTTGGTCCAAATAGCATCCAAATGCTTCACTGGCTAAATCCATACTTCTGGCGAATGCTCTGATAGGCTGCTTGCTCACCCTCCGCCATCCTATCCTGGAGCCGGTCCCCAGTATATGTCATCTGAGCCGTGTTGCCTCCAAATGCTTTGACGGTCGATGAAAACCTGAGATCTTCGGTCCTTGTATTTCTAACGGAGCTAGAAGTTGTGTAAGAGAAGCTGTTGAAAAAGGACCCCTCACCCCCCCTTAGGCATGCAGGTCTGGGGCGGAGATTTTAGCCGTGGGTGCACTTCGATGTGGGCCAGCTCTTTTGCGTCCCGGTGGGGAACTGTGAGTTGCTAAGAGATCGGAAAAGTCTGTTGTTAAAACACAGTGGCTTATGGCGACAGGGTCACTGACGTCAATGCCACAGTGGGAGGGTGAAATTAAAACCATTTCTGGAATGGCCATGTGCAAACCATAAACATTTGGATGAGGGCACCTCCACTTTGACTGGCAAGTGTCATTTCTGAAGCACAGGGAAAGTATAAAGCATTCCGAACACTATGTTTGCCTGTACAAATGTATATCCAGGACCTTTGAGGTTCCCACATGGATCAAATTTGTTTGCTTTTCACAAAAAAAAAACTGCAAGCATGAATCAGAGTAACAAATGATGTTCCCACAATTTGATTCTGCAGAAAGAGGCGTACACTAATTAACACATAGGAAGCATAATTCTCTTCAATTGCAACCATAAACCAGTCATGTGACCTCATACAGTTCTATTTTTGCTGCTGGCTAATTAGCAGATAAGATTGGGTGTATGTTTTTCACACACACAGGCGAGATTCAGGCCAAAAAGAGTGCCTTCTGCTAAAAATAGTGTTACTTGGGCAGCGGGCTCAACCGCTAAGAACGATTCTTCCAAGATGAAAGATGGCCATATGTTAGAATCTTTCTTGACGGCGGCCATGTTTAATTCAGGCACATTTATTCGTGACCGTATGCGTTTGTGGTTGTCTGCTTTCCGCAGTGGCGAAGAGCCAGACGCCTTGCTTGAGGATCTGCTGAGAAAGAGGAAATCTTAGAAAATAAAGGTCTGAGTGTCACAGCCCCTGTGAAACCCCACCTGCCATTTCTCCAGAAGAGAGATAAAATCAGGACCTTTCAGATTTTTATCCTGAGCTCACCTGTGCAGCAGAGAGTATGAGCAATCAGTGCATTATAAGGCTTGAAAGCGTGCATGGAAGCATCACGTTTCCATGCGCCACATGGGCTGATCAAAAATAGCCCAGATTTAGCATTTCTGTAAACAGGATTGGGTATGCTGCTGAATATTCAGTACCCAGTAGTCCAATACACAGAGCTTAAACTGCCTGCATTACTGCACGATGGAAAGTCATCACCTGGCGTCACGTGGCTGGTATACATCTCACATCTCGAGCGACACATCTCGCTCAAAGTCACCCATGATCCCTATCACACATGAAATAGCCCCTTTCACCCCCCTGAAGCTCATCAAGCTCCTATTTTCTGGATCTTGCATCTAATGAGAGACCCAACCTTGCCTGAAGGGAATCCATGGCAGTGACAGTTAACTGGTGTTGTCTGATATTATCTATTCCTCTTAAAAGCTGTTTTTTTTTTCATCTAATGGGCGCACAGCTGTCAAGAAATGCTGTCCCAAAAGTGGTTGTTTTGAATTTTTTTTTTCCATTGCATTGTAAAGTTTCAAGCGACCTTACGATATCATGACGTGGGTAAAACTGGCTACTGAATGAGGTTCATTGTGCAGGGGCGGACTCTGAGGACACAGCGGGGAACACTGCTACGGGGGCAATTTCAGCGGTGAACTCAGATGAGGACCAATGTTTAGACTAAGTCTTTTTCTTCCCCGTGACTGGACTCTGGAAAGCCTCGTAGCTCATTTAGCGTTGAGTGAGGACCGTTTGTATCACCTGACACTGAACGCCAGTCCATTTAGCGATGCTGAGAGCAGCCAGGCTTCTGAACCCAGTGTGGATGGGACTATTCCATGCTGTCAATCACAGACTGCTAATTAAATCAGGCAGTGATTGACAGCACACGTTAATACAGGGCTGGCACTGGAACCAACCTGATGGGCCGGGCCAAGATTTTCACAGCAGGGGTACCAGTAGCAACGGTAAAAGTTGTCAACTGGAGACCGAGGAGGTGATCATCCCTCATGGCACCCACGCTGCACTAACCCCACCCATGTTGAGTCACCCAAATATCTCACAAATAACATCCTAAACAAGATTTTACTCACCTCATGCATGGGATGGGCTGCTTAAGCATAGATAAAGTGAACAAATTTTGTAGACCTTGTTGAAGCCATATGGCAAGCGTGATACAAGCAGACTGGATGTGTCAGGCTCAATAAATCAGCCGCAGGCTTAGCTAGGTAAGTGTGGAAAGCCCAGTAGGCAGTGTACCTTTTCAGAAAATCACCAGTCATGTCAAAATATCCAGAGAGGAAAGGAGAGAAAGAGGCACTAATAGGATCGATGCTTATTTGTCCATTCTAATCTATTCGCATTTAATTTGGGCACCTGAAGTCATTTGCTGTGTGATGCAAGCAGGAGATCGGATGTGCATTAGCCGGCACTCTATTCTTATTATTCTATTTTCAGAAACATTAGTGATTCTCGTATTTTATCAGCTATTACAATGGGTATTATCACACAGGAGAAAGATATTATATTTGTCTTTGGCACAAATTTAATTTATCCCGTTTTTCTAGCTTTCAAAAAGGATTGTATTCTGATATACACTATATTGCCAAAAGTATTGGGACGCCTGCCTTTGCGGCCATGGAAGTGATTGGAACACCTGAATTCAATGATATGGAGGGGTGTCCCAATACTTTTCCCAATATGATGTATGAATAACTGCCAGTGGCCGGCAAATGTATTTGTTTTATCTGTCATTTAAACATCGTTTTAGTTGTTGATCTTAAGCATTTCAGTCACGTTCCTGCAATTCTCCGGCTACAATTTAGCTAGATGTTAATTATCTGGCTGCATGTGAGCATCAAAGTAACACTGTTTTATCTGTAACTTCATCTACTTCAAAAGTTACCCTTGGAAGTTGGATTCTTTTATCTGTTTAAGAATGTTAAGTTATAATGCCTTTAACTGGATAACTGTGTATTTGGCATTATTGTTATTATACTTACTATTGTGATGGTCATGACCAAGCTATTAGTCAGTAGTCTGTTGGGTGAACATACAGGTAGCTACGATAACCTGCACATAATGTAGAGCAGTTTTTCCCAGTCCTTGGGGACCCACAGTCGGTCCATGTTTTTGCTCCCTCCCAGCTCTCTACCAGACAATCCACATTTTTGCTCCCCCCCCCCAGCAGGACCGGATTGGGAAACACTGATGTAGATTATAGAAAGCATTGATATGATGTACAGCCTAGAAATAATGGGGCAAAACATCTGACTCCTGGATAAAAATATTTAGTGGTTGATTCCAGTCAGTCACTCTAAAGTGTAGCATTCTTTGGATCCCAACAGCATTTGTCCCACATACAGCATTTTTTTGAGACTGCGATGAAGGATGTTGATTGGTGCAACATCTGCAATCACATTTACCAAGTTATATATGTAGATGATACAAAGCAACTGCTAGGATGAGCTGCACGACCAAATTTGTGCGCTAGCCACATACTTTGCATTCAGGAACTGGAGAACAGTGGTTGCCATGACAACCGTGCAAAGGCTGTAGATCTCACTTGAATACATCTCAAGGGATGTATCTGCTAATACAGGTTTTTTTTATTTTAGGGGATTGCCGTATATGCGGTAGCTCACTTATTGGTGCCAGTATTCTATGAATAAATTGTACGAAATTATACGGCACACAATGATCTGTATTGCCTGGTAATTGCATTTATAGTTAGTGTCATTTTTTATGCTGATGGGGGGGGGCATAGCAAAAGGCAGAAAAGGGTGGGATTTGTGCCGCCACTGGAAATTTGCACAATTTGTTTGAGTCTTTATTTTTGCAAACACAATTTCCCATCATTATTCATTTCACTGTAATGGTATTGTAATTGTATGGTAATTGTAATTCTTGCACGTAAGTGTTCACAATCGCTAACACTGTGCTCTTGCCACATGCCAATAAAACTAGTTTGTGCTTCAAGGGGAGATGACCAAGTAACAGCCTAGCCGCCCTGGGGTAGTGGTGGCAATGGTGTAGGCCTGGTGGTGGAGGGGTGGGGGCGGTGCTGGTCTCAGTAGTGAGGGGCGGGATTCCTCTGGAGCCTCGGGTGGAGAGGACAGTGCCGGCAGATGGTCCCGCAACGCTGGCAGGCCGCCGTGTGACTCACCCTCGAGACGACTGAGAGAGGAAGCCTCCTCATAGGAGACCGTGACCCTAGAGCATGTCATTTTATTTTATTTCAGTTTTTTCGCATGCGAAGGTGGATGTGGCCTGCGGATGTGCCGATGAGAGTCTCTACTGTGCCAAAATGGGGTGTATGACGAGAGTGGGAAAACCCACATGCTCCAACCGAATTCTAACTCACCAGCATCGGGGAGGGGGGCTGGACAGAGCTTGCTGAGAAACATGTGAAGAACCGTTCAAACAAGTATTACGATATTCTTCCACTTCTGTTATTTTATTGAGCAGCACACTATGGCTTTTGAAAACACTTAAGCGTTCTTCACAGATTTGCTGTGCCTGATCTGGGATGAGACATTCAAGGGAAGGCTGCCTCTCCCCGCTGTCAGCTTCGAGTGTCGAAAAGAGGGGATCCTGTTTTGTCGTCAGTCCCTGGAAAAGTGCCTTTTCCAGACAGATCCCAGCTCCCGCCTTGTTAAGGAAGGACTGGGATCGAGCCCCCGATTCATCGCATAACCTGATGCGCCCTCCCCGTTTCTGTTTGCGTCTGCCGCCACCGCCGCCTGACATTGTTGTCTTTAATCAAGGAGCTTGTCAGCACCCGCTCAGCTTACTGATGGGGTGGGGGGGACATGGCATTTGGCCGAGGCGAGTAATGGGCACAGAAAATCATCAAACATTGACTGGCTGATTTTCCACAGCTTTATCTGATTCTTACAGGTCTTCATCTCTGAAGCCGATCTCGACCCCTCCTGGGAGAGACTTGGTTGGCGTCCCGCAGAGGAGGCCCATGCGCGTGGACTCTGCCCGCCTCACGTCCAAGCCAGAGAGTTCGCCGTATGTATCCCCCTCCCGCCCCCCAGGCCTTCATTACTGCCTGAAGTCAGGTGGGAATATGTTTAAAATGCATACTTCTCCTTTAAGCACGCTCATTTATTGCTCTGTTTAAATGTGACATGCAACAGATGTCCAAAATACCTTTGTTTGGGGGGAGGGACTGGTGTGAAATACTTTAGGTGTGAATATTCTAACATAGACTATGGAACTGGGGGGGCACCCAGGTAACTTCTGGTACATCATATAGCATGCAGTACTAAAGAATCATGGAAAAAAATACTTACAAATTATTTAATGCGAGCCAATAAATCGTCATTAATTGAATTATATTATTATTTTTTTTAACAAAAGCTTATATCTGAGTTTTTCAAAAGCAAATATTGGACAAAAGTGGACATAGAATGTTCTGGTAAAGCAGAGTATAGACATTCAAGTTCTCCCTGCTATTACAGTGTCGAGTAATGCCCTTCCTCTGCTGCATATGAAATTGTAGTGGCCATCGGTGTAAAGTTCAGATCTCCACCAGCCAGGCCAAAGAGGATAGCTGATACGACCAAGTTCTAAAATGTGTCCATTGCAAAAGACATGGTTTGCAACAGCAAATGTGCAGGTGACAGTGAGACGAGTGATTTCTTGGCAAAGCTTTCCATTTAAACTAAATGTGTGCCGTTTCACAGGGTGCTGCAACCCGCCCAGCATGTCCCAGCATGGCCTTTAACTGGTGACGTTAGAAACCTGCTGGCACAGTACCTCTGGCAGGAAGCAGCCATCCTTTGAGGAGAGAAGAGTCGGATGACTCAGAAGATTTACTTGTTGACCCCCATAGAGTGTCGTTGATACGGTTTCTTATCCATAGACATGAGGCACACCGAAATATCTATACTACCCGTCCCCTTTCTCAAAATGAGCTGGCTAAACATCCCCTTGAACTTCTCTGCATTTCATTCACTGGAAGATTTAGAACCACCATTCCCAAGGAAAGTTATAAATCTGATTCCCGACTTCAGCAAAATTCAAATAAAATTATATAACCTCAAAATGATTCAAGGCACCTCCGAAATTCCTTGAAAGATACATATTTTTTTTCCAGTTATTTACGTAGGAAATTATTTTCATGGATCAGTCAAACCACCACGGCCTGGAATCATTATGGTGCTGGATTCGAATTCTCTGGAAGTTGGGGGGGGCAGCTTTGCTCTGTTGTAGGGTCTATATGGGGAGGCTCATGTGGAATGCTTTGACCAAGGTCCATGAATGTATGAGCACGACTTCCTGATAAAATTAAGAACCACCTCCCGCCCCTATAGGACGGGGCTCTGTTAGGTGCCTGCGGAGGTCCTGCTGTCTTAGGGTGATAATGGCTCCCCCGTTCCATCCTCCTGTCTTTTTTAAGGATCGCTTATATTTTCCACCAGGAGTGATAAAAACAATGCTGCTGACTAAGTGGGCCACCTGGGGGGGGGGTCGTCTCCTTCGCAATGACGTGTGTGGGAGAAGCGGGGATTTCTGGTGAGTGGACATGAACAATAATAATTCCTCTAGTTTCGAAACGAGTGCGAGGTGGCAATAAATGACTGGAGAGAGATGCGCTTTAAATTTATTCCGCGGAGCGAATTGTCATAGCGACACTGCGGAGGTGCGGTTTTATTAACAGCTCCTAATGCTAATTCCCCCCCCCCCCCCAAACCGTCATCCTTGTCATACGTGGGAAGATGCCTTAGGGGCATTAGAACATTCCGGTTTACCTGGCGTCAATGTGTCAGTGGATCACGTGGGTGTGCCCTATATTTGTTCTCGCTCAGTGCCGAGAAAAGCTCAGAAATGCTACCCAGCATCAGCAAATGAAATAAAACAAAAAAGCATGCTCTTCACCATAAGGAGTAAAGATCAAGTCCGCTTTGGGCCCCAAAATAAAACGTCCAGAAATGCCAGTGGAAATATTACTGGACTTAGTAGTACATTTCTTTTTATGTATATGAGTACTCACGCAGACATAAATGAATGCATATCAGACGCTGAAAATGTTGAAGAGGTGATACTGTTTTTTTTTTTGCAAGAATAAATATTTTCATCGTGAGAATGTGGGAATGAGGTTGCTGAGATGCGTCAGAGCAAGGCATCTGTAAACAACATTCATGCCTGGGAGTTATTTCTGTCGACGACAGGGACCTCTTTTCATTTGGGTGGGGCCGGTGGCCCTATATGTGAAGAGAAGCCGCAGTGAACGGCCTCGGCGGAGCTGGACTACCTCAGGAATTCACCTGCTATACTCCCGAATGTGGGAAACCCACTACGAGATAAGGAGCCATTAGTTTGCATTTCGGCCACAGAACGGACTTCAATCCCCATCTTGCTGTCTGTCAACAGGCCGATTTTAACAAGGAGGCCCTCTTCCGCCACCCCTCCGCCCTTTTTTCTGCGTCTTTCCGGCCGGCTTGTGCACGTACGCCAGCGAAAGTACTGCGGGGCACTCCGCACGTTGCCCACTGACGAGCGCCAGCTCCCCGGGTCTGATGAGGGATGTCGATTGTGCCGTTTTGTTGTGACTGACTCAGCCTGAAAGAAAACAAAATTCCTCCCTTGCGATGGAAACGATAAGGAGCGACTGGCAACGCTGGGCCTACGTGCAGTTCGGAGGCTCCTCTTCATGGCCCGATGGTTGTCTAAGGGTGTGTTTACACATCTAGCCCTTTCAGGGGCTTTTTACAGCCACTGGCGCCTCCCTCTGACCGGGCCTGATCGTGCCGGCTTACCTCACCACGTCCGTCGGCCCCCTGCCCGTCCAGCCCGTGCGTTTCACCACGAGGAGCTGCAGCCTGAGTGATGTCAGGCACTCGCGGTGGTTAATGCCAGCGTAAAAGAACGATGTTCCTCGGCGCGAGGCTAAAATTAGCCTCATTAGCGATGGTCTCAGCAACGTGGGGGTGGGGGAGGCTGACAATAACGATCTCTGGGTAGGATTAACTGGGTCATAAAGGGCGTGTTTCGGCAAGTTATACTTTTACATTTGAGGGGCCATAGTAATATTTAATCATTTTCGTGTTCTGCCCACTGCAAACGTTAATACAAGCATGATGGCTTATGTCCATTAGCGTCACGATTTGTCTGGGCTGATAAAAAAGAAAAAAAAAAATGGAGCAATGATAGATTGTTACACCAGAACATCATCAGAATGAGCAGCTTGCAACCAGAAGGAGCTTCAAAACACAGGCCTCCTCCCACTCTTGTCTTAAAGCTTAATTTCACGATGCACTTCTGCTTTTATAACAGAAAAAAAAACATTTACAATAATCATTTTATAGCTTCCCCCCCCAGTGACTGATCAGGATAAAGAGTTAGAAGATGAATGGTTACTATAGCTTTTCCCATGACCCAGACAAATACAAATGGGATCAATACATTATGTTGTATGGGATGGACGGGTCAATACATTATGTAGTTTTCCAGAAGCCAATTTTTCAAACCTCAACATTTTTATCTTAGCCATTTTATAAACTGGGACATTTATAAAAAATATTCATTCCAGTGACCTTAATCAAGGGATATGGGAATCCCTGAATACAAAACCCTCTTAAAGAACTTTTTGCATTAAGCTTACAGTTACGGCTTTTTCTTCCTAACGCCGCAATATATTATGCATTGCAATTTAAATATACACCATTAGGGCAGACTCACAACAAACGCAACTGCGTCCTCTGGCGGATGCGAGGAGAGATTTTTAAGGAGCGTTCTAAGTGTGGTGGGTCTAACGTGTCACACATCGCAAATTTTAATATTTATAGCGAACGAAACGCTATTTAGAATCAAAGAAAAAACTTCGCGAATTGGGAATTAAATTGAAGGATAATTGTGGAGAGAGAGATGCAGATATCGTAAGTGAAAGGATTTCAATGCTGGGTTTGAAGGCTTCATTATATGGAAGGGTTATGAACCTTCCATGGATTTCTGGGCGTTAAACAAATCGGTGCAGATCGTCTTCGGTAAAAAAAAAAAAATCAGTTTGGTATGATTGTTAAAATTTAAGTTTCAGAAGGCATGTTTCTTAATGTAATTGCCATGGCGGCGGGGAATGGTGCAGGCGTAAAGGCGACGATCCACTTACGGCTCCACGAAACACGGGATTTATTTACAAACAATACAGAAACAAAGGACCACGAGGGGTGATAAACAGACGGGGAAACACCGAGTTAAATAAATAAGACTAACCAGGACACTGAACTAACAAGGACTCACTACAAGAAATCCAAAGACCAGGAACAGAACTATAAACTGAAATTCATTCATTCATTCATTCATTCATTCATTCACTCACTCACTCACTCACTCACATTCTAACACAATGACCCACTGATGTAATGAATACACAGGAAATTTACAAAATGAACCAAGTAAGGAAGAAGCAGGCGTGAAACATGACACAATTAACCAATCAGAGAAGGCACAGGACAACGAGCAATCAGGTAAAACAATCAACAACCATGAGGCACAGGAGAAACAGGAAACAGGTGGAACTAATAAACTTAATCATGGAACTAAGAGACAAACAGGGAAAGCAGGAGACAGAATCTAACACTGGGAATATAACATAAAGACAAGTAATGCGTAGCCACAATAGCACAAAGAAAAAACCAAATCAGAATGCAAACCACAAACTAGGAACAAGTAACCAGCAACCAAAACACAAACAGGGACAAGGGTGAACATACGTAACGTAAGGGAAAGCAGGAAACCAATAAACACTAACAAAGAAGATCAGTCAAGCCAAACTGGAACCCGCCGGTTTCCGAAGTCTGAACCACACACTCAGCCAACTGAGCTATGCAGCGATCTGGTGAATTGGGAAACACACAAGGGTAGAAGGATTGTACTATGGAGGGGGGAAGGCAAAATGACCAGGAATGTCCGCTGGCCAAACGAAGAGTAGGAGGAGCCAGAGTCAGATGAGAACTATCCATGACAATAACAAAGGGAGAAAAAAGGTAAAAAAAATCTTAGGTAAAAATTTTAACATTTTACGTGACTCATTTACATTTTTTTGTCTTACATGTGTAATGTATGTGTCAGTGAAGTTGTTACCTGGGGATGTTTCTCATTCATCTGCAAGCATTTTGGTCATTTTCAATTCATATTTGAAATTAAATGCTACCAACGTAAAATTATAAGTAGGATTTTTCCTTAGTCTAAAGGACCTTATCAAAAAGGTCTGGCAGCCACGCGTAAACTACACGACGAATTCCGATGGACATTTTGATGCGATTTTTCAAAATGCAGTTTTTTCCAGGGACTTGGTATTTAAAAACGTAGTATACACTGATTTTTTTGTGTACGGACAGGTTGACGAACCCTGTTGCCAACATAAACTTGTCGGTGACACCTCGCCATTACCCCATTCTAAGTCCATAGGCATCAATATGGAGTTGGTCCCCCCTTTGCAGCTATAACAGCTGCCCCTCTTCTGGGAAGGCCTTTCACAAGATTTTGGAGTGTCTGTGGGAATTTTTGCCCATTCATCCAGAAGAGAATTGGTGAGGTCAGACACTGATGTTGGGCGTGAAGCCCTGGCTCACAATCTCCATTCTAGTTCATCCCAAAAGTGTTTGATGGGGTTGAGGTCAGGGCTATTGGTGAGCCAGTCTAGCTCTTCCACACCAAACTCACCCAGCCATGTCTTTATGGACCTTGCTTTGTACACTGGGGCACAGTCATGCTGAATCAGAAAAAGGACTTCCCCAAACTGTGCCCACATAGTTGGTAGCATGTCCACTCGGTAGATGGGATGTGGAATTGAAGAACACCCTAATCAACATATTTCGTTGGCAACATAACATTTGATTTTACAGTGAATTTTGTTAGTCATATTTTATCATTCAAGTGTTCTTTAAGGGGTTGAGCGTATAATCCGGCAGAGAGAGAAATATTACTTCAATCAGCCTTTTTTCCTTTTGCGATGTATTTATGACTTTCGTATTATTTCATTGTTTCAGGTGTTACTCCTCAGGTCTGTGCGGTAGTTGCGAGTAAATGTATTGTCTCCATTTGTACATTGGTTTCCTTTTTATATACGCTTTTGTTTCAGTACTCTGTCGTTAAATTTTGCACAAATTCTACCTTTTTGAAAACTGAAACCCCTAAAGAGAAGCGGCGCAATGTATTTTAAGTCTGTTATATGTATATAAAAAAACGAACCATACAAAACCGTAATAAAAGAAGTAGCTGCAAATGTTGCTGTTTTTGAGATTTTACACACGGGGGCGACATTGCATAAAGACAGAAAGCTACATGTAGTGCATACTGAGAGCGCGCTGTAGTTAATGCAAAAATTGGGTTTCGTCACAGAAATGACTGTTAATAAATGTGAATTTTTGGCGACGACTGTATGAATCATTCAACGAGCAGCAAACAGACAGGACGCATGAAGACTGTCTGAACTCCCAGCAAGGCCACTGGAGAATGTGTTTAACCTGGACTATCACGGTAAAATGTCCAGCTGTATAAATGAGTAAAACGTAATTCTTTCTGGCTACAAGTGTCAGCCAAGCAACTAAGTGTTTCAGTATATGTTTTATAGTAAATCGCGTATGTTTTTTTTATTTATCAACATGAATGCCCATTTTTTATGTTCTTAAAATTGTTTTCTTACTTTTCAACCTAACGAGGATTACATGCTTTTTAAAGACAATATTTATGATGAAGTTTCCTTGGAATTGCTTCGCTGCGCTCGTGGTGCCATATAAACAGATTAACATTGTAGCCGCTGGAGATTTACTGCGGGTTTGAATGAAACCTGCTGCTGGATAAGTCTTTATTTTTTTTCGTAGTTTTTATATTATTTGTTTGCTTGTTTTTTATTAGTCTGCTTTGGAGACTCACAACACATCTCCCAAGTCTGTATAATTATGTTATATAAGTCAGACATCCCCTTATTTATTATTGTTACTTTGGCAATGAGCTAGACGTCGCCCGGAACTAAGGGAAGGGTTTCGTTGTCCGGGGAATTCTATGAAGTGAGCGCCAGCAATTATTTGATGGCCAGAAAGGTCGGCTGTGCCGTAGCAGGACACAGCTGTGAGAAGCAGCCTAATGTGTCACTTAATGGATCTGCTGAAAAACAAGCCCCCACCCCACCAACGGCAGTGTTTCCTGCCTTCAGTCCCTGGTGGTTTTATTCCTTCCGAAATGGGGGGCGGTTATTGAAAGATGGGTAATAAACAACAGCAAAAAAAAATCGTAATGATAATTGGGAATTTCAATTCTTCTATAAACAATTGTAGTGTTGCATGGGTCTCTCTATTTGTGGTGGCATTTTCTCAAAATTCAAAAATCCCCCCCGCACCTTCCTCCCAAACACAGAAGCCCATCCATATTAACAATCGACTGAGGGGCTAGCGCAAACATTGATTTTCTTACTGTCTTCAGAGACTGAAAATATGAAAAACGGATTGTTTCAAAAGTCACAGCACATCACTCAGGATTATTGGGACGTTGTTCAGGGAACGTGCAGTGCTGATGATTTATGTGGTTCGTGTCGGGCATAAGAAAGAAGCCTTTGTTTGAAGGTCTGCACCTCATAGGTAATTAACAGATGACTGGGGTAACGCCCCTTGGCCCTGCTGTCCTTTCCAATTGGCTCGTTTCTTCAGGGCATCTTCTGTCACTTACAATAGTATTAGAATGATTTGCCAGTCTAACTCTGCTTTGGGACCTTAAACACCCCAACGATCAGTGTCACTGTTACAGTCTTCAGTCTGTAAGTGTATGTATCCCAGACAATGACTGGGAAACACTTTAAAATACAGAATAGTTCTTCCCATGAGCATTGCACTGCTTTGCTCTGGTGTGTTTTTCTTAAGATTGGGCCTGGCTTTATTAATAATTTAACTTTTAATTATGGCTAAAAGGTGCAGGTTATTTAACTAATGGGAGTATGTAATGGCTTGTTTAAAAAAACATTAAAAGGTTCGGTAAGACAAATATGGTTAGTTGTTCCAAATGAAAAGACTGGTGCTGTTAGGGCACTGCTTTGTTCCGAGGATACCTTGCTTTGCAGAAACAGCCTTTGAATAGGTCTAGTTGTAACCTTTCCTGCTCTGAGTCTTTTTATCAGGCATCAAACAGTTGTGAACTGACACTACAGGTCCAAAAAAAATGGGTTCCGTTTTTTTGATACTGTTCTCAAAATCAGTCTGAGGAGAGGAATATAGATTTTCCATTGTACACTTATGTTCAACTCAGAGGTAAATCTATGGCAGCCGGGCCCACCCATTCAGATTAATGGAAATACATTTTTTTTATGTTACAATTTTTTAAATTTTAATTTGCACTAATTAAATTGAATGTGAATTGTTTTGTCTTGGAATTATTATAATTTTGTATTAAGTGTTATTCAGAATTTCCTTTTATGTTTGTTGACTGGCATTACATTAACTTGCGCCTGTAATTCTGAGAGTTTTGCACCACTCATGCAAGCTCTATGGCTAAACAGCTATCAGTGACCATTTTTTTTTAAACCACATCTGGAGGAGGTAGGACAGCACAGTGGTGGCCATATTATTGTCGAGGTTACAATATTGTAAATATCTAAGCCCGTTAATGAAAACGTGCAGTAATGAGCGTCACTCAGGCCCGCCCATCAGCCACTTTCTGTATCCACCACTGACTTGATTTAAATTTTGTTGCAATAACAAACGTTACACATTAAGGCTGTATGGATCGATGCAGTTCAGGTTCGACGTGAAAATGATTTCCCAGGCGTAAAACATGAGTAAGTCCAAGCAGAAAACTCCAGTGGCAAAGGATTTATGCCCTGAAAAAAAAGATAAATGACCCTTTGCTCAGATACCAGGCTTTGCTCTCACCTGAATAGGTGTATGTATGTTTTAAAATGAGAGCAAGATGGGATATGCACAAACTACTGCGCTGTTCATGTACTCATACTTGTGCAAATGGCAAATAAAGTTTCATTTCATTTCACTTTAAGATCCAGCCAGATTCTGGAGGGTCTGTCCTGTTCAGATTGAGTCTCTAGAGCATCACTCCGAACGGAATGCGCTTCATCTACAAAGACACTGTTGCAGAGAAAGGTAATGACTTAAACGATCTGTAGCCCGCCCTAAACAGCACGCTGAGATGCCCCTTAACACTGTTAGTCTATCTTTATTTTATTAAATCGACATGGAGCAAATCGACAATCTATGAAGTCTATTACCTGCAAAAAATGGATCACTTATTGTAATTGAGTGGCCATAGTTAACTACACGGGGCAGTTAATGTAACCCGCAACACTAAATGCAAATGTAGTAACCCAGTAATCTCAGATGGACTTTTTACCCGCTTTATTCTGGATGTTTTCTTTGGGGGGGGGGGGGTCTGCGTATTCATTTTTGGAAGATGGGGCAGAATGGGTGCAATTATGCTTTCCGATCGGTGTATTGACGTTAGCGACGGCAGGCTAATAATACATTGCTGTGATTTGTGTGTGCCCTCTGTCCCCTACCACCTCGTCCCTCCACCCACCCCAGCAGCCTCCCTGCTTCTCGCTGGGGGGCGGAGGCCCTTATTTCCTCCCCGTGGTCCAACTGTGGTGTGGCTCCCTTTCTTTTCAGGCTGACGGGGGGCCGTGTGTGAAGGGGGGCAGGTCCGCACTGATACACACCCCCTGCATCCTGTGCTTATGCTTAGCAACCAAACAGTGGCCACAAGAGCATGCTTAAGGTGTTTAGGATGGCGATGCTGCTGAAATCCTGTCCCCGTCAGAATCCATTTCACCCAACCACCCCCCCGAAGAGCTTTAGCTGTCTCGTTTCCAGGATCTGGCTAATGTGCCACCACCTCCCACCCCACCCCAGCACCACCCCTCATCTCTCCTGCAAGATGCGGTGCAGCGAACAGCCAGATCGTGCCGGGGGGGAGTCACACGATCCTCAAAAATCTAGGAGCGAAGCATGGATGCCTCGGTGTGTGTCAGAGAGTGCATGCATATGTGTGTGTGTGTGTGTGTGTGTGTGTGTGTGCGCGCGCACACGCGTGCGCAGGATTGATGGGGGGGGGCACTCGTCTGGTATTCTCCTGGGGCGTGTTGTTAGGAGATACGGACTAAAAGCCATGTGACAGAGAGGAGAGCTCCGGGGATTGGCTTAGCTGGGGTGTGACATAAGCAAGCCGGCCTCTCTCTCCCTCCCTTCCCGCTCCCTCCCTCTCTCTCTCTCTCTCCCTCTGTCACACACACACGCTCTCTCCCCATCCCCTAACATGCTTTTTTTTCTCTGTCAGCATCCTCCAGTGATGGAGTAGGCTCCGGCTGCGGCAGCATCCACGGCCTAAACAGCCCGTCACCATCTGCAGTGCTGTGTCCCGTCGCCAGAACCCAGAGACTGGGACCCGCGGGCCGGGAGGGCTGCATGCCGGGCTCTTCTAAGAACACACCTAGCCACCTGCTCCGTTTTTGTCCCCCTTATTTTTTTTAAGCATCTTTCTAATCAGGGCTGCCTGCCCCCCCCCCCCGCTATTGTTCCTGACCCCTTGGAGATTAAGGAATGAAAATCTGCAATCATGATGGAAGGTAAGCCACTACCTAACCGCTCTCTCCAGCCTGATGGTCCCCACGATTTGCCTGTCATTGTCCGGAACCTTCCGCACTCTTAAAATGTCACTTAAAGTGGTAGCACAATGGCGGAGCTAATTTGTTCTCTTTATATGCCCCTTTCTCTCTCTCTGCCCCCCCCACCACACTATTGTGGGGGGGATTATTAGGATTTGTCTGGCCGTTAGCAGGACGCCCTGGCCCTGGCTGCGGCTGTGCTTTTGTACTCAGGCTGCGCGCTGGATTCTGAAGCCATTTTTTTTTCAGGGCTTCCTTGGCGCGTCCAGCAAACGGCCCCCATGAAAACGCATGGAATGTCATTTAAGCTGTGACCCCCCCCTTCCCCCCGTGACTTCACAAACCTATAAATGAAATGGCCTCTCTTTCCAGCCACTCATCATCATTATTATTTAAATCTGAAATTTGTCCTTTCTCTCTGGTGTCCCCACTGGTGATTTTAAAGCATTTTTTTTGGTGTTTCAATCTTTCCATCATTTTTGGTCTTTGTTTCATTTCGTTTTCTCGGCTTGATAGGGATGTGTAAATGCCGGACCGTGGTTTAGGGTACTGTGTTATCACTGTCATTGCTGCCTTACAGCGATGATTCTGTTTATCCTTACCTCTGGGCCAATATGCCATACATAAGCAATGCATTGTAGTTACTGTAGTTGCGTAAATGATGCAGTGTTTTGTACATGGACTTTAGATCACTGTACTCCAGCTTGGCTCTCAGAATTTTCTTTTTTGCATTCTGTGCTTCTATAACCATAATAGAATTATCCAAAGATCTGAAATCAGTGTTCTGTTGCTCATAACCGGTTGACATCCAGGCATTGTCCTTTGACTTAGGGTTAAAGTGGGAATAATGTTGTACTGACATTGTGAGAATGTTTGTTTGCTGTTTGAAGTGCATTACTAGCAAATCAGCCGTGAGCACAAGACCCACTGATGCTAATGGTGGTGATGGCTGAACGCCTCTCCAGTGTGTGGAGAAGGACGTGGGTATTTATGGTGTTTCTGGAGGGCACAGGTTGGCAAACCTTTGATCAGTTTTAACCTAGGGATTGTCACATCACGCCCCCGCCCCCCGCCCTCCAGCTCTTACTGGCGACAGCCCCCACCCCACTTAAAAACAAAGTCTGCGGCCTGAAACAGATTGCAGTACAGTGACATCAGAGTTCAATTGGTTGTGAGGTGGAAACTGAGGATGTAAGATGCCCTGCTGTAATTACATGGAGCAGCCTAGGGTCCAAATTATCATATTAATGTTGCATATTAAGTGGCTCCTGAATGTTGTTTCACAGTGTTGAGTTGTGTTTTATGGGTCTGTGTTCGTATATGTAGGACTTTCTTCTGGTGTGTTGGAACTGAGTGATATGGAGAAAGGAGGTAGGAATAAGTACTTTGGGTCAAGGATTGGGAAGCAAAACATTATGGAAGAATGCTAATAGGTCCATTTTTGCATGAGTGAACTGGGAATTCTGGGATACAGAACAGAGGTCTTAGGATTCCAATGGGCTATGTTGGTCTTTAGGTCGTATTCTGGGGTGGAGAGTTAATATAGTTCCCAGTCTTATATACTGAGTAATGCGGTACAGATGACGAGAATGGATGCCCATGTGATATTAAGCTATAGTTTGATAACGGGTCCTGCTAATACCAATCCGGGCTCCAACTGAAGCCTGCTGTCTGGTAGGCAGCTGGTCTCTGGTCCAACGGCACATGGCTTGGGGCTCATCTAATGGAGGCACTTTAATCTCTTGGAAGGCTGCAGGGGATCTGGAACACAGCGCGCTAGTCTACGCCATGTTGGTTTAGCATGTAGCCCCAAGTTACAAGTCTGTGTTATGCCAACCCAGCTCTCACCTTCTGTCACGTGGAACTTTTTTTGTTTTTTAATATTTGTTTCCTTAAATCTTTCACTGGTCACTACACAGGCAGCTAAGACAGATGTCTCTCTAAATCCAGACTTGCACAAAAAATATCCGAGATGCATAGGTTATATAAACATACATTTGACGTACGGGTCTGTGGAACGGATTACTTACGTCAGTCAATAAGTGCCTGTTTGAATATATCTTGTTTTACCTTACTGTTAGCCTCCATGCTAGCTGCAGGAGTGCTGATACGGTGGTAGCAGACGGCAAAGCACTATAGTAGTGATACCACTGAGTGGTCCAGGCTTTAAAAAACGGGCTTGTATGCTTCCATACACATTGAAGGCTGTTTCCGCATGCTTTTCAGGTTCCTATTTTCCCTGCCTATTTGTTGGTTAGTTGCCTGTATTTTCTGTTTACTATGGTGGACATCTCTGACAGTGTGGAGTGGATGGCAGGTGGATCGCGTGGCCATACCTGCAGCCCTTGAAGCTTCCTTCTCTGATCGAACAGACTGGTTCTTCTGCTCGCCTGCCGATTTTTCCTTCTTTTCTTGCAATTTCTTGGTCATTCAGCCAGAATTCACTGTAGTGAAAGGTAAAGATGATGTCTGTCTTGTTACTAACCTTGTCACTAGTTTGGTTCACTAACCATTACTCCCCCTGCTGGCTACGCCAGTATTGACTAAGTAACCGGACCAAAGGTTGCAGGGTCCTAGGGCCCTACCATTAAAATGCTGATTTTGTTTCATTGATTGTTCTGTATAAACGTTAGAACATGTCTGTCTACACAGAAAATAAATGGTATACATGGTAATATTAAGAGTATGATAATCAGCATTCCTGCCCAGTTGCTGAGCGTTATCTGTGGCTGAAACTTTAGAGTACAGGCTGGGAATCGCCGACAGTTTGATTGCTCCCCTGAGGAGCAATCAGCTTGGTAGTCAGACAGAACTGATTGTGACTGCAGTCTTCTTCGGGCAGCAATGTGAGTGACCCCAACAGGAGTGTCAGTGCATGCTGTGGAACGCTGAGATTTTACCCGAAATGTGAAAGTAATAAAAATAAGATGCATCCGGCTTTATCAGTCACGGGGGAAACTTTTCTGCATACAGCATGGAGGTATATAAAGTGCACAGATACAAACATGCACGGTGCAAAACCAAGACACATTGTGCAAACAAGTACATAGTGTATAGTGCACATAGTATACACAGGAAGTACATATAGATTAACCCACGGTGCACATGCATTAACGCTTCATGTTGTGTTTATGGCCTTTTAGACTTAAGTTTTCATCCTTCCTTTTATATCTTCATCCATCCATCCATCCATCCATCCATCCATCCATCCTCCAACCACTTATCCAGTACAGAGTTGTGGGGGGTGGGCATGAAGCCTGTCCCAGGAATCTGAGGGCACCCTTGACAGAATACCATTATCTCTATTCATGATTAGCAAAATGAAAGATTTTAATTGCAAAATGTCATTCAAATGCAATTTATGTACCAGCTGGGTTTTACAATAATTGTTTGGGGCCGTTGTGGATGACATTGTGACATTGTGGAGACCGTGATTCTTTTGTGCTTGCCGGCTAACACACAATGCAGTGCGAAGGAGGATGTGTGCTATGTGGTTCTGTTGTGGCGTGTAGCTGTTGTAAGGCATGGCTTTATCGTAGGGCGTGGGTCTGTCATGTGGTGTAGCTCTGTCATAGAGTGTGACTGTGATATAGCGCATAGCTCTGTTGTAGCCTGTAGCTGTCGTACGACACAGCTCTGTTGTAGTATGTCGTTCCATCGTAGGCCGCAGCTCTGTCGAAGCATGTAGTGCTGTTGTAGCATATACACCACCAGTCAGAAGTTTTTGCACACCACAGGTTTTTACCACTTTTTCATTTATTCCAAAAACTGCAGATTTTTAATTCTTGTTAAGCACTGGAAAGCTGAGTGGACAACTATAAGTGAAAATAAGTTTGCTTTGTAACATGAAAAGAGTGTGTAACAGTGCATGTCTGACATTCTATTAACTAGCTGTGTGGTGGTGGCAGTCACATTCTAGGCTGTCCTCTAACTTTAAATGCACCAGTTAACTCTTTCATCCTGTGTAACAGAGCAGTATTTAATCTCCCTTGCAGAAACAATGCCTCAAATTTTCTCTGATGTTATAACTGCTAGAGGAGGTTACTTTGACAAATAAAAGATATGACATTTTCTTGCTAATAAAGGTACTCAAATGATGAACACAGTGTAAATTTATTTGTTAGCGAAGAATATCAAGTGAATTTCCAGTAAATATTAAGTGAGTAACATGTAAATGTAGAAAATCTCAGTGTACACAAAAACATTTTACTGGTAGTACTGTATAGCTCTGTCATTCGGCATAGCTCTGTCATTCGGCATAGCTCTGTGGTAGTGTATAGCTTTTGTCGTAGAGTGTAGGTCTGTTGAAGCACATAGAGTTGTTGTAGCATGTAGCTCTGTCATTTGGCATAGCTCTGTCATTGACTGTAGCTTTGTGGTAGCGTGTAGCTTTGTTGTAGAGTGTAGCTCTATCATAGTGCGTAGTTCTTGTCATAGTGTGTAGCTCTGTCATAGGCTGTTGCTCTGTGGTAGGGTGTAGCTTTGTTGCAGGTGTAGCGCTGTTGTAGCATTTGGTGCTGTTATAGCATGTTGCGCTCATAGTTAAGCAGAAAGCTGAGCTTCTGTCAGTGCCTCTGTTCAGTTCACTACTGAATGGCTGGTCTTGTTGACTAGCTGTATGTGAATTTTTACTGTTGAAGGTTTTAATTCACATTGTCTTGTACGTGTAATCTAGATGTCTTGTAATACACCACTAAACCTTGTTAATTAGGTGAAATTGCATATTGGATCCAAAATTACGTTTCTTAATGTTACGGCTACCTGTGACTCGTGGTCCAGCAGTATAGTCATAGCTGTCTATAGTTTTCAGTTTATTTTATCATAAATATACATGCATTTGCTCAAATTGACAATCATTGCTTTCAGCAATATAATTAATTGATAACGGGGTGTTTACAGTTACGAGCCACGCCTGGTGAGTGAGAGATACGCTCACCTTTACACTTCTCTTTGGAAAAGAAGATGTGAAATATTCAAAATACTGAAGAGAAAATCATCCATCAAACAGGACATCCACCAGAATTTCTTTTATTCTCACCATAATCTTTTATTATGCTGTAGTAAAGCACATTACAAAATTACATGCTGTCATGGAGTCAACTAGGCATAAGTGCAGCTGAGCCAAGTTTTCTGTGATTGGCTGGTTACTGTTGTTATTGTTGTTTATTATTTATTTCATCAGTAATGAAATCAACATTTTTTCCATTGCTGGTTTACGGATGCAGCATTATAGCTGGCAGGCGATAGGTTCACATAAATCCTGAATCTTGGTAGCAGAAACACATATTGTTCAGAAAACAAAAGCTCTGTTCTGTTCAAATTAATCTATAGAAAACCTTCAGATGATTAACAGAATCAGCTCAGCTATTGTTTGATGTCTGTGTTCTCATCATATCAGTATTTATTTTTTCTGTTGCTCTCTTTCCTTTGCCACAGCTTACAGCAATTGGCAACAGACGTTTATATGTTTTTCCTTCTAGAAACATTCTTACATTGGAGATTCTTACCAAGTTTTATGGTTTGTAACCAGCTAATTTTACCTTTTTGGTCTGTCACCATGTATACAGTCCCAATTAGCCCTTCTCACGGTCTGGGGTTTTCATTGTATCAGCACTAGCAATTTTAAACCTCAGAGCAAACCTTCCCTTGACAGTAAGGTGCCTCCTGATTGGCTGGCCGGAATGGACATCTTGGCACTCTCATTGGCTGCCTTTTGCCTTAGTGACAGGAGATGCCTGCCTCTCTCTCTAGAAACTGGGAAAAAAGCCACACGCCTAGTGCAGATGGGCAATTGAACACTGAATGAATTAAGAAAAATATTGCATGTGTTTGTGTATATTCCCCCTTACTTATACCATGAAAAGATATTACTGTTGCATGATGCTATACCGTCATTCAGAAGTGATAATGACTGATTATTACAACACACTTGTAATGTTCTTTTTTGAGAATTCTTATAGCTATCCTTATTATAATTTCCTGCACTTACCAGTGTTGTCAGATTGTCTTTTGTATGCCAGGGTGCTTCATAAACAAAGACCTGTAGGAAGAGGCCGGTGTAAGCGTGCACAGGGTGCTTTAAGAGCCGCTTTCTGGCTGAGTGATGGCCAGGAAATCGTTCCCTGGGAATTCTTGTCTGTTGGTGCTTATATGGCATCTGCCTGTCACTTGTTTCTGCTGCGGCTTAATATTCATAACCACCATTGATTCCATTTCCTGGCCGTATACTGAAGTGTTTATGAAATAGATAATTAAGGCATTGTATTAATCTGCACAACTGCACAGAACCTTTTGATTGTCCTGGATGGCATGCAGTTCAGCCTGTTCTGACCCCTGCAAACAGTTCCTTAAGCAGAAAGGAACATAAATGTATGAATAGGCTGTCGAGGTCATTAAGGTATTTAACGACCCACCCTACTGCTCATCACATGAATTCCCCATCGGAAGCGATGGACCAGATTTCCAAGATCCAAGATTCCCCCACTATGCGAAAGTAGAGCGTTTCTCTGAAACCATTGGTAAGTCGAAACGGCGTAAAGCAAAGAAGCAATTGCCATTAATTTTAGGGATGCACCGGTATCAGGTATCAGGCCGATACCACGCTCACATGCTGGTACTCATACTCAACCAATATTTCCCGATACCTACAACCGATACCACGTGGTAGATGTGATGTAGTTACGTTAAGTCAGCATGTGGAAGTACTGTTGCAGCAATTACTGCTCAGAAAAATGCAATACTATTAACCTAATAAAACACTTAAGACACCCGAATTCTCTAAGACTAGAAGCAGCCATGGGTCACTGAAACCAACTTTAAAAGAGACACTACAGACGCGACAGTTACAGAATACAAAACATATTGAACAGAGTTACGTAACACTTTTCTGAATGTTATAATTCCAGTGTTTTTCAACTATTTTCTGTTTTTTGGAGCTTAAAGTTTTTGATATTAGTAAAACAAAGGAGTGAAATTAATAATCAATGAAAATTAACACTTCAAAATGACCAATTTCACTATTATTGTGACAATTATTAAAAATAGCTCTAAACGGGTATCGGTACTCAGTATAAGTGAGTACTGAAAATTAAGTACTCGGTATTTGTAGTCAGTTTAAAAAAACTGGAATAGGTGCACCCCTAATTTAATTTATATGGGAAAAATTTTTGAGTGCTGGCAGACAGAAAAAATAACCTACCAAATCAACACTTGCATATAGGCGATAGACAATTTTCAGCTCCATTATCATCTAATGGGACCACTGGTAGTTGCGGTCTGTCGTTAACCGAAACAGGATGCAGGATTGTATATCTATAAATGACTTGCTGATAATCAAACGCTAAGTGCTAATTTCGGTTACCAAAAACAGTTGCTAATGTAGGTCATTTGTAAAAGTGAAGTGGCGTAAAGTGAACATTTGTAAAGCAGGGAATACCTGTATATTATAGAGTTGTCACTACTTACAGTGGCAGCTTTGCACAGAAACATTTGTAAAATCACTAGCGTGAGTAATGTTTGCTGCAATGCATTCTGGGCCAGGGAGGAGATGAGCTGTTAGTTGTTTCAATGATGCGTTAAATTGTCACAGAAGGCAGGACGTTACTGGCGTCATGCAGGAACGAGCAAGTGATTCTACCATTTAGCAAGGCAAACTGGGAGGTCAGTCACTGGCTTTCTTAATTTGAATGATCTCCAGTGGCGTAGTGGTTTCACACCTCCTAGGTCTGGGATTCCTATCCCTGTTCTTTTTTTGTGTAATTTGCTTGCTTGCCCTGTATTGTGTGGATCTGGGTGCCCTGTGATGACCTGGCCTCCTGGCTAGCATGTCCTTGGTGCCCCATGCTAATTTCCATATAGCAGAAGGTGAATGGTGACCAGTCCTTGTTCATTTTTCTCCTCCTCTTTCATTTTTGTTAAATCTCTCAAACATGCTGCACAGTCTATGAGTGAGTCTGGACAATATGACTATGATTGTCACGGCGAGTGCATGCAGAGCTCATGCAAAAGGAAAAACTGTAAAATTTAAACTTGTTTTTCAACAGGTCTTAGCCTTTTCTTTTCTTCTAGGTCTTAGCAGGCATAGATCTCACATTTATTAGAAATAGTGGGCCTCATTGTAAACAAACATTCACCTGATCTTTTGTCCACAGGAAGTGCCTTTTTGTTCAGAAAAACAATTATGTGGTGTTTTGAGTAACCTGATTATTGTTCAGGTTAATCTCTTTTAGCCTGTTCCTCTGTGGAAATGCTTCCCCAATTTGAATGTAAGGTTTTCTTCCTTTAAATCAGATACAAGAAAAATCATACAGGTCTCGTACCTAATGGGGGAGTTACCACATCAGGGACTTTGGCCACAGTTGTTAGTGTTTAGGGAAACTCTGAAAACTGGTCGAACTTTTTTTTTTTTTTCTTTTCAGACCATTTTTTTAATATTAGGATTTTCCTGGAGATTTTCTGTCCGTAACTGGTTTTAGTGTTTAAATAAGCTGATCATCTCGGTGCCTTTAGGCTTTAAGCTCTCTATAAAACACAGGCCGGCCTCATGAAACCCACTCAGCTTAGACAGCAATCTGTGTACGCACACATCCTACTTTCCTGAATCAACACTCTGAAAAAAACAGAGTAACCGTTTTTTCATTTTTCATTCTCAGACAGACGAGTGGGAGCTTAAACCTCAGGGGCACCGTTCAGGGCGCATTTTAGGGGGATGGTATGTTGTATTTGGAGTGACTGTGTGTATGTGACGAAAAACAAATCTGTCTATGCTGGGGGTGACTGTGTGCTGCAAACCGATGACCACAAACGATTGAATGTGCCCTGCTTGTGAGGTTCTTAGTGCCCCTTTTCGATCAGAGATGAACACACCCCCAACAAATGTAGCAAATTTTAGCCCAGTCTCTGACTATCATTCAAAATTTACCAAGGGGGGCCCCGAAAGGCATTTCATTGCACATTGGTGCAGTGTATGATTGTGTATAGACCACCGCCCCCCCTTGGTCTCTGCACGACACTGCCTATGAGTGGGCCTGTTTATGTTGTCATAGCAACAGAACCTAAGTCACATGACTCTGAGTAAACTTTGCAGTAATTATCTTTAACATCTTTAACATATCTTAACATATCTTTGAAGTCCTGCAGATGAATTGCTTGCTTGCAGGTGAGTTCATTTTTTGGTA
>JAAGVU020000043.1:8121283-8139032 GCA_011763525.2 Mormyrus iriodes | reverse complement strand
GCCTGTTTATGTTGTCATAGCAACAGAACCTAAGTCACATGACTCTGAGTAAACTTTGCAGTAATTATCTTTAACATATCTTAACATATCTTTGAAGTCCTGCAGATGAATTGCTTGCTTGCAGGTGAGTTCATTTTTTGGTATTATTGACTTATGGTCCATGTTGCCTGGCTTAGGCTCAGCTACTCCGTGACTATGTACTGTGATTGTATAATGAATGGAAATTCTTGCTTTTTGAGTTATGTTGGCTATAGCGTAGAATCATACGAAAGTGCAAAAAGTATTTCTGTGTGAAAAAAAGTTCATTTCTGTGCGTTTTGTATGTGAGTCAGGCAAACTATTAGTAACAGAAGACGGGTCGGGGTTTTCTGTCCTACATGGCTCAGACTGAGGTCATTACCAGTGAGAAATGGGGACACAGTGAGTAAACTGAAATTAAACCCTTCGGAAAGAACAGAGGACTAAGCGTAATGAGACAGAGCGAAATCCCTCCTTGCCTCCAGTGATCTCTATCTCTGGCTTAACTGATTGTTAGCATTAATCACCAGAAACAAAATGAGCGTTTTCCCAATCCTCACAGTCAGGTGCTGCATTTTGTATCGCCGACAATCTGCTGACTGCATGACGTACTTGGTTATGTCACCCCTCTGACACATACATCAGATAAACTCAGACTGCACATGCCAACAGCTTGTGACCAACTTACCGACTTGCATCCATTCCAAAAAAACATGCTTTTCAAAATTCTCTGTTTTTCTCTCTCTTGGGTTTCTATCGGACAAGGATGGCCAGGGTTGCAAAATTCTGGGAATATTCCAATTAATTCTCATATATTCCCATTAGTTCCCGTGGAAGGTTTCCAACGTGGAATATTTCCAAAATTCCCCGGCTTAACATCCCATGCAATGGAAAGTTTCTGGAAAGTTTCCAGAAATTTTCCACTCCTTTGCAACCCTAAGAGGCATTGAGTTTTTTAGTGAAAATTTATTAGATGCAATTTTAAATTACATGCTGGCATTTTATGAAATTTTCACAAGTTTTCTGATAAGCTGCTCATTATTAAGCTGAAATCAATGCCAATGAAGGCAGATATTGATCTGCCTCTGGCGTACAATGCTGAGGCTTTAATGAGAGGGTTTATGCCAGGACAGATTGATATGGGAAGTGGTGTTTCAGGCTCGGCTCACTGCTCTGTTTGGGAATGTTAACAACAATATTGTTGCATCTGCTGACTACACAAAACTTGTTTCTGTGCAAACCCATAGGATTATTTAGTATGGCTACCAAATTAATGAATTTGCGCCAAAGAGAATAACAGAGAGATTCCCCCAACATGCTTTATATGTGGTAAAGTAACAGATGTGTTTTTGCAAATCTATAGCAGCTTTCCACTCTATTGGGTCAAATTTAATGTTATTTAGTATTATTTAGAGGTCAAATTGACCCCAGACCAAAACGTTGTATTTAGAATTTGCATACTTTGTTCTCCTAAATTAGGCATGGGAACCAAATTTCAGACTGAAGAAATTCAATTTTAAATTCAAAATTAAATTTTTAAAATTTTTGCAAGGTGAAATTTTCAGTGGAGTCCAACTAACTCCCATAGTTTTATACTGACCACATCTACAGTTCTATGATATGAATGATATGAACTGAAGAGCAGAATTTGTTTTCTTTGGAACTGCATGGAATTTGGTAATGGTGGTGCGGCATGTTGCTCAGTGGGTTAATGTCCCTGTGATTGGAAGGTCACCCATTGAAGCCCGCCTTTGACAGAATAGTCATGTCTGGGGACCCTTGAGCAAGGCTCTTAACCCCCAACTCTATGATTGCCACTGCAGGAGGCTGTATTTTGCTGCTAAGCTTGTTGTCACCTACATTTGTGTCATGGAGAGCAAAATGGGCTAAGCAGAAAGAGAATACCCCCACAGGGATCAATAAATAAAATAAATAAATTATCATCATCATTATTGCTATCACTATTACATTTCTGAAGGAGGGCAGGAGCCCGTTTTATAATTTTTTTTTTTTTTTTTTTAACTGAGCTGCTAAAATCCATGATCCTGACCAAGATAAGCAGTTGGAAGATGGATAGATGGATGATGAACAAATAGTTAGATATCCTGTGATAATCCAGTTATTGAAGTTCAGGGTTGGATACTGAAATGAGGCATTAAACTCACCTTGACATCAGGGAGGGCCCAGCAACCAGAGTTTCTTGGGATTCATGCTGACCCGGCTGTCATCTCCAGACAGACAGACAGACAGGAGGTGGCATAGACTCCCTCCGGGTGGAGAGCAGAGATGTGGAACTACCACTGCGCTGAGAAATCATTGCATCACCAAACATCAAATATTGATGCCCCCCCCCTTGCCTACCCCCTGCATCCTCACCTCTGTCTACTCGCGTCTGTTAGGTTTTTTTGTTCAGGCTGTAGAGTTTGCGTGTCCTTGATAAGTCAGATTTGTACAACATCTGCCGGAGGGGGGGTTTCAATTTAGTCCTCAAACAAGGAAATGGAGTCCTATGGGCTGCAGATGCTGTGGCTGCCTTGTGTGAGGGGAGGGGCCTGTCTACAGCTTGGGAATGATCCAGTGATGGAGCACATCCATCTCTCACCAGACAGGAATGACCTGCTGCCAGTCGCATGGCTCCTCTCTGCTCGGGGACTGAGGCAGACTGAACATGATTCAGGCCTAAACAAATCACTGCTCATTGTGGCAAATTATGCGTTATTTACAGTCAAAACAAACTAGGGTTAGAGGAGGTATGACATTGCAGTGGATAGCACCCAATCTTTAGCATTAGAGGTTCAAATCGTTTGTGCAGAGTCCGTGCTCTCCTCATGTCACACAGGTTTCATCTAGATCAGTGTTTCTCAACCCAGTCCTTGGGGACCCCCAGACAGTCCACATTTTTGCTCCCTATCAGCTCTCAGCCAATGAAGAACTTCTGATACCTGGTACGGATGCGTTGGAAGCTGGGAGAGTGTGAAAATGCGGTCCGTCTGGGGATCGGATTGGGAAACGCTGATCTAGATGATTCCATTGTCTCCTGCAGTCCAAAGACATGCAGGTAGATAATAAACTCGTGACCCTAAACTGCCCATAGCATGTGTGCCCTACCATGGACTGGCATCCTATCCAGGGTGTTCTCCTACCTTGCACCCTATGCTGCCTTGGACAGGCTTCCAATACAACCCAGCATTGGATAAGTTCTTGGAAAATTAATGGATGAGCGACCACGGTTTAGGTTTTTATTATTATTATTATTATTATTATTAGTAGTTGTTGTTGTTACTGTTACTACTTATTATCATTTATTGAGAAATCAGTTTCATTTTGTGGGTGTATTCAAAGCCATCTAGTATTTCGGTTACAGAAACCCAGAATTCAAGTGTTTTACGAAAATAAAAGAACCAAATACAAGCCGGTCACAGCCTTGAGAAAAACCATTGAAAGTCACGTGCAGCAATAATTTTAATCGAAGCTTGTAATTGCCCCTTCCACTCACCGCATCATGTCCTCCCACAGTCTCTGCTCCTGTTTAGTTTTTCTGAGTACATTGCCTCTCAGACTGGCACGCTGGATCAGGGGGATTATGGGAAGTCTCTGTGTCGCGCATCAGTGCACCGTCATGGGGTTGGGGGTTGTGCTGCAGCTTAAAAGCTCGGCTCTGTCAGCCTCCACTGTCACCCTTGGCCCTGCTTCTTATTGCTCTCCACAGAATACCGTCATCTTGAGTCACATGATATTGTAGATTTATTTTTTTACACTTTGTGTTTCATTGCTGAGTGTTTGAAGGCTCCAGATAAATTTCAGTACCTTTGCACTACACAATTTCCATTCCCTACTTACGTGATGCATCCATCCATTCATCTTCTAATTACTTATCCTGATCTGGGGCACAAGGGACCCAGACCCTAAATTTTTAGTTCTGTATTTTTAAAGGCAAGGCAAGTTTATTTATATAGCACCATTCATACACAAGGCAATTTTAAAGTGCTTTACAAAGGCAGAAGGAACACATTTAAACAAAAGACATTAAAGTCACATTTGAGGCAAAAAAGATAAATGAATAAATAGTAATAATATTAAAATTACATTAAAAAAGCCAAATATGCAGTTAACTGAAAAGAAGTTATACTGTAGTGATAGTGTATAACTTCCATCCATCCATTTTCTGTATCTGCTTCTCCCATTTGGGGTCACAGGGAGTCCGGAGCCTATGGGCGCAAGGCAGGGAACAACTGAGGATGGGGCGCTAACCCATCGCAGGGCACACTCACACGGGCAATTTGGCAACTCCGATTAGCCTCAGCATATATTTGGACTGTGGGCGGAAACCCCACAACGACAAGGAGAGAACATGCGAACTCCACACACATGGAACCCAGGCAGAGACGTGAACGCTGGTCCTAGAGGTGTGAGGCGACAGTGCTAACCACTGCACCACCGTGCCGCCCACTAGTGTGTAATTTTACTGATTTGATTCATTGAAAAGCAGTAGCAAATAATAGTGTTTTAATCCCTGATTTAAATGAGCTAACAAGGTCGAGGGTTCATATAAGCAGAACCTTTCCCCTCTGTTATATCTGTTGGTCGTACCGCTGCCATCCTGGTGTTCCACAATTTGCACGGACTGTTGATGTAGAGATTTCCCGGCCTTCTACTGGTGACGTGCGTAAGCCCTGTCCATAGAGGCTGGAGATGCAGGAGTGCACTGGTCTGCTTAAATCACCCCGATGTATAATTGTAGATTGTGACACCTGTAGCATCAACAACAGGAACCATATTATGATGTACGTAATGGGGAGGGGCGGGGAGAAATGAAATTGGGCAGATGACTCATCTGTGGATGTTTTAGGCAGAATTACTTTACTAGAAAAAAATGAGTTCTTGTCTGATTATCAGCCAGTCACCTGATCAGATTTTTCACATTGCCAGAAGCCTGTTTTAATTAAATCAGATTAATTTGATTCAAATTAATTTCCTCTGTAAGTGGATGGTAGATAACAACAGATCCATCGTGTCACATTATTGCCTTTTTATAGTTTGAACCGGTGGTAAGAACATGATTAAAAGACACATTTTGTTCACCTGACATGGTGGCTCCGTGGGTAGCAGTATTGCCTCAGGATATTTCAGGATTGAAAGTTTGGATTTCCCCTCTACTGTGTGTGTAGTGCTTTTATGCTCCCCCCATGTCGTATGGGTCTCCCCCCATGCTCCAAAGACATGTCGTTAGGTTAACTGGCATCTGTAAATTGCCCATAGTTTGTGTGCCTTGCAATGGGATGTACCCTTACTTGGGCCCGGCACCCCCACCCCCCTGATCCTGATCAGTAAACAGAAGATGGATGGATGTTTTTTTTCTACTTCGAATGTTTTCAAAATATTCAAGTAGATTTTCCAAAGAAAATCTTAGAAGAATCTTAGGATCTTTTAGAAGTACATGTCAAATAAGTATGAGTCATAAAGTGACTTACTGTGCAGGGATTTAGAAAAATCTAATATTTATTTTGAAGTTTTAAAGAGGAATTGGCTGAACTGATGGAACCATTTTGAAGTAAAAATATACAAAATATTTACTGCTTTGTCCATAACTGAACAATACATGAAATAGTATAAATATTACGAACAATACAGCTTTAATTAGCAGGCTTTCTTTCCTAACACTTGACAAAGGTCAACCCCTGTGTTTGTATCTGTATGGACCTTTCTGATTTGGCATTGTTCATCATGATAAACTTCTGTGTTCTTTCACTTTCAGGACTGAAAAAGAGAACCAGGAAGGCCTTCGGGATACGGAAGAAAGAGAGGGACACTGACTCCACGTAGGTTTTGCGGTGGGGGGCAAGCATGTCATTCTTTTTATATGAAACTGGCTTTGCGTTTGGTTAGATTACACAGAGGCCATTGCTAGGGTGCAAAAAATAATGCATGGAGTGCGAAAGAAAGTCTTGACAAAAAGTCAATAACAAAGCAAATTTCTTACAGCATTGCAATATTTCTCCTTATGGTTTCTTTGTGTACATTTGGTTTTATCATTTACATTATTCCAGACTTCAGATTTGGTTATATTTTTCAAATATATGAAATCTGCCTATATTTTTAGATATATGAAATCTGTCTATATTTTTAAATATGTGAAATCTGTCAAAGTCGACGGGCGTTTCCACTCTGTGCGTCATGTGATAAAGATCCATCTGCTCACTGAAGGTGGGCGCTAACTGGTTGCCACGGTAACAGTCTGTCAGTGTCTGTTATGTGGCGGCCTTGAGATACAGGTGTCTATCGGAGCTCTTCCGGCAATTAGCTGCGATTATGTTTGCATTTTAAAAAGCTCTTAACTGCTGACATCATTTTTTTTTTTTTTCCCTCCCGAGAGATGCCTTTCACCCGTCTTTCTCCGTGTCTTTCAGGGGGTCACCGGACAAAGATGGGGGTGTAAGTGTCACATGATCAACTGATAGGCATGTCAGTGATCATGTCTGCTTTGTGAGTGAGGAGGACTGCTTGTATTACACAGAATAAAAAGATGAAATACTTCAAAACATGGGAATGAAAAAGGGGAGCAATGGGGATGAAAAGCATTAGTGCCCTCTATGAATCGTTTACATGCGATCAAGTAAATGATATGTTCTCAAGTAAATTTTAATGATATTTATATACATATATATGATTTTTATATATATGATTATATATGATTTTTTCCTCAGTCGCAGAAAAGAGCCAACGGTGCCCCAAACGGGTTCCATGGGGATATCGACTGGGAACGATATGTAAGAAACAAAACAACATCTCTCTGCTAAACTGGCCAACATGGATTACGTTGCCGATGTTGGGAAACTGCCTCAAAAATGCACTTTCCGCTATTTCAGAACTCTCCAGAGGTGGATGATGAGGGCTACAGTATTAGGCCAGAGGAGGAAGATGGAGATATCCTTAAAGTCTGTGGAAACATTGATTTTCGCCATGATCTTTGGAAGCTCTCTTTAGAACTATGCAGTTTCATGCAAACAAAGTTCCAACTGTGCAGCTTCCAGATGTATAAAACCTAAGGCTGAATATAGGCATGTGACAACATGGAAAGGCAATTTACTGTCAAACTCGTTACCTCAATAATGAAATTGAGTCATTAATAGAACGATGACCCACCTGTTCTCAAACTGCAAATCTGTAAAACTGTTTTTAACTTGTGATTCAAGAAGACTCTTGGGCCTGTGAGTGGTGGCAGACATGTTATTGGAGAGATAACAGCAGTTCTGCCTTCCTGTTCTTCCGTTGTAGTGCAATAAATTATATCCAGTCAGCTGTAACATTAGGAACACAATCTGGGATTGGGAAGAGACTCTGGGATTCCAATGCATCTCTTCTGGAGCCTGAAAAAATTCTCCAGAGGTCCAGGGATTTACCAGAAAGGATGGTACTTTGTTGCTGTATGCTGACTGGAATAGACTTCAAGACCACTGACCCTTTACTCAATAAGCTGTTGAAAGATGGATTATGGATGATGGGTGATGGCTAAACACAACATTAGTAGAAGGTGTTGTAGTAGATTTATCATATCTTGGCACGTTTTCAGTTGAGTTTAGCACATGTTGAAGGCGCTTCTAATTAAGTAATGAGGGTCAGCTGCTACAGGGGGAAGACTAATTTAAGCCCCCCCCCAGTTGTAATATAAGCTGAAATAAGGCCTGCATGCTTTCATTGTTTTCTTTAACCAAGACTCACCCACTCCCAAAATCAAGCACTTTTACTCATCCAGTGAATCCGAGGAAGAGGAGGATCATCGAAAGAAGTTTAAGATTAAGATCAAGCCGTTACCCGAGGACAGTGCCAACTGCACCGTCCCTTCTGTGGACGAGCTGAAGGCCTCCATCGGCAACATCGCCCTGTCACCTTCTCCGCTGGTGAGTCTGCTTCATCTTCACCTCCTACTTGTGGTCTCTCTGGTCAATCATCTCCGCATGTATTGCTCCTTGTTCTTTTGGTTTTTAAGTACAGTGTGACTCAGCCGTTTAAATGACGTGTAACATTTGTGTTTTGGATATTGGGGCTACAGTAGTGCATGCAACTGGCAAAATATTTAACCCTGGAAATTCATCAGCTGAACCCTGGAGTGATTAAAACAGAAAATAATTTTTTGCAAAGGTCACTAGTATCAGCATGATAATTCATCTCATTTATCTGAAAGTCTAAACTGACTGAATATCCAAGGACACCAGTTCAATGTTTCTTGTTCCTGAGTGTCGGTTCTGAATTTTCCAGAAAACTGGCACAAAATGGAAGCCTTACCAATCTGGGAGAATATTACCAGCTACCGGCTGGCTTTCAGTTCCGCGTTCGAGAGAGAACAGCCATCTTTTCGAGTGTCGCTGTCCTTGCTTATAAAGGATTGCTTTTGCATCAGCCTGATGGACCTTTTTCTCCTGTAGTGTGGCTGCTGAGAATGAATTCTGGCCTTGAGTCATACAGCTCTTGGGTGGGGGTGGGGGTGTGTCATGAGATGTGTAAGAGAACCACGTGACGTGGGGACTTGGCAGTGGCGAAGGTTAATCGGGAGGTCTCCCTTTTCAGAGATGGATGTGGAATGGGTGGGACTATCACCAATGCATCGGCTGAAAGGAGGGGAAGGAATTCTGGATGATCAGGAAAGGAACAGGGGTCCTGGATATTAGGGGGCAAATCAAAACAGAACATGCTAATATATGTAAATTAAGCTGCTGGAACAAATCGTTCCAAATGATGACAGACGCTCCTGAAAAGGGGCTGGTGGGGAACCCCTCCTCCCAGCAAATATATAAAATCTAGAATCTTATCTAGAATTAATGTTTATGTTCATGGCAGTTGCTTTTGTCCAAGGAAACCCGCACAGAATAATGTGACTCACTAAGTATCTTGAAGGGTGTGGGGACAGAAATCCTCCTTCCACAACCCACAGCCATTCCGTAATGTAACTCGTGCCTTAACCGCTGTCCTTACTTCTCGGTCTGTCATCAGAAGCATGCTCAATTTCATAAGCTCCTTCTCCCAATCTGTGCGAGCAGGAACCCCCACCCTTTTAGAACCTTCTAAGTATCCCTGCAAGAGTCTTCTTTGCCACTGCCAAACTCACTGTCATAAGGTACATGTAACTAACGGACCATTAAATCTCACATCAGATCCTAGTCAGGAGGTATTTCTTTTCAAGGTGTGGGGGGGGGTGATGCTCAAAGGCTGGATTGATGGCTGTCAGCTGAAATTAAGCATGCACGGTGCGTTTTTTTCAGCCAATATACTTTACTTGCTTTGGGCTCTACATTGTATAGCGGTTTAACTTCAGCTTGCAGTTTTATATGTCTATAACACTAAAGCAGGTGGATTGTGGGGTTTACAGCTCCGGGGGGGCAAACTGAATACGGACTGCCCTACTCTGGTGCCTGACAGGTCCTGGGCTTTTCAGTGAAGCTCATCACAGGCACTCGTTTAGATGACTGAACCTAAAGCTGGGAAGAGTATCGGGGGGACCTGTGGAAAGTATCAGTGAAGATGTAAAAATAGATTTAGCTCTGGAACCTTAAATAAACAATAAAAGCATCCCCCTGGGAAATTAGCCTTCTCGGTCCAGCCACTTAACCGCTCAACGTCCCACCGGCTGTAGAGTTCCTGATCATTTATTGATTTTGTTCATGTAGTATTTCCACCATGTTTAAATTGGAATCACACCTCAAAGAAGTGTTTTTCCAAAAAGAAGAGGACATATATAGATATATATATATATGTGATGTGGCCCTTGTCAGAATCTCTCACATCTTTAGCCCTGCACATTTCATCTGCATTCAACATATGGAGTACTTGTACAGTATGCTGGCTTATCATCTAATATATTCCAAACCTTGACATGCACGATTCTTGCAAGATAGGTAACATTGTAACATGGCTAGATAAACACCGCTTTGGTTCCCAAACCTCTCCTCAGGCCTCAAGAGCATGCCAGTTATTCCATGTATTTGTTAAATTTCACTTAAATAATTACCTCAGTTAATTAAATAACTCAATGAGGTATTGATTAGCCAAACATGGTGGGGTAATGGTTGAGTTAGGGGTGTATTGCATCATTGCTGGGCAATACTGGAATGATTTTAGGAAAGGTTTTGCATTTTGACAGACATTTCAGTTTTAGACCAACATGAAGAACGTTTAAATAGCATTTTCTGTGACTAAGACTTTCACACTGTTGTGTGTGTGTGTGTGTGTGTGTATGGATGGATGGATGTATGGATGGCTCATACAGTCAAATGGGAGAGCTGTGTGTGGCTACCCATAATCCCACTTCCCCAGAAGGACTTGCATTCCCACGCGTGATGTTAGTGGTGTCCTTTGTGTCTGGCTCTGTGTCAGCACACACCGCAATACAACGGTTTATCGTCTGACCTACTTACACAGATACAATGTACCGCCAGCCCACCCCCCCAACGCTCACTCCCCAGCAACCGCAGAGCACCTCGTTTAACGGTTTTTATTCATCCTCCAGAAATATACCCAAAGGTCCACTTGTTTGGTGTGTTTTTTTTTTTATTTTTTTTTTTATAAAAATATGAACGGACGTAGTGTGCAGGGAATGATGGTTTTCAAAATAATAAAGTTACTCAGATTTTAATATGGACAAGGACTGTGTGCACAGGTCAAGAGTTTGGCTGGAGTAAGTCCTGCAGTTGCCAAGAAGGAATTAGTTTATGACTTAAGTTCTGGGTTTTTTTTCCATGTCCATTTGGCTCCAGTTTTACACCAATCAAGACCAGCCAATTTTAATAACATAGCCAAGACAGAATCTGTCAATGAGAGCCAGAGGTTGAGTTTATTTTTCCTGAGTCAGTTAACACATCCTCTCTATAAAAAATAAATAAATAAATAAATAAAAATCTATACTACTTCGATGTTATGCACGGATTGTTTGTGAATAAGTTATGTTTTAGCCGGCTGTGTAGCAACCCATCCTTCAGAAAGGTATCCATGGAGACCTACTGACTGTGCAGTGCTCCTCGGGTGACTAAAGGAGGGTTGAAAGAGGGGACTGACTGTTGATGGAGCTCGGAACTAAAACAACAGTTGTCCTGATCCCTCCCCTGCTGCGCGCCGAGCCGATCTATTCGTCGGGGTTCTTTTGGTTGACGCAAAAGAGGTGGAAATGAAAACCTGACCAGCCTTGTGGGTCACCTCCTCTGGATTGGGACAGCGGGGGTTGCTCTTCTGGATGTGCAAGGTTGTGCCACGTTATAGAGTCAACCAGGAGAGGGTTCCAAGGCTCACAATTATAGCTTAATTATATAACGTGGTTTGAACTATTCGACTTCCTTAACCACAGTGCCACCTGCTGACCTGGTTGTGGTGTGACAGGCGACCACTGCGGTTAAACCAGATATGGGGAGTAGTTATAGGCAGTGTAAGGTGGCATTGTGACCAGGTAGATGGCTATACTATATATCATGCCGTCATGTAGTACCATGTAAAGCGCTTTGAGGCAACTCCGTTGTGAAAGGCGCTATACAAAAATTAATTGAATTGATATAGTGGAATCTGAAGGTTGTCAATAGTGTCAGAAAAAAAACATTGACAAAGTACCTTAACAGCAATAATGGTAATAAAACTAAAGACAACAGGGATCCAGCAGGGGTCCAACCTCGATGGTTAAGCTAATTGTTGTTGCTAAATCTCCTGTAGCATTTTATTGTGCGAGCCTGAGTCCTGTGATGGGTAAGCATTTGGAAAATGTCTGGATAATAGTTTGACAAAGTTGAGCAAGTTGCAGATGTTATGTTGGGTCAACAAGTAAGATAAAGGGACCCTAGTAAGAGTCAAACTATTCTCAGCACAGGAAGAGCGGGCTGTGACACACCTGGAGGCATAGCGAGTGCCAAGTAGGCAGCAGTGGGATCTTGTACGTTGCAGGCAAGTTTTTTGTCGCTGTGCTGATGCTATCTTTAACCGCAAGCTGGAGGAACGGGGTGCTTTTCCTTTTCTCAGAAGGACATACTTTTACATTTCTCAGAAGATACTATGCAGTCTTAAGATTAGCATTAAAAAGCTTCCATCAGCTCATGCCCTGCTTGTCAGTGAGGTTTCATGGAATGTTTTCCACTAGCATTTAAGTCAACATGTTGGGAAGCTAATTCCTTTCGATGTGTTTACTTTTGTCAGGAACTGTGTCAGCTCATTTTAGTTCCAGTTACATACTGGTCTGAGTGTCAGCAGGATAAGTAATTCGGGGGTCTGTACTTAAACAGTGTCCATTATAGCTGGCCACCTGCCGAAAGGCGGTGCTGGTCACTGAGTTGCATTTTTTCTGATTTTACCTTTTCTTGGCGCTTTCTGTCGGAGCAGAGAATCCTATATGTACCGGGACACACTGATGGCATGTAGAGCGGGGTTTGTGAATACAGTGGGACTAGAAATTAATTTGATTCCGTAATCCATAAATGCAGCGACAGATCCTGGCATGGGCAATATGGGCAGTTGCCCAGGGTAGCATCCTTCCCGGTCTTGACTTGTAGGGAGGGATAGCAGTGAAGTCTGCCTTAGTGCACCACATGGGTTTCGGGGATCATTGCATAATCACCTTGTGCCCATCCAGTCTTCCACTTTATCTCCCTAATGAATTCAAACATGAATGAGCATGTTTCCAGTTCATAGCCATTGTCTCATTACAACATAGTCGACCACCCATTCAGTCGAGCTAACACTGTGCTCGTTCTCGGTCCCTCTCTGTCACTGCTGACGTGCTCTGTAGCGGAGAAGCCCGGTAAGCCTGCCTATTTTCACTCATTTATTTTTTTATTCGATATTCTCAAAAGTGCGCTTCTCGTACTGATGCCTATGCCGCGTCCCTCTCGCTGCACACAGCGAAGCCTCGCCCCTGTCATGACTGGCTTGATTTTTCTCTGCGTCACCCTTGGCTGCCTCATCATTTATCCTCGTGTTCGTTAAATGCATCAAATCAGTGTTCCAAAGAAGGCTGCATCCCATTGGATGAAAAGAGAGACCATCATATCAACACATGCAGTGATTGGTTCTTCCATTGGACTGAGGTCATGTATGTTTTCCTTTCATGTCTCTAGCCCCTCACAGCGCATGAAATACAGTGGAGATGTGTCAAGGAGAGCATGTCTTGCCACCAGTGGCCAGAGAGGCCTTGTCATGCTTTGATATTGTCAGTGTGTTTTTTTTTTTTTTTTTTTTTTTACTGATTTGTCACTCTCTGACCAGGTGTCTGTTCTCTCTCCCTTTTTGCTGCTCACAGAGACGTAGCCCGGTGAGTTGCATTCGGCGCAGATGACCATGATCACGGGTTGGTGAAATGTAACCGGCATTGTGCAGCACAGCTGGTTAAAATCAGTGAAAGATGAACACAGCCTTACGACCCGAATGAAATCCCTGTAAACTGGGTGACTTTAGTACATTAAACAGCAAATACGTATCGGATAAACCATAACGAGGTGTGCGGTCATATGGAAATAATCGACGACAACTTGGTGTAAGCCAGCCCGACGTGAAGTGGAAGGCAGCTAACCGAGTTGGATTTATAATTTTCATATATCCGCACACCTTAAAGTGCTTTATCCCACTTACACCACGACTCACGAACAAAAAATAATAATAATAGAATGCACTACTCACGGCTAATTATTCGGAAGAAAATTATTTCAGTTGGTATTTAATAATGTTTCAATGTACTCTGAAAAATATAGTCCCTGTAAGGACAGAACATCTGGTCAGGCTGCTTACTGGAAGTGGGAAGTCCATTAGGTTACCATAGAAACCGTCACCAGACAGATGCTTGCGTTTTGAAAACCAAGGAATGAGTATGCTGATAAGAATGATTATGAGTTAAAAGTATTTATATTAACGTGTTTAATAAAACATTAAAACGCATTTATATAGAACTGTTATTAAGCTGTCGAAACTACCTGTGTGATTACATGAAAATAATCCACACCCATGTGACATCTCTGGACCAATAAGAAAATAGTATTTACCAAAGCCGTGATATAAATCAGTATAACTGTCTTCTGCTTGGGGTGTTATGTTTCTTTGGTGTCTCCTTTTGGTGTGGAGACTATTTATTCCCAACATTACACATTATGCGAGAAACTAATCCAGCACAACACAGGGGATAATGGTCCTAGATAAGGAGAATGGGGCTGATCACCACACACATACAGATTAGCAGCACAGCTACATGATGCTAAATGTCAATGACATGCAGGTGATGGGGCGCCTTTTCTGTTGTTTTTCTATTGTTTTGATGATCTTGTTTGTTACCTTGAGCATCGTTCTTCAGTCGTGTCCTTAGAAACGCTCCACCACACCGGTTTAAATGGTAGATGCCTCCGAATTAATAGGTAGACATGCATGGATTATTTTCATTTTTTAAAACAATGTTAAATTTGATTTTTTTTTTTATTTGTTTTTAAATTGCAGGGCCAGATCAAAAGAAATCTGTCTAGTAAGTACTGCACAGCTTATGCTAATGCTTTGTGTGCTAATAACTTAGAAGCTAATGAGTTAAGGACTGGTAGTTACTGAGTAGCAGGATGGTTATGGATGCAGCTTCAAATGATTTTGTTTCTTTTTCATCTGCACTCTCCTCCTCACACTCAGATCGTATTACTCTCCTCTCAGGTGAGGAGATCGCAAGACCACGGCGGTCTACTCCCACACCTGCTCCCGTTCCCTCTGCACCTCCCATGCCCCCTGCACCTCCTGCAGTCCAGGCCCCTGAGTTAGTACCCCCCCTTTGGGAAGGGTGGGGAGAACAGTTTCATATGAATGGCCATTCTATGCTAAGGTCTTGATCTGTGAACAGTTGATGCGGTACAAGTTACAAATATGGCCACAAGGGGGCATACATCTTTTTTTTTTTGTTTAGCTGATTATTGAAACAGACATACCATAAAAAACACTTGCTGTTTTTCTGAGCAGAAACCTGGGTTTCAATGGACCCTAACAAAGAAGTGCATCTCTTTACTGCTATGCTCTCTGTTGCCCCCTTCTGACTGTGTGGGAAATTACTTTTGACTCATGAGTCTGGGAATTGAGGACTCACATTGTCTTATCGTTATTGTATAGAAGTCCGAAAATCCTGGAAGATGCGACAGCCCTGTTTGGGCCTCCTCTCGAGACGGCCTTTGATGATGAGAAGGCAGCTGGTAAGGCTTGTAGACAACGATCTGCCGTGATTCACTGGAGTCGACGTTTGCACATGTGTGCGTGTAACCTAAGGCACTTAGATTCCTATGTGTATCTGCATGAATAGGGTATTTTTGTTTATATATTTCATTTCATCACTAGTTTTCAACGGGCATGTCAAAGGGAGTGCACCAGGAAATTCCATTAGGATAAACCCACTTGACTTGACAACCTGTCTGGATGTCTTTGCCAACTAATGTAACTTTAGATAAAAGTATTGATTCCTGATTGTCTCCTGGGCACATTGCATTCTCGCAGGGCTTTTATCATGAAATTAAAAGGCCCTTCCTTGTCTGTCAGGTGGCCTTCTGTCTGCATAGCCTTTGCTGATATCCCTGTTGTGCTGTGCTCTCTCTTGAAGCGGTTATAGCTGAACCTGAGATCTGGGGTGTACCTCTATCTGAGCCACACCCAGACTCTCCTGTGACAAGACCCTTTCCTACTGGAAGTAAGTCTTTGAAACGGAGGATTTTTCTTTTTTAATCATTGATAAAACATTCCTGGAAGAGTCTGCGTTTCCTGTAAAAATAAATAAATAAAAAAAATAAAAAAAATAATAATAAAAAATCATACACATCATACACCCAGTCTTTTCACAGTTCAGCTAGCAGGTAAAAAACGGTAAGGTTTTTTTCCCCCCTGAATGTGTTTGCTAGGACCCGTCAGGTGACGCATCACATGACACACCAGGTGACCCCACCCCAGCCAAGGTTTTATGGTTCACTATAATCCTTTTGTCTCTGGTACAGAAATGCATAGATTAAACAGAACTGAAAGGATACGCTCATGACTAATGAATTAACAAAATAAGCACTCCCCCCACCTGCTTCAACTTTTCTGACAGCTTCACCAGTGCATACCTGTCACTGCCCATTAACTGCTTATGTAACCCTGCATTACCTGGTTCAAGTGTTCTAACGGTAGTACAATATGTGGACTGATTGGCGATGTCCTTGGACTCGGATGAGACCCCCTGCAGTAAAACTACTCGGGTTCAATGATGGCCTTGATAATGTAGCCTGAATTGCTGGTACTTCTGTAGTTTCACAGCAAGTCTGTATCAGAAACGGAGCCCTTAATGTTTTGTGAAATTAGTCTTTAGATTGCTCTTCTCTGGCAAAAACAGGAGAAGCGTGCAGAAATGCACTTCTCAAGAATTTCCCTGTAGCTAGCGTTTAGCCATCGTTTCTTTGCAGGGATTTTGAGCGTAAGTGATTGGCGACTAAATTCCTTGCAGACCAGTATTGTCTTCAGTTTTAGAGCTCAGAAACGTTTGGCACTTCATGCGTGAGTCTTGCCAGGGTCAGGCGGAGGTGTTCGTGTAGGACCATGAAAGGCACCACACTAGCGAGGCATTTTTTTCATTACTGCCGATTCTTGGAGTCCGAAGGTCATCAAAGGCAGCAGAGGTCGTTCTTTTATGTGTTCTTTCTGTCTGTCTGGGGAGGGGTTTACAAGCATGGGCTTTACAAGCTCGAGCTCATACATTCAGCAAAGCTTTTACTGCCCTGATCATAGCCCTGTTATGGTCACATTTTATAGTCCTTTTATACTGGGTTCGGATAATCGCAGCCCATATGTTTCATATTTGCTGAAGGAAAACTGGTGTCTGAGCAATACGATTCTTTCAGCGTTTATGGTGACAAGGACCCCCATTTTAACGTAAAGAAACTTCTATTAAACGTCTTGAATGGTTTCTGTTAAAAGCATGCTTGTGGGAGTTCTACTTAGAAAAAAATGTTCTGAGGGCAGAAGGAAAAATGATTGGTTCAGAGAGAGAACCAATCACATTGTAGAGGAGGTGGGTCCAAGCAACTATAGAGGACGGGATGAAGACATCTGATTGGTTGGTCGCACCTCCTCAACTTGCTTGGACCCACCTCCTGTACAATCTGACTGGTTATCTCTCTGAACCAGTCGTTTTACATTCTGCCCTCTAAACATTTTTGTGTAAGTAAAACTCACATGAGCTAAAGGCATGGCTGGGGTTGTGAGTTGCTCCAAATGGGGCTGACTGGCATGCGCGTGCTGTGCTCTGCCGATCCGATCCCTGGACCCAAACCTGACACGGAGCTTTTGTTGGTTGTTCTTGCAGCTCCACCTCCGCTCCCACCTAAAAATGTCCCTGCTGCTCCCCCTGCTGGCGGCGCCTCCCAGCCGGATTCAGCCGGTGGGTGTTTCACGCCACTTTGTAGGCTTCGCTGAGCCTCACCTGTGTTCGTGCTAACAGATCTTCCTTCTCCGGGTCGTGCCTGATGCAGTCATAGCTGAAAGTGACGAGGACCAGGACGTAACCCCCAGTTCCCCGGAGAACTCCAGAAAGGGGTCCATGACCGACCTGGACAACATATTTGGCCCGGTGCAGGTCCCGAAGTCCAACGAGGAGACGTCGGACAGCAAGTGGGTCAGCTTCAGTGATGAGTCGCCCGAAACCCCCCCCCCCCCCCGAGGGGCCCCCCCCCCCCCCCCCCCCCCCCCCCCCCCCCCCGCCCCCCCCCCCCCTTTTGGAGGGGCCCCC
>JAAGVU020000043.1:8067944-8121183 GCA_011763525.2 Mormyrus iriodes | reverse complement strand
CGAGGAGCCCGCCCCTCCCCTGCCCCCATCCCTCCCACCGAGTCCTCCGCCACCTGTTGATGAGGGTCCTCCTGAAGTGTCGGACTCCCCTGCCAGCCCCCCTCTTCCGAGCCGCAAACCCGCAGGTGTCATCCCGCCACCCCTAGTCTTGGACGAGGGAGACAAGGTGAGCTGTGAGACAGCGACGCTGAAGGAAGATCTCCCAGAGATCACGGCTTCGCCCAAGGAGCTCACCCCAGGCCCACGGGCCACACCTCCTCCCCCTCCACCTCCCACCTACAGAGCGGTGGTCTCGTCCCCTGGGCCTTGCTCGGGCACTGGAAGTGGTGAGTCTCCTCCAAGACATACCAGATGGTGCAGTGTTTAGAAAGCCAGGCTTCTGTCCAAAGGCTCCTGTAACTCAACAAGTAGAGCATTGAGTTCTTATCACAAAGACTGGGAGTTCAAATTCCAGGGAGGGGTCATAAATTGTAACCCTTCACTCTACTGTATGTTGCCTTGTATGAAAGTGATTGATAAATGAATATGTCTAGACGGATGTTGACTCTTGCAAAGAAATGCTGCTGTACGACATAAATGTTCATCTTCCGCACCCCACTGGACTTGGGGTCTATGCCTGTGTCTAAATGTCAAGTGTAAAGGTCAAAATCTCATAGCCAGCAGAGAAATCATCACTTTTGGCCCCTTGAGTTTCTGCTTCAGGGATGCAGGGATGCTGGCTGACCCTGCACTCTGACCCCAAGCTGTCCTTGCTTATATGTCTCCTTGGAGACAAAAACATCTGCTGGATAAATGTAAATGTGAAGCAATGCTTGTCTGGCATAGGGTTAGAATGAGCCTGGAGTCTGTCCCAGTGAGGACAGGACACAAGGCAGAGAAATACCCTGGACAGGAGACCAGAACATCACAGGGCACGCACATGGAGTCACAAACTATTTCAAAACATCGGTTTGGTTACTGACAGTTTTTGTATTATAGTAAATATTCAGCTGTGAAAAAGGGACACACAAACCAAATTCTAGTCTCTATAGAAAGAAGCTTCTACATTATGTCCCTTTTTTACAAAATAATTTACTGTAAGGGCTGGTATTATTTTCATTTGTTTCATTTGTTTATCTTAAGTTCAGTCTAGACCCTGGTGCTCAATATTATGCAATGTAATGTATGTGAATTTTGGAGCAGTACATTCTGATTGATACATATTTGACTATAGTGGCTAATTGATACAGTGAATATTTATATATTTGGCTTTGGCTGTGAAGATGTCCTTTAGTGATGTCACCAGCCCGCCATCCTCTGTAAGCGCTGGGAGCTGTAGGAATTATGTTAACCGCAGCAGCTCATGTTGCCAGTACTGATTTTTGTTCGATCATTTTACAGGCTCCTCCTCCCCTGCTCGTCCCGCAACACCATTGGCTGCCAGCAGTCCGACTCCACCCCCTCCCCCACCCCGGCCATCCTCACGGCCTAAACTTCCTCCTGGAAAACCTAGTATAGGGGATGTGGTAAGAAAGTTCATTTGTCCCACTCAATGCACATTTTAATAAACTAGCTTCAATGGTCACTTTTACTGGGATGTTTCATTCTAGAGGTGTCCAGTGTGTGGGTGTGGTGAACTGGTGTATATGTGAGTTTTATAACTAAGCACTTAAACTAAACTACTATTTGAGCTTAACAGTACTGATTGTACTAATTTACCCTAATTGCTTAGTACAGGGGTTGTTAGAGGTGTATAGGGCCAAAGAAACAGCCGTCCCAGTATCGGGAATATTTTAATTAATGGAAACATAACAATTTTAAAGTTTGCCAATTGATTAATAGCAGGTTGCACTGTAATTTCACTTCAGATGATGATGATTTTGTGAAACAGAAAAATGTTACAGGTGTGTTATAAATAAATGAAATTTATGTTCCTTTTATGTAACAATTTATTGAACTGGCATCAAATTTGTATTGTGTTTAATCAAGGCCTTTCATGATTGCGGAAACATTCCGAGTCATTGAAAAGTCGTAGGGAGTTCTCAGACACATTCGGTTTTGAATCATGTTATTCACTCCTTCAGCAGTACAGTTGGGGCTCAGCTGGAGCAAAAGCCCAGTGCATGCAGCAGGTTGCCAGGTCCGGGATTGAAAAATCCGAAGACGGGTCATTCCTGACAGAAGCACTGTACTGACAGTGCAGAGTATGCAAGGATGATGTTCACAAACCAACCTCTGACATGCTCTTGTCTCCTTAGGCCCGGCCGTTCAGCCCCCCCATCAACTCCTCAAGCCCTCCCCCCTTTGCCCCCCTGGCCCGAGCCGAGAGCACCTCCTCCATATCGTCCACCAACTCCCTCAGTGCCGCCACCACTCCCACCGTCGGTAAAGAGCTGTCCGTTTCTGTGTCAGGTGTGCATCATTTCCCATCATCCTCAACGTGTCCTGTGTCCTGTCGCTATCATCGACGTCTCGTTTTTAGCCTAATAAACTGTCTGACAAATCATCTGACCGCTGTGTCCTGTTTAATTGCTTTTGTGTACGAAAGCAGGCATCTACATTCTAGAATTCTAAAAGATATTTGACAACAAAAACATGCATCGGTTTTGAATAAAAGAAATGAATTCGTACTCAGAAATAAAACATGAACTATCAAGCTATTGGTTTGCACAGGATAATGAAATAGCAGTGTTTTGTGCTTCACTGCTTCCTAGTTAAAAGGTGACTGTAGAGGTATTGCCAGAGAATATGTTGATGTATTTAATATTATTATTGGTTGTTTATTTGATGGACATTGTGAAGTACTGTGACTATAACAGACTCTGCTTTTTCTTTGCTAGGATTCATAGTCCTGTTTCCTGAATGCTAATGGATTTGTCTCCGTAGATCATGTCAACTGTAAAAAAAAAAAAAAAAAACTGCTGTAACAATTATTTGTGGCTGCGCTAAAATTACAAGGAATATTTTGGGGAAATGACAAAAAGCCTGTGACCAGGATAAAGATTTCCAAGTGCTGAAATATATTATAAACAGGTTTTATTTTTCATTCTTGTTTTGCATGATCCATTTTCTCCTCTGTTTCGTTCATTTCTCCACTCAGTGTCTTTTTTGCGTGCTCGAGTCCCCTCGTTCTTTTGTTTGCGACCTTTTCCGTTATGCTTGATTTATGTCCCTTCTGTGTATATCTCTTCTTTTTTATTCTTTTCTTTCTTTGGTCGATCTTTTTCTTTCGGTGATGTCAGAAGATGACGTTTTTGTAGACAAACTGCCCACCTTTGACAGAAGCCGTGAGAGGCCCGCAGGTACAGTATGGGACCTGGCGGCAGAATCATCATTACCCACAATGCACATCTGTCACCCATGGCCACATCCCTCTTGACCCATCCCAAAGGCAGTGTGCAGGATGGCACGCCATCACATGGCAGGGGGACTTTGCGGGAAGACAAAGGCACGGACTGCAGGCTTTTAGGACGTTCCTGTTCTCAGGCATGCGTAGCATCCCCCAAATCTCCTGCCCTACCTACCTCCTGTCCTCATTTCTCCTCGTCTCACGACACATCTTACAAAAGCCCTGGGAAGTGTGGCCGGCATCTCCACTCAATGCCACACTTTTACAAACATAAACAACGGCATTTTGAAACAAGCATCTTGCCGTGAGTCGTCTCAGGTAGCTGAGAAAATGGTAAATGCATACGTTTCGTTTATTTGCATGTCTGTCAAACCGTGCTCTTTGCGCTTGCAGACCGAGGAAATTTTTGTACGACAATATTTGACTCCTTTTTCTTTATCCTTTGTTAGGCAGCGTATGGCTGTTATGGAAATCAAGCCAGAAATACAGAAATAACCTGATTTGCCTTTTGAATATAAGCAGCTAATACTTAACGTTATTTTTATAACCGGGTATCATATAGTTTGATTGACATGTTAGCGCCAGCAGAGAAAAGCTGTTTTATGTTCACTTCAGTCTTCAGACACTTGAAAGGAACCCCCTGTGATTTGGCTGCCCAGAACTCCCCTCCCAGAAATCCCTTGTAAACACCTCCCTGTGGATTTCATACACTAACCCCCTCCTCTCGGACTGCTTTGATAGTGCCCACTCTTTGCCCCTCCCACTCTCCTTCACCCATCACTATACCCGCTCTTTTTGAGCAAGACTCCCCCCTGCTGGGCATGTAGCTCTTTGCAGCTACATACTAGAATAACATTATAATTTTTCATTTAAAAAAAGAGATTCTCAGACCTAACAGTCATTAAACTTGTTAATTGGATTTCAAATATTTAAGTTATTTGTGAGAAATTGTGCTTTATAAAGCTCATAATTGTTATTTAGTCTCCAGATCCTCCATTAAATTATGGTAGAGTATCAAAATAGTGTCTTGAAAACAAATACTTTAATGAACTAAATCCTGATCAGGCCGGTGTTGAAGCTAGACTTTTTTTGTACGTTTCCAATACGTAGAGCTGATACCCATATGCCTCTAAGCAAAGCAAAGAGGACCCCGCCCACCCCACCCCACCCCACCCCTCAGTTGTGATTGGCTTGCAGTGCCTTCTGTGTTCCCGCCCACTGTGTCGTGTGATAGACCTGCCGCGTGACTCACACTATTGTCCTTCTCTCTCCCTCCCCACCTCCCTGCTCCGCCCCACTTCAAATCCCGCCCCTCACACAGAGAATGACCAGCCTTCCCTGGTTTGGTTTGACAGAGGGAAGTTTTATTTAACCTTCGAAGGTAAGTGGTGCCCAGTGTAGTGGCACTCAAGCCTGAATGCTTCAAGTCCCGCCCTCCTCCTCCTCCCCCTTCAGCTCCTAACATGCTGCATTTGCCCACCATTCCTCAGGGTCCTCAGCCTCACTAATAACTCCTCCCCTTTTCACCACCAGACATTCATATTTCCTGTTGGCTGGGTGTTATTGTCTTTTTTCATAATCATCATCATCATGATGTGTTCTAATTTATTTTTTTTTCCCCCGTAAAGTTATAGTTTTATTTATTACGCCCAATTTGTAATTCTGTCTCTTTTTTTTTTCATTTTTGTTCTTCAGTACCAGCAAACCTGCATAAAGATTCAAACTACAAATCCTCTAAACAGGATTTTAATATCCAGACCCCAAAACAAAATTTTGACCTAAAGGATAAAATACAAACAAAGCCTTTATTTTTCTGCCGAATGACATCATAACCAAACAAAAATGTTTGTCATGTGTCATCTGGAGACCTGATTTCTGTTGATGGTAGTTAGAATGTTTCACAATGTTGTAATGAACTGTAATTACATTTGAAATCTTGCAGGGAATGTGTCTCAACTATAGTTTCATGAACTACAAATGACCTTCACTTTTACTGTTGTTCAAGTAGCTGTACATAGGCTTATATTACTGTTGGCATCCTGTTAAGCAAATATGTCCCCTGCCTTGTGTTCTAGGATAAGATAATCCTAGGATAAGATAGTCCTAGGATAAGATAATCCTAGGATAAACTCCAAGCTCACCGGAACCCAATACTGATATGGAAGTGGTATAGAAAATGGACTTATGGTTTAAATTGCCTTCAAGACAGGCAGCCTATCGGATCTTAAGGAACAGCAAACGCTGTTAAAACGATGACATCATACACAATATATTGGCTTCAACACTAATGTGATGGATTTCCAGAATGGTTTTATGGGCATTTATTTAAGGCCTCAGTGGGAGTTTGTGTCTGCAGTCATCTCTTGATTTATGGTGGGAATTTAGCAATTCTGACATGTTGTGAGACTCGCGCAATATGGATACTACCTACATGTGTATTTGTGAAAACAAACAAGAATCGAACTGCGGGGAGAACGAAAGTTGTTTGGCATGAAATTTGGATGCCAGAGCTCTTTATGTCGTTGTGGTTGGAGACCATCCCAGGCGGTTTGGCTTCCCTGAATTCAGGCCTGCAGCAGTTTCAACTGCCATTTGTGAATGTGAGTCAAGACAGAACATAAACATAGCACTCAGTGGCGAAGATGCGCCACCTGGTGGATTGATGTTAAAAGTGAAATCAACAGATGGCAGAGCTGCATGTGACCACCTTGGAGTCATAGGGAATGTGGATGCAGCCGCAGTAGTTGGCACCTCCTCTGATGTCACTTCCTGTTCAGAGCGGCATGACCTGGTTCAGTGACCTTTGTTGTGTTTCAGGCTGCTCCCGGGGCCCTAGCCCACTGACCATGGGGGCCCAAGACACACTTCCCGTGGCGGCTGCCTTCACAGAAACTGTCAATGCCTACTTTAAGGGAGCCGACCCCAGCAAGTAAGTGAAGGCCAGACAAACCTTTCATCTTTATTGCCCTTATCATTATAATTATTAGTATCTTTTTCATTATTATTGATGAGACTTTTAGTTACAAAATGTTACTTTCAGGATCTGCCAGAATACAGATCTGGAAAAAATTAGACAGCTAAATTTTCTATTTCATTCATTTCTCAATTTATGGGTATGTGTCTGTGTAAAATATACATTTATTTGCAAACTCCAGCCTGGTTCTTCTCCGTTTCTTAATGAAGGGCTTCTTCCTTGCTTTATGGGTCTTCATTCCTGCTTCTAGGAGCCTGTTATGAATTGTCCTAGCAGGGCACTTCACACCACATAATGTTTCCCATTCCTTTTGAAGATCACTTGAGGTCATCCTCCAATTTATTGCTGGATAAGTTGACAGTCATCTCTGGCATTAGAAAGTCACTTCTACCCTTTACCTGGCTGGTTGTTGGTCATTCCCAGTGTCTCCTTCACCTTATTTTTTGTGTACTGTCTTCTTAGAAACTTCGAGCCTGTTAGCAGCCTGCCTCGCAGCGTAGCCTTCTGCCAGCAGAACCAGGACTAAACCAGGATTTATAAATACAGATGCAGATTTAAAAAAAAATTTAGAGTGGTCTCTTAATTTTTTCCAGAGCTTTATATTTGAAAATTTCAGTTTGACCGTTACTTAATATTATTTTAAGATAATTGATAATTGACAAGCGGTTATGTATTGTATAACATTATATATATGCTTCACTTCAGTCCTTCATGGCTAATCTCTGCATACTGCCATGTCTGCCCTAGAAGAGCTCTTCCCCTAATGAATCATGTGAGAGGAAGTCACTCTGTAATTGCTTCCCCTGTCAAGGTGCGTGGTGAAGATCACCGGGGAGATGGTGCTGTCTTTTCCTGCTGGGATCACCAGGCACTTTGCCAACAACCCCTCTCCTGCCATCCTAACATTCAGCATAACCAACTTCAGCCGCCTGGAACACGTTCTCCCTAATCCTCAGCTGCTTTGCTGGTAAATAACAGCTTAACTTATCGGTTCCATTCCTGATCCATATCAACTAGGACTCTTCATAGGAATCTGATTTGTGTCTTCAAAAGAAAGGAATCACAGACTGTTAACCACTCTAAATTTTAGATCAAATATCTTCAAAGATTGATTTTAAAGATTAGAATGACTGTCAGTGTTTATAGGAGCACATAAAATACTCTTTCACTTCAAAAAGACAATCATTTGAAAGAACCTTGGTGGAAAAATGTATCAAGACAAAAATACAAAGTTAGCTAGCTGTATTCAGTTTTTGATGAAATGTATATAACTTTACATTAGGTCAAAGCTGATCCATTAAAGTATTGTACCTAGGCAGCTAGACAATTTCACCTTTTAATTAAATTAAGCAAGCTAACACTTTCCGTCAGTGTATGTTCATTTTGAAAGTGTCTTTTCTGCCATTAACACTAACACTTCAACATATAATTTTTAATCCAGGTGTATTCAGGCTTTGGGAACAATGTCCATGAGTGTCATGATCAATGTGGTCCTTATTGCTATTGTAGTGATGTTTTGTTCACCTAAAGTCCATATTTATACTGTGAATTAATATTAGCCAGAAGTGGTTCAGCTATGCAGTCGCACACAAGGTCATCTTGATAAAAAATACAACACTTAGCTTGTGCCTGTTCTCCAGTATTCCAGGAATAAAATCCTTAGCATAGTATGCAGCTTTATGAAGGTGCCTTAATGAAACTCCTTCCTTTTCTCTTTTCACAGTGACACCACACAATCGAATGCCAACTCCAAGGAATTCTGGGTAAACATGCCCAACCTGATGACGCATTTAAAGAAAGTTGCGGATCAGAAGCCCCAGGCAACGTACTACAACGTAGATATGTTGAAATATCAGGTGGGGGCATATTATGGTGCACCATTCAGACAATCTACCACAAATTGCCAACAGCTCCCTGACACCTGCGAATGATGCACAATGTCCTGGAAATCTGTTGTTCCGCTATTCAGCAGCAGTACAATAAGCCAGCAAGTTTTACCACTGCCTCCCCAGTCAGCACTAGGCTTGGGCGGTATCTAATTTTTAATACCATCATACTGTCCAGACATTGAACTGGAAAATGGCATTTTCATGGTATTTTAAAAAGCCACGCAATTCTGGGATTTACTGGGAAGGGGAGGGGTGGGGAATTTTTGAACGATATACCCAAAATACAGTACTATGCAAAAGTCATAGGCAGTCAAAGAAAATGTTTAAATGATATTCATGTTAGCGTAAAACTATGCTATTATGCCTGAGTGTGTTAGCTTAGCCATTTCAAAACTTCTGCTAAAATCACCCCAGGATTTGAAGCAACCATTCAGTGCACCCATGTATAGCACATCTCGTAAATATCTCATTGACATTTTAAACTAATAAAATTAATTAATTAAGGGAGTTGGAGATGAAATTTAATGAATAAATAGAATGGCTGGGGTGCCCCTGAGGAGAGTGGTGCAGTGGACTGAAGTGGTGTTCATCTAGCCATCCAACTAGATATCAGTAACTTTTTGGAAAACCGAAGAAATGATTACCAGTTTTTAGAGTGTTGCTCTTAATGTACATATGTTATAATGATAATTGTTAATGTTTTTTGTTCTGAGCAAAAGTGCACTTATTACCCAGATAAATAGCTTTGAACATTTCTTTGGACTTCCTAAGACTTTTGCACAGTACTGTATGTATACCCAAAATAGCATAAAAATGGCTGTATTCAGTATTACGGTAATACCATCTAAGCCGAGCCAGCACCCAAAAAAACATAAAAATTACTGTACATGGTAATACGGTAATATTGCCTAAGCCTAATCAGCACCCAAAATTTCGTAAAAATCACAGTATACGGTATTACAGTAATACTGCCTAAGACTAGCCAACATCCTTCCTCACAACTTCTGGTCATCCCTCATCTGCCTCCCATATATGCCTAAAAATCAAATCGATATGCTTAAGGTGGGATGTCTGTCCATTGACCATATGACACCCCCTTGGGGAATCTATTTCTGTAGGTGGGGAGTCACATGCCCTTCATCCTAGAGCAGTCAGGCCGATGTGTATTTTCCCAGGTATCTGCACAAGGCATCCAGTCCACCCCTTTGAACCTGGCAGTCAGCTGGCGCTGTGACAGCACCAGTACAGACATCCGGATAGACTACAAGTACAATGGAGAGGCCATGACCACTCCCGTGGCCCTAAACAATGTTCAGTTTCTGGTCCCGGTCGATGGAGGAGTGACCAAGCTTCAAGCAGCTCTTCCCCCAGCTGTCTGGTGAGACGAGTGGTCATAATCCCAGCCATGTCCCAGTTTTCGCCTAACACCAGCATCGAGCTGTGTGGAGGACATAAAGTATGAACCTCGGAACGACTGCTCTTATGGTGACAGTCAGACTGCAACTTAACAGCAAAACTTTTGTAAACCTTTAGCAGCTTTGGCCTATTTGGATTATTGAAGCACACCAAACACATTTTTACATTTTTTTTTTTTTGTTTACCATATCCTCTTGATTTACTTTGTTTAATCTCTTTTAGGAATGCTGAACAGCAGAGAATTCTGTGGAAAATTCCAGATATATCCCAGAAATCTGAAAATGGAGGTAAGCTATAATCACTTTCACTTTTATAGGGAAATAAAATCTTGTTTCCCATGTTCTGAAGGTTCGAGTTACTGGGTGGAGTGATGGCCCTGAGGTTAGGGATCTGCCAGGGCAATTGGAAGGTTGCTGGTTCGAATCTTGTGAATGCCAGGAGCAATTCTACTCTGTTGGGTGCCTAACCTGCGATTTGCTTTGTCCTGGGTGATGTTAACCTACATTCAGTACCTGAAATACAAGCAAGCAGCTCCTCTAACTTCCAAGGAAAACTTGGGGGTTGGTGGCAGAATTGGCACTCCAGCCACTGGGGAAAAAACACCTCACACTGTTCTATTCCATTCAAACTGGTGTGGTGCTGAGGTATCAACCATTGCTCGGCTGCACTTGGGTTCTCATCCCTGAGGTGGTTCATCGTGTGGTGGGTATGGCAATGTGTTGTATCAGCGCGTGCTCCAAACCAATCGCTGTCCTATTTCACTAGACCATTTTGGATTTTTATATCCTCTAGAAAATGAATTAAAGCTAAAATTGCCTGCCATACATCTGCTACAATGCTAAGTAAGGTCACATGATATGAGCCGGGACACACTCTCTTCCCTTCCCAGGGGTGGGGTCACTGCTTTGCAGGTTCCAGCCACCTGAGGGTTCAGGCAAGCCATCTCCCCTGGCGGTCCAGTTCACTAGCGAGGGGAGCACTCTCTCTGGCTGCGACATCCAGCTGGTTGGAGCCGGTTACCGCTTCTCCCTTGTCAAGAGGAGGTTTGCTGCTGGTGAGTGCATTTCAGATGGGGCATGAGTTCATTTCACTGCTTGCATATATGCATGTTATATTGCAACACCTTCTTGCAGGTAAATAAATTCTGTTGCTAAAACCTTGAAAGGCACTCAGGGATCAGATTATGCTTATTTAAGAGGAAGAAAACTAATATCTTATGCTATTTGTTCATATTATGACGTTGATTACAAAGTCATTTGTACACAGATTTGAACAAAAGACATTTAATAAACTAAAATATGAATCCTTAATTTTGGCATCATATTACCTGGATAGTAGGTCATTTAGTTGGCTATCTATTTACTGGAGCAGAGGAATTCGAATTAATCTATGGAGTTTTCATGTTCTCCGTATGTTGTGTGGATTTCCTCCTGCCCTTAGGCTATTCAGTGTCTCTAAATGACCTGGAGTTTGTGTGTGTGTCCTGTGCTGGACTGGGGATATCCTAGTCTTCTGCTCTGTGTTACCATGGGGTCTGTTGATGTGGTTCATTTGCTTGTATAAATCCAAGTTTCTAGAGATGTGCATTATATCAAAATGTCCAAAGTTGTCCAAGCTGAATGCAGTTTTTATATTTTTCAGGAAAATACCTGGCTGAGAATTGATCACCACTAGCTGAAAAAGAGAAAAATAATTTCATTGGACAATATTTGAAATTAAGACAGAAGAGACTTGTTTCAGAACGAAACATTGACTCCAACAGCCACCTTTTTTAAAATTTACAAAGACGACAATGTGACCCATTTAACGGGTCCTATTGTATGATGAGCTAACAGAATCGTTGTTAGTTTTATGATGTAATTACTGTGCTATGATGTAATTACTGTGCTATGATGTAATTACTGTGGATTACACCTTTATTATTATTATGTTGTTATTCTTGATTTGCTTAGCAGATGTTTTTTATCCAAATCTTCCCCATACAGCTGATATACAACCACAGATAGCATAGTGCTTAAGGACCCACACCAGAAACCAGAAGGTTATTGGTTCTAATCCCATGTTATGGTGACTACCTAGAAAATTTCCAGTGAAATATTTAGCTGTATGAGTGCATATTTTTGGATAAAAATGTCAGCTAGGTAATTAGAGTAAAACGTACAACTGGATTTGCAGGGAGTTACTGATCGAGCAGAGGGTCTGCGCTGCTCCTTGCAAGGTCCAGGAAGGGAACACAAGTAATGATCAGCTTGTTGCTTGCATCCTGGGGGGGATCACTGGGGAAATGTTTCGACTTAATGTGGTCTCCCTGGGATGCAGACAGCTGCAGATTGGGTAAATAATGTAACATAATGTAACGTGAAACCTGACGTGAGTTTTTATTTTTTTCTTCCCAAAAAGAGTGTCTTTCCTTTTGTGTAATTCTGCTCTCCTTCCTGTTAGCAGGAACGAGTTGTACTACTCTGGCTGCAGGTAGCCAGGTAGACAAAGTGCATGTGCTGCTGTTTCTGACATTTCTTCCAAATGATGCGCAAAAAAAAAAAAAAAAAGATTTTCAGAACCTGATTCAGTGGTAGTGGTATATATATACTCAGTGACCACTTAATTCTATACACCAGTAATGTGGATACAACTGAATATGTAGAGCATTCAGACAGGGTTAAGGGGTTCAGTTCCTCTGCGGCTAAATGTTATGATCAAAATCTGAAATGTGGTGTGAATTTTCATGCCAGACATGGTGCTCCCAACATCACAGAAACAGCCTCTCTCCGGTAACTGTCATGCGCTGTGTCGTCTAGAGTTTACAGAGAATGTAGCATTGAACAAAAACATTGAGTAAGGGGCAGTCCTGTGGCTGAAAACACCATATAAATGAGAGAGGTCAAAAGAGAATGGCCAGTCAAATTTGTTAAAACTAACAGGCGAGCCACAAGTGCAAAAATGACAGCTTGGTACTAGTGTGCAGAAGGACAACAGTCGTCAGATCATCAACCCTGGAAATGGTTCTGTATACAAAAGTCCTACCTGGTACTACTGCAAAGAGGTACCTAATAAAGTGGTCACTGAGTGTGTTACATATAAATAATTCCTGTGTATGAGAATAACTGATTCAGTAGGTGAAAATTACATGTTGCACTTACTGGTGCAGTTTCCCTGGAATAACAGGTACAACGGTAAGTGCAGTAAATATTCACACTGGGCTGTGTCAAAGTCAGCTTTGTTGTAGGGAAAACATCAAATAGATTGCCAGTCAGTAATGTACACATGAGGCCAGAAATCATAGCATTAGGTCTGTCTAAAAAAAAAAGAACCCTTTATGTGTTTGTGAAGGAACAGATGAATCAAACTAGCAGTGAGTGTAATCTACGTGTAGGTTCTCGTGCTCGGTTCCTTTTGTCAGCAGTTCCGTTCCTCAGTGAAGGCGGAGCTCTAGTTTTGTGTGTGTGTTTTTATTATTTTCCTTTTTTTCTGTGGCTGATACTTGCAGATGTTCCACTGGCACTTGAAGGTCACTGCACTCCATTTAGGAGGTGTGCAGTGACACTGCGGCATGCAGATACAAGGCCTGCAGTCAAAAATTGTGCAGTGACATAAAACACCTACTCTTTTTTTTTATTATTATTATTTGACCCATAAAGTGAATAATAGTGTCAGTATTTCATCTTTTTTTAGGTATTCAAAGTGTTTCCCTTAAAAATGTAAAAAGTGTAATTTAAAATGGCTGTTATATATTCTAAAGGGTGTATAGTGTTTCTGCGTTCTGTCACATAGTGTTTCTGTTGTCATTCAGACAGCAGTGTTATACATTACGGCACCTACATTGCAGCGCTATATTTTTATTTCATAATGATAATTTTTATGTTGTAAAAAAAAAAACTAAAGTGACTCTATTATTAGAACTGGAATGGTACAGTGTATCATTATTTAGAATGCCTAGGGTTATAAATATTTAAATTCTTTTTGTTATATGTCTAGGTTGGTAAACTGTATAGTGTAATGCTAAGATATAATTTTTTTATTTATTTCAAATATATTTTTTTTATTTGAGTATAACAAAAATTGGGGAGAAGAGGGAAAAACTAAACAAAAAATTTTCAGGAGTACTTCACGCTTAACGGCAGCAGTGTGTTTGGTGAATGACTGGGGTAGACAGCTTCATTAACAATACACCCATATATTCATTTCAGTAGGTTTTTCACATGCTCAGTGTCTGACTAAAAGTCCCATTTTCACCGTTAATAAAATCAAAAAAAGAACACATGAATTACTGGCTTTTATGTTAAATGTATTGATGGTCTCTATGAGATGGACAAAAATGGGAATGCATTGAGAATTGTAGGTGAATTTAATTACTCGAATTTGACATTTATTTCCAACTAGTCATCTGGGGGGTGGAACATCTGCTATTCCTGTCAGTAAAATAGCTTATTGACTGAAAGCAGAGTGTAGTTTTTGCGATCCAGATACTTCTTAGAACAAATCCAGGGGAAACTAGCAGTGTAATTTCAACTAAGAACAAGTACTGGATGTCAGGCGGCATTGTGTGCTTATTCACATTTGTAATGTTCAAAAATTACATGTTTTATTTGTGTGTCTTTCTATATATCCATATGCATATATACATATAATCACACAGTGGTGTAAAGCATATGATAAAAGACTGGCCTCTTGATTATACTGTAATTGGTGCTATCAAATTTAAACCTTGGTTTTTAAAAAGGTTGTGGGAGGGGTGAAGGACTATGTCTTCTACGCCTGTGCCCCATATGTATGTTTGCGTCTACATATGCAATTTTATTTAAACATAATAAATGGGAAGTTTTTGCATATCCCCAAATATGCAAACAAGCTTAGGCCTTTAACATTGGTCAAATCATAGTTACACTGCAGAAATGGTTCCCCAAAAAATTTAAATAAAAAAAAACATTAACATATCAGTTATTACAGGGAAATGTAGAAAGTAATCATGGAAATTTTCCTAGGCCAGCATAATTATAAATATTGCCATCTTGTGGCTGTAACTGCTATAAGCTTTCTTTGTGTCTTTGGGGAACAGCAAAGATTAAATAATGTATAAATAAAATGTATTCGCTTGTACTAACTGAATCAAAATCATTTTTAACGTTAGCACAGGTGCTTGCTTCACGTTAATTTAAGGCATTTTTTTAATTATTTTATTTCCAGTGCTTTTATATGTCAGGTTACTTACAAACACTTCTGTCCCATCTGTAGACTTGGAACTGGGGTTTTGGCTGTCATCTACCATTAATCAATCAAAAAAAAATAACATGTTGCACCAGGAAATGGCGATTATAATGCACAGTCTTGTCATCAATGTAGCTCTTCCTTTTGCGCTAAAATCCTTGTTGGTTTTTTTTGTGTGTTGCAGGCAGATGTGCGTGTATTGCATAAGTACCTTAAATCTGCATGAACAATTTTGATACATTTTGCTGGATAATAGAGGGTCATGTTATTGAGTTAGTTAGCTAGTTAGTTAATTAGTTTCATTTGCTCCGGTTACCTAAGAAAACAACTGTATTGGTTTATTTTAAATATTTGCTATTCATCATTTTCTACGTTTCATTGACTTACGGATATACTTTCCACTTTGTATTTCATACTTTTACTTTGATCTGTAAGCATGAACGTATTAATTATACTTTTTTTTTCAAATAATGATTCACTTTCATTATGGAACATTGAAAATGACCCCTCCCACTTTCATGACTAAACACTGTATTGTTGTACTGTACCAAATGAACAACTTAATATATTGCTATTTGTGTTTTTAAATACTGTGATTTGCACTCCATTTATATCTTGGTCATGAAAAATGAATTTAGAGAACATTTTTCTTTTTATTTATGTTATCAATGCTTTAAAACATTGTATTTGTTGACATCTACAGTAAATTTTACATATCTGTAAAGTTATCCTGTTAGCTAAAGTAAAATAACTGAGGGTTTGTGTTTTTTGCTTAGTTTGAAAACCTTACCGGTAAATATCTCTTTTAGAAAATTACACGAATCTCCCCCTCTCCCTACTTCAGTGGATTTATTTCTATTTATGAATGTGTGGAGAATTTCCAGAACTTACCCCTTGAATTTTGTTTGCCTTATGGATTATCGTAAACTATATCTTTTCTGTACATATGTAATTTTTCTTTTTAAAATGTTATTCATTTCATTTTCTCTACATCTTATCCATTGCACAGGATACAGAATATGCAATTGTTTCATGTAAATGTACTAATGTAATAATTTTCCCTTCTAAAAGTTTAAAAGTATATATAAACAGAATGATTATAATGTTACACCTGTTTAAGATGTCCATCATTGTAAGTTTTCTTGGAAATAAAGAGAGAAAAACTAAAGAACATAAGCTCTTTTTTCGGACTGTCCTTTACTTCAGTGATTAAAGTATTCATTTCACATGCAATGGTTTTATGACGTATGTAGACGTTATTGCGCAGTCCATAAACTCCACATGATGCTTATAAAATTCCAAAATTCTAATACTCCTAAGAGGACCGGTAAGCAAAAAAATTTTCTACTCTGGTTTGCTCCCGCAATATATAGACATGCTATTTGGTGAATTGTTCCCTCTAAATTGGCCACAATGTGTGACTGTGTATATGAACTGTCATCCTGTACAAGGCTGCCCTTGCCTCATGCTCTGTGCTTCCTGGGATAGGCTCCAGGCTCACCGTGACCCTGAACTAGATAAATGATTATAGAAAATGGATGGATGGATAAGCTAACATTGCATACAGTGGAAGCCGCAATAAATGACGCAATGCGGGATAAATGCAGACGCTGTTTGACCTCTTTTTTTCACTTGTGCTTATAGCTACACTGTTACTTGTATATTATGAGTTACCTGATGCTTGAACTACAAATTATGTGCCGCGTCGGCCATAATGGGTTCGATTTGATGCAGTTTTAAACGGGGCAGCGTGCAGTGGAAGCACCGCCCTACAAGCGTCACGTTGTCAAGACAACACAACTCAAGCGCAAGACACATATTGATTTCCGGGTACTTGTTTGAGGTGGTAAGTCTGCAACATTTCTAAATTGTAACTTACTTGCTGTGTGCATTGAGGACGGCGAAAAAAAACACAAATACTTTTAAAAAGCAAAATTAATATTTTTCCTTTCACTTGTCTTTTAAACTAATCCGATCACATTTAATGTCGAAGGAGGAGTTCGTAATTAGTGAATATTATTATTAGAATTAGAATATTAGAATTTACATTGCTTTAAGACCTGTAACTACACAAGTCTTGGGTTTTTTAAATTAGCCTGAGGACTAATAGGCTATGCTACGTTATCTAACACTGAGGAATTACTCAGAATGTTTTTGAATTAAAAATGCTTTGCCTAAATATGTTTTATTTGCTTTGTGAAGACCAGTTGTCTCGCTAGTAGTGTAATTTTTTTAAATGCACCACTATTATTATATATATGGTGACAAATTACTAATAAAGAAACAAGGCATGCGACTAAAAATTTTGATTTAGTAGTTCTTTTATTTCTTACGTACCAATCACAACTTGCTAGGATTAGGTTTTCAGGTACAAATTTTAAAAAGTAACACTTAATATATTTTGAGTATTAGTTAAACATTTCTATAGCACGACTGCGATATGGCTTATCTGTGTGACTGTATTACCAAGTTAAGTATATGGCCTACTGTTTCAGAATCTTTGTAACTTGTGTCTTGTGTGTGACATACCTGGAGAACTGTGAGAAAGATGTCCGATATGGCCAAAGAGAAAGCCGCTCGACTTCTGAAAAAGAGAGGTAGTTTGTCTTCACTTGGCAGTCATGAAGTTAAAGCCAAGGAAACAGCTGGAAAGACCAAAGAGTGAGTAGGCCTATAGTGAAGGTGATTTGTGGACTATATGACATCTACAAATCCCCAGGGTTGCCAACTTTGGTCAGCTGGCTGGAGTGAGATTTTCAATTCGAGGCAAGTCTGCACGCACATGCACACGCATTTACATATATGTTTATTACCTTGTAAATAGTCTGTAGGGTTTGCAAACTACCCCAAAACTTTTAATGTAGTGAATATTAGGTTTATAATGGAATAATATAGATTTGCCGTACGATTTCTTGCGTGAGTCTAAAAGCATGAGTCTCTCGCAAGATGCGTGAGACCTGGCAACCCTGAATCGCGCTTGCAAAGTCCGCTGTATTGCTGTATTAACTTAGGTGTTTGGCTTAGATGGAATGCTAGACATAAAATGCTTATTTTCGGACTCGTGTAACGTGTGCCATTACATGAGCTCCTCTGATCGGTCTCGCTTTGCGCCCCAGTTCCATCAGTACCGTGTCTTACATCGACGAGCCCGGTCAACACGATGACAACCAGAGACAGGCGGTGCAGATGGAAAACTCCTACCAGCTAGGTAAAGGTCTCCAGGGGCCACAATGGCGAGCGATACTCCGGAAAACGGTGATGAGGACTGTGCATTCCCAACGAGACTTTCTGCATGCCATCTCTCAGGTCCAGCAAAGCGGTTCCCAGCAATGGCCGTGAATAACATTTTAAAGGATGTCCTTACAAGTTACCTACAAGAAGAAAAATACGAGGCGGAACTGTGCAGACAGATGACAAAGACAATATCTGAGGTGAGCCATTACTCTAGAAACCGGGAAATCGAAAAGCAGGGCATGTATCACATAGGCCTAGCTGATTAAAAGCTTAATTGATTACTGCTCACGGTGTCAGAGTCAAATTAATGCTAGGGTAAAGTGATTCGCTGTAAGATACTTTTATATAAACGTGACTACTAAAAGTCTGCATATGAACTGACACTCTAGCTAGGGCTTCTCGATTATGGCAAAAACCATAATCACGATTATTTTGGTCAATACTGAGATCACGATTATTTGACATGATTACTCATTGACTTTGAAAATATCATGCATTTTTGGAACTTAAAAAAAAAAACATTTCTTTTTAACAGTGAATTTCCTTGAACTAAATATAATTCAAATGAGAAACAAATACAAGACAAAACGGGAGCATCGATGCGAAACAAAATGCAGCACAATAATCGTCTTATATCGATTATCTTGCTTTGATAGTCAAAAGTCAAAATCACAATTGAAATTAAAATCAAATTGATTGCCCAGCCCAAATTGTAGCTAACTTTTACACGTTGAGAGGTCCAGGCTGCATTATTCACGGTATATTTAACATACTGATTATTATTCTTCCGTGTTTAGAATGAATATAATAACAGTCTTTCTAAAAACCGTTAAAGGTTATAAAGGCAAGGGTGAAAGATCTAATGATTCCCCGCTACAAGATCATTGTGCTGATCAGCATCGGCCAGCTCAACGAGCAGAACATGCGTTTCGGAAGCAGGTGCCTTTGGGACGCCGCCAACGACACCTTCTCCTCATACACCTTCAGGAACAGCTCGCTCTTCGCCGTCGCTAACGTTTACGCTGTTTACTTCGAGTGAATCTCAGAACTGTACTTATATGGGTGAAAGTGCCTAAGTACAGACAGAGCTTATACTTCTGAAATCAATTACTGGTAACATTTTACTTGACGGGGCACGTATAATATACTATTATGCTATTACTTATGTATTAACCACAAACTAAATCTTAGTTACTTACTGATGTCATGTTAATCCATCATTAATGAATTATGATGCAGCTTTTATCCCAAGCAGTTACTATGTTTGTTACTATATCTGTTAATTCTGTAAACTTTTCTGAACTACTGAAGGTACAAATAATGAATAACATAAGTGAATGGGGTGTGTTTCCCAATAATGATGACTCTTAGCGTCTTGCGAAGACTCTGAAGATATATCTTCCGTAAGGTATTTCTTTTCCTACGTTTGTTTCCTGAACAATCTCGTAAGGGGCTGCTTAAGGGAGAGCTTCTTAAGTGCGACCCTTAATAGGCGCCGGAACACCTGATTGGTTGACATCGATGGCTCGAGAATCGATTATTTATAATAGCTATAAACCCCTCCCACTCCACATTCGGCTCCTGGCTACAGCGATATGCCTCTCAAGATATACTTAACTTAAGAACGTTTTGGGAAACATGTTGGAGCGTTAAGAGACAACTTACGGTAGAACACGCCAACGACGTAGCGTTAAGAAGGTTTCGGGAAACGCACCCGTGATATTTGTTCATCTTTAATGAATCGTGAAGCATGTTTCATCTCAAGTAGCAACTAAGTTTGTTCATGATTCGTTCATGATTTGTACTTCATTAGTAACTGAGTTATTACTAAGTATTTGTGCCTGGTCAAGTAAAGTAAATTAACGTTAACTTTTCTATTTGATACAAAAAATAAGCTACCTTCTTAGTTAAGATGGTGCGAAGATTGTTTAACAGATAATAATAGATTATAGATTAATAGAATATTCGATTTAATATAATTAGATGGAAAGGAAATCGACGCATAAGCAGTTGTGAGTAATATTTGCAAGAAGGCAAGACTAATAAAAGTAAATTGTTAGTTTTGTTGTGTTTAGGGCATTTTTCTTTGTATTTATTTGAAAACTGCTGTGAAGTATTGTTTGTCATTGTAGTCTAACATTTATGCAGCAATCTGTACTATATATGTGTGTGTAATGGTTTTTGATAGCAAGATGTATAATGTCATGTGTGTCTGTAAATTGCAAATACCAATAACTGATCACCTAATGTCTCCAGTCTGGTGTCATTTCTGTATCTAATATTTTAAGATCTATGACACTTTTTTTTACTTCTGGCAGCCGTGATTATAATGGTGGTGTCTTTAGTTACTTAGTTACCATTAAGTCAGATTTTTGTAATGTAAAGTATTATTTTAGATTTGTTTTCCATGTAAAAAGACCAATATCTACCAAATAATTATGAAAGATAAATTTGATCCTGAAATATGGTACTGTGCTTTAATACCCCAAAGAAAGAAATGTTGATATAATGGTGTGTGTGTGCATATATGTGTGTTTATTCAAGCAGACAAATCTATTTTCAGGCCTTGTTACTATTGACTAATTATTGATTGTACCATAATAATATGACCACTAGTACACAGAAATGTATAGTATTCTGAGCAAGTACTTTGTATCTATTAAAAGAAACATCTCTGACACATTTCCAGCATTTGTGGCAATGTTTATTTGACAAATATAGCAAAAATACATTTATGGCCTACATTGTTTATTATAAATCTTAAAAGAGTTTAGCCTTCTCTTGATATCTAGGCACCGTTTTCCTCATCACCGTTTTCGGGAGTTTTCCATCTAGGCACACAAGTTGTACCACTGAACTGTTAGCTATGTTCAATTACAAATAAAACAAGGGTATAAAACATCTTGTTAAAGAATGAACATTTGTTTAAAATGCCTGTGATCATCTATATAAAGGATCTATCATTAAAACAATTTCAAAAAATGAATTTTTTTGCTTGGTTTTCTTGTTGTTGCCGATATAGATCATTTGAGAACAGATACTCTCTTACAAATCAGAAATCCAGTCATTTGACGGTTTGTTTTTTTTAATCAATTATTAACAGAATTCTGTTATGAAGGATGTTGCTGTAGGTATTAGGAGATTCTTCTGGATTGCTGGCAGATAGACGGATACGCAGGACAGTCACTCAAAGTGCCCCCTAACACAGAAAAGTCAGGTCACTCTTCCGACATCCCACCTGACAGCACACTGTGGTCAGCACCTGGTTCAGGTCCCTCTGGGCCTTGGTCATCCCTTGACTGTAGGTAAGAGTCTCCAGGTTGCTCTGATCTTCAGCATCATGAACTGCATAAGCAAGTAGACATGGTGAGATTATTGCACTTTTAAATGTTACTGCACGAATGATCCCACAGAATGTGCACTTCCTTGTATGCTGCAAAAATTATCACATCATCTCCCATAATGCAATACTTTGTACATAAATCACAAAAGATTGTTGTTAGTATCCCATTAATATGGACTTCGTAACCTGATACAGTGATAAAAAACTATTGTTTGTGGTTTATTTTTATTAATGCATTATTATTATTGCCTTATGTGGAGTATCACTTATTGGAAATTTTTTCTACATGTTGAAGCAATCCCAGTTTACAAATGTATCTATTATCAAAGCAATTTATTGATTTACTCTGTGGTATTCAGTCATACTGTGCCTTGGCCATGGTGCATCAATATATGTTTAACAAGAAATAAAATGTATCCCTGTTTCTGGCCTAATGTCGTATACTTTGAGTGAAACTCAATCAAATTTATTAAGTAGATCCTATAAATTCTGGTCCCATTACATATTGATTGCTGTAATATCTTCTAATAATGTGCGATCATTGAAAAGCCTTCACTGGATAAAAAGAGAGAATCTGACCGTGTAACTCAGGCTGATCAAGGACTCGTCTCCACCTGGATCCGCCGCAGGTATAGACTACAGCGCGGATGAACTCTCTGCCACACAACTTGACGGCCGTCACCTCACCGTGCGCGGTCTTCAGAGTGCAAACCACCCACAGCAGCAGCAGGGGGAGCAGCAGTCGTTTCATAGTGACTTCAAAGTTCCTCTTCGCCGTCGATGCTTTCAAAGGAATCGCCCCTTCCCCAGGAACACTGGCGGATGCTCTATCTAACAACGACACCATCTGCTCCATATATATCCACCGCTCTTTTATTTCTCACCCTAAAGATACACCCCCGGATCCTTCCCATACCTCATCCACCCTCTGCTCATCCAGCCAAATAGCTTTATTTTTCCGCCAAATGTCTTTAACGATGCCATTTGTGGTACACCAAACCACATATTGGTTTGGTAATCAGCACTTTACAGCCATAACGTCTAACGTAGAATTAAATTACATCCTTTTTGTTGCATCGGGATGACTATCTAAATTACTTGATTGTTTTGACCTTAACTTAATGTAGGTAAGTATCACAGGCAATTATGATGATGATGATGATGACGATGATGTTTCTTTCTGGAAACTGCACGTGCCAGTGTTTCCAAGGTTGTCATATTTTATTTATTTTCTTGTGTCACATTTCTGTCATTCATAGACCTCTTTGTATTTTAGCACGAATAATATGAAAAAAATGTTTTCAATGAAGACTTATGAATATGGATTATTATAAATAAGAACATATATGATGTTATTTTTTTTGTCACTACTGATTATTTGAGTTATATACACCAGCTGTTAGTTAGCAACTTTATATAAGGACTTTTACCATTTTGCTATATCAAGGTTTGGGAAATAATGCACACTATTCACATCTTTTGTAATCCTTAAAACGTTTTACTGTTGTACTCTCTTTTAACTGGCATCTTCACTCCCTATATTTGAAATAAGGATAACCTGCCAATGGTGTACCATATAGATTGTTTAAGAGCTGACATTTTCTATTGCACGTAGTCCTTGTTTGCTGTCTTCAGTGTTTATTGCTCTACTCTGGCAAAGCGTTCAGTAATGACGGTAATTTAGAAACAATTAAATACCTTTCATCCGTTACAAGGCAAAGCAGAACAGAAATGCAAGTAACTCTATGCGTCAGAATAGATTGCAACCAATAAGTCAATCAACAGTTCCATGAGAAACATCTGCCTCATGCTCCGTATTATCTTAAACTTCTTATTTTAATTTTACTTGGATTTTATCCGCATAAATTAAAAGCGTTACAATATGAAACTGTGCCGAGAGGTGTGCCGGTCGCATTATGGACGTCACTACTATTCCAGTCCAGTTTTCTAGTTTTCTCATGTAATCAATCAAAATATAAAATGACAAAATTGTATAAATTAAGATAAACAGATATATGATTTGCAGAGTCACGTCACATTTTCCCAAATATTTTTCATATGTTAATAATATTTATAATTTAACTACATAAATTTATTTTCTCACACTTCTAAGTATCATAATCATCACATGCTGAAGAAAGAGGATTGTTATCTTCGATTTATCGAAAACACGGGAATACTACTATCTTCAGGGAGAATGGCCCACCTGCTGTCCATTCTCTGCATATATTTTTTTCTTTCTGTGACTTTTATATGATTTATAAATTTGTCACATTTATCCCATGGATTGAAAAGCAGCACGTACTTTAAATAAATGTTAACAGCCAGCTTATTTGTATAAACTCATAGATTAGTGTCCGATACAACCATATGTCGACTGAAGTAGATATATTAAAGTATATAAAATCTCTCTCTCCACGCAGAAATGTTTGTGAGACCCAATAAACTTAGGGGAATCTTAGAAAACAAGACCAATCTGTGTGGAATTAAAAAGAAATCCTTATAGAGTATGCTTAACAATTTACTTTTACAAATGGTTAACACACTATACAAAGCTTTTACTAAGATCACCAAAAAGACATTACACCTGAATGGTGCGAAAGTGTTCTTATCATGGGGGGAGAATACTTTTGGTTTACGCATTGTACCATTCCCAGTTTCTTGACTTTGCTTACTTTAGCGCCCACCGTGTATTTTGACCTTTCATGCATATCGTAGCAGAAACCTTATTGGCTACACCGCTGTGACATCCAATCACACCACAGTCTTCAGGTAGGCAGCGGCTCAGCCATAGGCTACGCCTCCTGACATTAGATCGGAAGGAGGCGTGGGGATTCGCTTGCCGGTGTTTTGGTTGAAATTGGCACTAGACATCAAGCGGTCAGTTATGAAGAAAGTTGTATTGGTAACTGGTGCAAACAGGTGATTTTCCGCTCTTTCACGCTAACTATGTAAAACACTCACTTTCAACTGCCTGTATTTAAAAATGTTGCAATTCGCATTTACTTGCTTCGAGTTGTATTTGCGAGAAACTTATACATAAACTATAGGGACGTTTTCTTGAAATTAAACATGATTTGACGTAAAACTAACAGCGGCGTTATCTAAAATGTTTTGAATGATATAAGTACATTATTGTTGGTTAAAACCGGGACTGCGATTCTTTTTTTAGGTTAAACTGGTTTTAGATTAACTTATAGGTGGGTTTTTTTATTCATCTCTTGGATTTATTTTTAGTTTGACTGCATAGGACAATGGATGGATGGACGTAATCGCCTTGTTACATTTTGTCAATCTGAAATACGGGCGTGTTTTGTAATCGCTAATAACTGAGAGTTACAGTGTTGCCCGCGGCGCAGATGTTTATGATCATGCGCGTGTGTTGTCTCGCCGTGCAGTGGGATCGGCCTTGCTCTGTGCGGGCGCCTGCTGTCTCTGGACAGCCAGCTGAGTCTGTGCCTAGCCTGCAGGAACATGCAGCGGGCACAGGCAGCCCGGTCCGCCCTGCTGGCGTCCCACAGTGATGCCCACATCACCCTGATACACCTCGACGTTGGCGACATCCGCTCCGTCCTCAGAGCTGCTCAGGAAGTCAAGATGAGGTGCAGCACTCCTGGCTCCAGACCTTGAGCATTTGTATTATTTCTGTGTGCTGCCGTGTAGCAATGCATTTTTATGAGGTTATATAAAACCAGAGTCTCTTTATATTACCCAGGTATAAAAGACTGGACTACATCTACCTCAATGCTGGGATCATGCCCAATCCTCAGGTGGACATCAAAGCCTTCTTTAAGGGTTTGTTCTCTAGGTAGGCTCTTCTGGTTCTTCCTACCTCACTTGGTATGCTTTCACGCTACAGTTCGTCAGCTTTACATCTCTGGTTTCCTTCTCAATGTTTCAGCAGAGTATCTTTCTGCCTAATTTAATTGAATTTATATAACCGTCACCCTTGTAATATCTTACAGACATTGTAATGCCTCTTTCCATATCTTCCTGTTGTTTTTTTCATCAGGTTTCTTGCCCCGTTGATTTTGTGCTTTTATGACCATTTAAAATATCCATCCATCTCTGTTTGTCTTCCAACCGCTTATCCTGGTCAGCGTCACAGGCATTTGAAACTTTATTCTCTGAATGGCTGTTTGTTCAGACTTGGGTAATTATGTATGATACAGGGATATCAAGCTGAGACTTGTGTTACATTTCAGGAATGTTGTCAAAATGTTTGCAACTGCAGAGGGCCTGCTCACGCAGCAAGACCACGTGACCAAGGACGGCCTGCAGGAAGTATTTGCCACCAACCTTTTCGGCCATTTTCTGATGGTAAATCTCTCCGTAAACTTCCCGCACCCGATAATCTCCGATATTTGATGGTCTCACCACTGCCATTCTAGATGTGTGGATAGTAATGGAAATGGAAACAACTACTTTGTAAGAAGTAATTACAGGTAAAAATGTCCTAACTTGTAAGGATCATTTTTATTGGCAACAAGTACACTGCAATTAGTTTACCGCAGATGATGCCCTGGATTCTGATGTAACCAGTTACACCTTAATTTCAAGTGTACTTTTGTGTCTGCTATGTTGAGTTGGTGTCATACCCTTTAGCCTTTAACATTGACCCAGCTCTGAATGCTCCTTTTTTGGGTGCTTTCTAGAGGTTTGTGTATCACCTGATCTTTTTCCACCTGATCCGCCATGTGGAAAGCATGGTCTCTTGTGCCACTGAGAAACCTGAAGAACTCTATAAAACATTAACGATGTGATTTGACGTAGTGGGACGGACAGCTAAGAGGCCCTTAGGCAAGAAGCCACTATTGTCAGTTACATGGTTTTTCTCTGTACAGTGGAGCCCAGAGATTGTAGGTCTGATGCTACAGAGCGCTGAAAAGTGCAGTTTCATCATTTTTAAGATGTGTGGTGGCTTAGTTTTCAAAGAAATAGTTCATTAAAGGATTCAAAAGCTTATATAAAACATAAGAGTGCACCCCATGGCTCTGTACTGCTGGAGCTCTCCTTCCCTCTATCTGGGACCATTAGAGAGGCGTCTGGTTTATTTGTCACATCACCAATCGTTTTTTTTTTCTTTCTTTTTTGGTCAAAACCGTGTCCTAACATGACTCAACCCCTAGTAATGGGCCAATGAAGCTTCATGAACCATTTGCTGTATTTTTTGCTCTTGGTTTGCTTTGGGGCATGCTTTGAGCCTTTTTTTTTTACAGAGAGCGCCATCTAGTGGGGTCAGAAAATACAGCAAATGGTTCATGAAGCTTTGTTTGGCCGTCATGATCCGTTCCCAACACAGGACCCATGGTGCATTATTAATGTCACCTGTAAGAAAATTGGTTTCATTTATCGACTACAGATCCACTTTGGTGATCCTGAGGTGTGAGACCTGCTTGCTAAGCAGATCATGGTACAGATTGATGTCTCCTGCATGGTACAGGTGAGGGAGCTTGAGCCAGTCCTGTGCCAGCCTGGTCACACGGCCCAGCTGATATGGACGTCATCCAGCAATGCCAGGCGCTCTGCCTTCGACCTGGATGACCTCCAACACCAGAGGGGAACGGAGCCCTACAGCTCCTCGAAGTATGCCGTGGACCTGCTCAGTGTGGCCCTGAACAGGCACCACAACCAACAGGTGAGGTAGTTGCACCATGGACATTCTCAGCTATCAACAATATCTGTGCATGACCACATGTCTCTGACAGCAGCTTCTGTCGAAACAGCAGAAAGACCCAAAATCCTGCCAGGAAGGCCTTGGCAAATGTCTTCAAGAAAGAAATTTCCTCTCCTCTATTGTCATCTGGCTTTCTTTTTCCTTGTCTTTTTGAAATATTCTGTATAAATGATGCAGGAATGTATTACAACACCCCCATGTAAAGTGCCTTGGGGTGACTGTTGTGAAAGGAGCTATATAAAAATACATTGAGTTGAACTGAAAATAAGCTGCAATTAGAGTCATTTAGTTCTTGGCTATGGTGCTAATATTGACAATAAAACCCCGAGCATTTTAATAGTTTTTCAAATTGCTTGTTTTTTAGTTTTTTTTAGTTTCATTAGTTAATTTGTGATTTGTTCATTTTTAGCATTTTTAAATGAAAAACCAGTGTTTGGATAGTTGAGGCATGAAAGATTGTTTTGCCCTGTTGTTTTCAAAACGGTATTTTCTTCTAATCCATTGAGGATGGATTTCTCATTTATTTTTAACAGGGGATTTACTCATCAGTGATTTGCCCAGGATTAGTGATGACTAATCTGACCTACGGCATCCTTCCTTCCTTCCTCTGGACTCTAATCATGCCCGTCATGTTGCTAGTGAGTCTTGTACTCTCTTTTTATACCAGACATAGACTCTAATAGTAGCGGGAGCCCTGGTCCACTGAGGGATATTAGCAGAATAGGATCTATGGTCAGCCAGTTCGTAACAGAAAGGTAATGCAAACCCCTGCATGCCAGATAGCCCTCCATGGAAGAGGGTTACCTCTTGATGTAAGTTTGCTGTGAGTAGTTTTCTTATAGTCTACATAAATACAAGACGAAAATTGTCTCAGTTCCTTTTCCTGACTCCCCCACCCCCCATCTTTAACAGATCAGGATCTTCACAAACACGTTCACACTGACCCCCTACAACGGAGCTGAGGCCCTGGTAAGTACTGATATGCTCACAAAGATCTTATCAACAGGGACAGTGTTACAGTGCTCATGCGGCACAAGGGAGAAGAATGTGGAGTAATAAGTGACTATTAGCCCCTCTCGTTTTTTAAAGTATTATAAGTAGTGATGGCCAAATGAAGCTTCATGAGCCGTTTGCTGTCTTTTTTTACCCCACTAGATGGTGCGCTCTGTTCAAAAAAAGGGCTCAAAGCATGCCCCAAAGCAAACCAAGAGCACCATCTAGTGGGGTCAAAAAAGACAGCAAATGGCTCATGAAGCTTCATTTGGCCATCACTAGTTATAAGACTGTGTGTGTGTGTGTGTGTCTGTCTGTCTGTCTGTCTGTCACATTAATGAGAATTGACTGCTTCTGATTAATCAGCCCCCACCCCCCATACTGTGACTATAATTGGTCGTGACGATGCAAATTTTGGTTTATTTTCTGAGAATTATTTGAGAAGTCCTTAAAAATTTGGACTTCAAATATATTCATACAGAGTGTAATTTTTATGAAAACCATACAGCATGATCTAGGAACCATTGCCTATAGCAACTGAATCATCAAGTGTTCTTGCTGTTGTGGCAGCTGGAAGAATCATGTAATATGATTGACAGGCACTGAAGCATAACCTTGCACTCCCTTGATGTTGTTCCTGACACGTGAAACACTGTCCCTCTGCTAGTGCTGGCTGTATCTGCAGAAACCAGAATCGCTGGACCCGCTGGCTAAATACCACAGCTTAACATCAGGGCTGGGAAGAAATTACACAGCACCACGCAGGGTGAGTGTCAGAGACACTGGCCTCACACTCCTGCTAATTCTGAGCAGTCATCTACTCTACCAAAGGACAACACCAAATGGAATTGAGTGGCACACTGCCCGCAATAGGATTACACAGGACCTTCCTGTACATCCTGACTAATGTCTTGCTTGTTGAAAAACTCCTGATTGTACTGTATGTGACTGAATATTTTTAACTTGAAAATTAAGGTATAGACACTCCCCGGGTTACGATGATCTGTATTATGATATTTCGACTTTACAATGGGTATTCCAAATCCATTCTGTTTTTCACTTTCAGTACATTATTCAATAAATTACATTTTTCATAAATTAAGCTTTGTGTTAATGTTGATTTTGCCCAACTTTAGGCTAATGTAAGTGTTCCAAGCATGTTTTACATAGGCTAGACTAGGCTATGATGTTTCTTAGGTTGAGTGTATTGCATTAAAATGCATTTTAACCTCACGGTATTATTGCTTTACGATAGGTTTATTGGACCGTAACCCAGGGAGTGTCTGCATTAAGTATTTGTTACTGGGGTAAATTTAATATAAAAGTGTGTTAATAATTAAATACTTCCAAACTACTTGAGACAAAGATGTAATTTGATTGCTGGAACAAGTGAATTACTTATTTACAGTGCCTTGTGTTTGACTGTGAAATCCAACATCATTTAACTGTTTCATCCCAGGTCTGTACTTTTCATGGTGAAAGTAACTTATTTGGAAAACCTTTCGCTGGAAAAATCACATTTTTTATGTAAGCTGTCAAATGGTCACTGTCACTTCCGTGTTTATTTCGCTGATGCCTCTCCCGCTGTGTTTCAGATGGATGTCGACGAGGACGTGTCAGAGGATCTCCACAACAGATTACTGAAAATGGAAATAGATATGCGGAAGAAGATCAAAGACGCAGAGCAAGAGATTTCTGATCACCAGCCCCGTCTGAAACAGGCGGCATAGTACGAGAATTTACTTTCTCCTAGCTCTCATGTACTGCGGACCAGACATGTAGCCATGTAGTAAAATTACAGGTTTGAACCCCCCCTCCCAAAAACATTTGTTTGCTCCCGACCAGGCATGTAGCCAGATAGTAAAATAACGAGTCTGAACCCCCCTCGAAATTCACTTCTGGCTATGGGCCCTGCTACAGTCAGGGTTAACGGGGGGGAGGATCCTGCAGCCAGCAGCAGCATAGGGTGATCGGCTGGAGTACACCCTGGACAGGAAGCCAGTCCATCGCAGAGCGCATACAAAACCCTCACACCCAAAATCATACTTATGGGCAGTTTACAGATGTCATTTCACCTAGTTGCATGTCTTTGGAAAGTGGTAGAAAATGTGTGTGACAGGGGGAGAACATGCAAACTCCATGCCAGTACCATGGACCAGTGAACACAGTAGCTTATGTAGTTTTAACATTATGATTTCTGAAGGCTTTACATTGTACCTCAAGTAAATCCACTACATAAGCACAACAAACATGTACCAGACAAGGGTTTCCGCAGCCTTGCCGTTAACAACTATATGAAGGATGCATACAGTACTTAAAACGAAGACATTTCTGTAATGTTTTATAGTTGAAATTATATTTATAATTTATAATTATAGTTAAACTGCCCTTCCCCTTCATTCCTGGAGTAATTGTAATTATTTGTACACAGGTAATTTGCTTGAATAAAATCATAAAAGCTCATCAGAGACAATAAGTTCAGAGATGGTTAATGGACAAAATTTGCTCTTCGGTGAACTACCAAAATTTCATGTTTCACCCCAATCATTTTACATCTAGACACTTAAAACGACTAAGTTGCAGACTTTCAGGACCTGTATTTTATCACAGCTAACAAGATGATGCCACATTGTGAAATGTTGCATTTATTGTCTTGGTTTTCCTGACTTAAGCGCTTATGTGTTCATAACTTTTTCTCATGACAATCTGAGATATTCTTTGTTGAGCAACAAGTGACTCTGCTTTAATGTTGGCACAGCTACAAACAATGACACAAGTGAGGCTGATAGCACATTATAAACATATGTGCTGTCAAGGAGCCAACTATGCATAAGTGCAGCTAGGCTGCGCTTCCAATGAATGCCCAGGTACTAATGTCAGCAGTTCTGGAGTAGGAGCTACACGGCATGTTCTCAGGCTCCACCTTGAACAATTCAATATTATTTCCTGTGTACAGTGAAGGCTGACTAGGACCTAATAAGTAGTGTGGATGAGGGATGGACTGGGAACTAAAATTAGCCTGGATAATTATATCCTTGTTGAATATTGACCCACGGATACAGCAGCTCTTCAGGAATTACTTTGGTAGTCTTGATGTTCAGTCCAGCCCAGTCCAGATATCATGTGAACCGATTTCATAACGTTTTTTGAGTTGTTTTCCTGGCTGGTACAAAAGCCAAAGCTAATTCACGCTACAGACAAGTGGAGGTTGAGGTGGGGGGATGAAATATCTGGTAGAAACTGCTGACAGGAGCAAAGGGCTATGAAACTTCATTCTATGTATATTTAGTACCTATAAAAGTGGACCAACCAACTATTCACTTGATTGTGAAAATTTTAGCAATTCAAAGTGGGAAGCATTGAATTTCATAATGAAATGTTTAAAGCATTAATCATTCTTAAACATTGTCATAGTTCAAATCCTTAATGGACCACAACGTTGCCAGCAGGCAAATGAAATCTAATTAATAGCTTGTCACGATTATGTTAATGTAAATAGTGTCCATAATGTTCTCATATTTATCTGATTTTAACGCTGTTTAAAAATTGAAGACGCTTTGCTATATATGCTATAAACAGTGGGTACATTTTATGTCTGAGAGATGAATTTATAAGAAGACTCTAAACGCAAAAGTATATCATCCTTAAGTTTTTACACAAGACTCATAAGAAGAAAAACAATATCTGAAGGAAATAGCCTGGTTTGCCAGTTAAAATGTTAACGTTATAAATGTATTCCAAATATTAAAATATTTATCAAGAAGCCAGTTTAATTCTTAACTTTAAGTGAAACCAGTAGCCTGCTTGATCAATTTACCGAGAAGTATTTTCTACAAAGGTAAAATAAAACACTTTACTATGATATTAGGTTTTTATATTTTAAAACTGTATGAAATCTCTGGATAACAGCCAGCTATATGTAAACGTGATTTTGTATATAAAAACGCCTGGAGGGCTCCCCTGCAATGGCAGGTTACAGGCGGGCCACACACTCCATTTCCCGGTGTCCTTTGAACTCCTCGTTTCGAGGTTCAGCCTGTATTTTTGCCGCTTCTATCCCTTTAAATAATTCTCACCCCCCCCCCTCCAAAATCGTCAGCGAGTCCCGGATGTCAATCGCGCCGGAAGAGAAGAAGGTCTCTTTCCCGGCCATCTTGAGATATTACCTAGCGAGTTGTTCGCTTCAAGCCCCTTAGAATCGGAGGAGAATCCTACTGAAGGGGCGCCATCATGCCCGGACATCTGCAAGAAGGCTTCGGCTGCGTCGTAACCAATCGGTTTGACCAGCTATTTGATGATGAGTCCGACCCTTTTGAAGTGTTAAAGGCTGCAGAGAACAAGAAGAAGGACGCGGCCGCTGCTGGTACCGCCAAGACCGCAGCTCAAGCCGCCAAGCAGCCGAAAAAAGAGTCTCAAAAGGACCGAAAGAATCCCCTTCTTGACAAGAAGGAGGAACCTCAGCCCCCGGTGTCTCTAAAAAAAGAGGGTGAGGGGTTCGTGGATCCACTGGCGTGCAACGGGACTTGCAGCGACTGGCTTGCAAGCTAGTTTACTGCGTATGCTCCCATGAGGTCAACATGGTTCCTATTCTGATCTAGTTGGAGGGCAACATAACGCATTAGGAATAAATACTTGTTTTGTTGCATTGCATGAAAGTACCCCATTTTAGTGCTGAATATGCATTTAGTGTTTAGCCTCATAGCTGCTGAACAAAAACACGAGTGAGCACGTTTAGTCTTGAGAACGAGCATGTTGTAGCCGTTTGATTGTTAAAGTGTGGAATATCTTTTAACTAATATAAGACAACGCAGTTTTCAAGAACCGTCGTTTATGTTAAATTGCATGTGAACCCTCCTCTCGTGCTTCCAAAAACATGGCCGTTCATGGATTATGTCAGTGTAGAACTGAAAGGTGTGAAGGAAATAGCCATGGTATGTCTTGTGGTTTTGGGAGGGATTTCAAAATGTCAAATACTTTGGGTACTGAAGCTAACGCATATCTCTCTAAACGACTAATAGACCGTGGCATTGATAATTCCTGTAGTAATGTAACCAGGCTGTCATCCTAGCAATTTGCTGTGTTTCTGACATAATGTACTTGTCAGTATAGACGTGTTATGATCACGACTGTCAGCTTGACTTGCTTGGTCGAAACGTGCTTGTCTCGCGCCGATCCTGCTCCCGGGGTTAGGAGAAAACAGCCTTTTTTTACCTAGTCAGGCAAAACAAAAGCTGATTGCGAGCGTGCGGTCGCGTGTTTAATTTTTGCTGCGCTCGCGCGTCTCGCGTGCAGCGTGGAAATGAGGTCGACGTGAGGCAGCGTCAAGCGGGCCGGTGTGCTGTCAGCGCGCGGTTCCGCGCACGCGCTTGTGGCGGTTACCTTCGAGTAAAGTTTCCCAAACTTCGGTCCACTTTCCAGATAGTACCGTCTGTGTGGTCGGCCCGCTGGGTGGCCGGCACCAGCTGACCCGGGCGACTTGAGACGGTCTTATTTTGGCATACTTATTTGACTGGTTCGATACGCCTAAATACCAAATTTGGAGAGTAGATGAAAAGCTTAAACAGGTGCGACGAAACGTGCCGACGCCCACGGGATACATGGTACAGCAACTGGGACGTTCCTATTGCCTTTGGCGTTTTTAGGTGCGGTGATGAGTAAAGACAATCCCTCATGGCACTGTATTTTAAGACCGATAGCACTCATAAGCGGTCATCTGCTCATCGCTGTGAGTGATATTTGGATGACTACTCAACCATGCATTCGATCAAAATTAAACAAATTTATGGCGCTATTCATAGTTGTTAGGAATACTACGAAAATTCTTTGGGCTTTTTTGTAATTTTCCTTTTAAATGCCGTTTCTTTCATTTATTGGGTAATAACTGTTCTGCCAGTCTTATTAATTGTGTTGTGTGATTGATTAATATTAACCCATAGGCTGCGTGTGATTGGCTGTGAGTAGTCTGACTGCTGTCTGTGATTGGCTGTTCTTTCAGGTATCAGGAGGGTGGGTAGGAGGCCGGAGCAGCAGTCTGTCCACCCTGGTCCTCAGGCCTCCCAGCCACAGGGCGCCCCAGCAGAAGGTCGTCCCGGGGACCGGAGGCCAGAAAGGCGGCCTCCTCGTGAACGCCGCTTTGAGAAGCCTGCAGAGGACAAGCCTGAGGGCGGCGACTTTTCCACTGAGAAGTGAGCTGATGGGGCCTGTGTCAGCCAGCGCATGGTTTTGTTGGATTAACGTGTCAGCCAGCGCATGGTTTTGTTGGATTAACCTTTTCGCTACTAGTGAATTTTTCTGAAATGTTCCTGTCTATGTGGATTTATTTGAAGGTAGTAATAGAGTGAGTGATAGAGGAAAGCTTGAAGTGATTTTATATTTTAGTGCTTAGAGCTATTATTTTAGAGGATTATCATCCTGAAAGTGCCTTAAGCCACTGAACAGACTTTTGCCCTGCCATGTTTCCTCTGACCAGGAATGACTTGCACTCTACAGGTAACTGTAAGTTTGTAAAGGCTGGTTAATTTTTCTGCATAGTATCTATGCCATACGTAACCACGTACCCTATGCCTTAACCTGATGCCTGCAGTTACTTTTCTGGGGAGGTATGCATCAGGCTGTGTCAAAGGATACGCGGCTACCTATGGCATATTTTCTTTGTAAAAGTATAAATCATTCTTTACAGTGAATGCCTGAGCACTAAATGGCTCATGCAGGTCTGTTAGCTAGTACAGTCAAGAAGTGTATTCTTCAGGAGGTTGTAGGCCTCCATTAGATTTGGGGGAAGGGGTGGGGGACTAGTGTGGTTGTGTGGGTGGAGCCAGTATTTGCATTACTGACTGTTGGCTTCTCCGGTTGGCAGGTTTGCCGGGGATAGGCCCGTTCGGGGCCGTGGAGGTGGCCGCGGCGGACGTGGGGGTCGCGGCCGTGGCATGGGCAGGAGCGACGGCTTTGACTCCCGTGGAAAACGTGAATTCGACCGACACAGCGGAAGCGACAAATCGTAAGTCATTCGTTGGATGGGTCTCCGCCACCTTTCCTGGCGACCCCGCTTGTTCGGCCCCTGGAGGCTAAGTTTCGTTTTGTCTTTGGTTCAGCAGCCTGAAAGCCGAGGAGAAGCGTGGCGGGAGTGGATCGCATAACTGGGGCACCGTAAAAGATGAGCTGAGGTGAGTGTGTGGGTCCGGCTGTTGGTCCCCAAGAAGCACACTTTGTCACATGACAGCACCCTGTGTTTGCGGGATAAGCTGCCTTCATTCTACCAAGTCGGGTATAGCAAGCTTCTCTGGCATCTGAGTCACAGCATGTAAGTGGCACAGCGTTTTGCCCTACCTCGCTGCAGCAGCTGATTGACTGAGTGGAAGAAGGTGGAGTCAGTGGAGGAGGTGAATGGCAGGAGAAAGATGTAGCTGTCCTGTCTCCGGGCGGGCACGCATCTCTGCAGCCTGTCACAGGTTAATTACTTTTAAATTGGATGATCAGTTTTAATGAATGAAACATTTATCTCAGTTGTGTAATAAAAAAATTTACAAGATGTCAGGACAATTAAGATGGCTGTACATTGCAGTGCTAGTGACTTGTGATTGCCGTATACCACTTAAAGTTTAGGAGTATTTTAGTATTGCTGGGTATCAGAAATTTCAATTTTAAACGCTGCTTTGGGGGTGGGGCAAGGTCTGGGGGTATACCCCTCCTCACACCTTTAAAAATCATGTAGCTTACAGGCTCAGGGAGAGGATAGCTTGGGAGTAAGGCTGGGGTTTGCAGGTTTGCTTATTTAAGTTGGAGAGCATCCTTTTTTTTTTTTCTTTTTTTTTTTATTTAAATGTTGCTTGGACAACCTGTCTAAGATATCCCAAGAATGCCAATGAATCACCCTCCAGTCACCCCGTGTTGGTCTGTTGTCACAAAGCACCAGGTTTTTTCTTTCAGTGGCCTCCCACCTTTTGTCCAGTCATTTCAGGTTTTGTCTGACCCATGCCTCTGCCTGGCATCGGTGTTTAACATGTCCTTTGCTCTGATTCAATGCTTTGTCCTTCCCAGCGAGCTGGATCAGTCCAACGCTACTGAGGAAACCCCCGAAGGGGAGGAGCACCCCCCTGCGGACTCGGAGAACAAGTGGGTGTCTGGGCAGCTTCCGTCTTGTGGTTTTCACACCTGCTCTCCCGGACGTCAGGACGGTGTTGCTTTTGCGTCAATACCTCACCTCTTAGTCAGTCAGCAGAGGAATCTGTCCAGAGCGACCTTCATCATTTACTGTCACACGCCTCATAAGGTTTTAGTAACTCTACTAAGAAAATGGTTACAGGTACGTTAGCTGTGAATCCTGTGTGAACTTACTGGTTTTGGGAACAAAGTCTTAATATTTTCAGTCCTATGGCTCTGCCTTTGGATGTTCTGGCATCAGCTGGATTCATTTAAAACTTTCCCACACAATTGCTAAGAGTATCGTAGACCTCTGTCATATAACCGCTTATTCATTGGCTAGGAGAATTAACGTTTGAGGCGTGTTTGTCCGTTTACCATGCGTCACAGGGAGAATGAGGCCGAGGAGGTGAAGGAGGAGGGCCCGAAGGAGATGACCCTGGATGAATGGAAGGCCATGCAGATCAAAGAGCGGGCTAAGGTCGAGTTCAATATCCGCAAGCCTAACGAGGGTGCCGACAGCCAATGGAAGAAGGGCTACGTGCTACACAAGTCCAAGAGCGAAGATGTAAGTGCTTCCGTTGCTTTTTGACCCCTCTTGGGGGCGACTGACAACCTTTTGGCTTTTTTTTTTTTAACTGGCTTCATCTGTGACCACCCTTCAGGTCTGTGTTGACTGTTTTCACCTTATGCCAACCAATGCGCTGAAAAATATAGATTTAGAAAAAAATTTTACTTACCTGTTGTGTCCGAAGGCCTGTTTGCTCATGCAGTTCCTTCTTGGTGTCTGTGCTCACTCTGTGCGTGGGCTTTCTGTTGATGAGAATGAATCACTAGCATGCAGTGGCACCCGGTGGGGTTGTCTTTGTCTTTTCTGACACATGAGGGACCTGCTGGGAGTTTAATCAGCACTTGAGACTAGCTATGTTCACTGCCTTCTACCATGAGGCACTCCTTATTATCAATCTGACAAATTCCTAATTATAATTTGAAGTACTTTTTTCTCTTTTTGGAAATATTGGCTAAAACCTCTGATTGTTAGAATTTATTGAAAGATCATTTGGCCTGGTCTGGTTTGTAGCTCAGCAGGCAGCTTTGACTTCAGTGCAGCTGAATTGCATCTGACTTGTTGCACTGTAGTGCTCCATGTCCGGCATGGCTCTGCTTGTTTGTATGTCCCGTGTTACACTGTACATGATGCTATACACCTAAAGCCACTTGGGGGAGGTACCATCTGAGCCTAAGGGTATTATGTATCTTCTGTGAAGCCTCGTTGCACTCAAACTTTTGTTAAAAGGTTAACACAGATAATTTCCCTTAGGGTTTAATAAGCGACGGAGTTAAATAAGTAAAACACTTTGGAGCCACTGTTCTGGGCAGCAGATCTTGGCAGTTCCAAACAAAAGGGGGATGGGGAGGAAAGAGAGGGAGGGGTGGCTTGGTACAGGAGACTCTCTGCTTTGCTGTCCACAGTGTATTGTAGCGTCCTGGTGTTACTGTCATGGTGCTCTTTATATCTCTTACGTCATTGTTCGCACAGGTTCTACAGTTGCTTCACCCTCTCTTGACTTTCTGGTACAAATGCATTATTCACTGTTTCTTCGTTCAGGGCTGAAATATGCCAGTGAGAATTTTTTTATACATCTGCCCAACCAATCATTTGGAGTCTGTTTTTCTTTTCTTGTTGCTTGTAAGCTTCGCACGTTTTTGCCACCTGTCATAGTTGTCACTCAACCATTCTTTTAGGCTTTTCTTATGGAGTCACTCGCTGATATTAATCAGAGGACTCCTATCCTGGTTGTCGTAATCATGCAGATCAGGTATATAAATTTTGTTCTTAAATGTTCATCTAAAATCTTTCCGGTTAATTCAATGACGGACTCCTTTCAGCGGGTTTGAAATGTTTGTTCTGCTAAAGCGTTGATGGAATTTACCTATAGACAGCCATTAATAACAAGCTGATGTTTTTTTTGGTGTGCTTTAAGAATAAGTTAATGCACTGTCATCTCTGTTAATGTTAACTGTAGGTTTAGGTTTGTGATATGCCAATGTTACTGGGACTAGGGTGGCGTTCCAGGCTCAGCACTCATGGGTAGGGGGCGCCCGTCATCCCAGACCAGTGGCATCGCTGCTGCCTGCTTTTGACTGTTCTTCCTGTGTCCTGCACAGGCCAATGCCGAAGAGGCCTCAGGTGAGCACCACTTTCGGAAGCCAGCCAACGATATTACGTCCCAGCTGGAGATCAACTTTGGAGACCTGGGTCGTCCTGGACGCGGCCGTGGGGGACCCCGCGGCGGGAGAGGGGGGCGCGGTGGCAGCAGGCCGGTGCGCGGTACCCGACCTGACAAGGTGAGTGGGCGTGGGGGCTAGTGACTGGTGTGACTTTCTCTTTTACCTTTTGCTTGGGGCATCTTTTTGGAGTTCACCGTGCTAATTTTTTGCCACGTTCCCTATGTTCACAGCCCAGCGGAGCTTCTGTGCCCAATGTGGATGACCCAGAAGCTTTCCCTGCCCTGGCCTGAACACGGTCTCCATTTGGCCGAACCTCATGCCCTTCCAGGCCTCCTCCTCTACGAGGCTTGCATGCTTGTGGAACCTTCAACTATAATAAAAAGACTGTCATCCATACCATTCACACTTGGACTGAAATTTTAATGGTTTTAAAAGACAAACAATGGAAAAAGGACTCCTGTTGCCTCACAGAAGCAAACTATCAGTAGAGGTTTTGTATTTAGAAACAAGGTAGCAGGGATGTTTTCATACAGTATTTTTTTTTTCAGAGATTATGCATTCTTCATTAACTTTTTGTATTGCTGCATTTCCAAATATAGGTGTGAAGACTGAGTTGGTGTTCCATGGCTTGCTTTCTTGTCAAGCTCCCCACTGTCCCCTTTTAAGTTTCCTCTCCAACAATTCATGGATTAAGTTCTAGGTCAACTGGCTCAACCAAAAGCATAGAGAGAAGTTAAGGCAGCATTCGAAATGGAGTTTTCATGCTTTGGTTTTCATATTTTTAGATGATTTAGAGACCCAAAGTGTACTCCAGTTGTGAAGATATTTTTGAACTTCTATTTATGCTCTGTATGCCACTGAATTTTATTTGGCCTTTTCCTGCCCCCCTCTGGTGGACCATTAGTATTTGAGTGGGTGCGTGTTTGAGTTCGCGTGTGGCGGCTCCACCAGCCCCGGTCATGAGTGCGAGGCCTTGCCTTGCCTGCTGTTCCTCTTGGTCCTTTGTGTAATTAAAAAAAGACGTATGGCAGCAGTTACTGCACATTAGAAGTGACTGCTTCGTATTTGCAACCATCCTGCTGTCCCTTGTGCTAACCTGGATACCATGTCTGCATTCTTTTTGAGATTGAAAAAATTGCAGGTTATTTCATGGAACCAATGTGACATTGTGGCTCTTGGTTTTATCAGTCCATGTCATGTGTTTTATTGTTGTTGTTGTTTTTTTTTTTGTTTTTTTTTTAATGAGACTGCAGCACTACTACTACTGCATAATTTACTGAAAAAATGTTCAGTGTGGAGCAATGGAGTGCTACAAAATGTATGAATGCTAACCCTGCTATTTGACCTCTGTGTATTTAAGAATTGTCACAATCAGGTTGTCGTGGGGATATTTTACCCGGGGTGGGGGGAGTGGCAGCCTTTGTCTGAACACTACCATAAGCAGATCCAAGCTTTGCATTTTTGTGTTGGGCAGACTTTTGGACAATGTACGGACACGGGTGGTTACGACCGATTTTCTGTAGAACTGTCAGGTCCAGCTGCATTGGGCATCTTGACTTTAAATCCCCCTTTCTGTGAAAAACGCAGCACCCCTGTTCTAATAAATTGCTTAGAAGTGTTCAAGGTAAGCTGCTCAGCGCAGTGTTGTGTGAAATGATTGCTATAATGTTTTTATGTATAAGCTCAACGTGGGTAAGTCCATGAACTTGCATAGTTATGCTAATGCATGGTAATCTTCACCATCTTTGTGACTGCAGAAATCTGTCTGCTTTTGTAATACAGGCTAGTTGTGAAGTGTCGTAATCCCAGGCTGGTATGTGCGTGTAAATATGAGTCAGTTCTGCTAATTGCAGGACAGTGTGCCTGTGATCGGAAGGTCACTGGGACAACTCTCCAAGTTGGCAGAGTGATGCCACCATTTGTCTCCTGAGTGAGGCGCTTAAACCCCCTGCTTTCTCTCAAAAATGTCACTTTGGATAAAAGCATCTACCAAGTAAATGCAAATGCTATTGTTTTGCCAGCCCACCCCTCTTATTGTGATCTGAGGGTGCCATTTTTTGAATAAGTGGGATCGCCTGGTTGATTTAGGCCTATAGCATGATGCTGTCAGTTTATAAAGGTATGTTTTGGGGTTTTTTTTTTTTGTTTTTTTTTTTTTTTTGTTTGTTTTTTTTGTCCTTAAGGATCCTTTTAATTTTAAGGACTGCTTCACATGGTTTAAAATGTTAAAACGGTGCTTAAATTCTGGGAGGTTTTATTTTAAATGCCTCGTATTGATACTTTGTGATATTGTTCTTTCACAAGCTTAGGAATTTTCTCTTAAGCTTCTAACAAAAACTATTATGCTGAAATTTCTTCTGGGTGTGTGTTGAAGTTGGAGTATAATGTAGTGACTTAAACATCTTCCACAATCTCAAATACATTCTCTGAATTTGATTTTTCTAAAAAAAATATTTTTTTTAAATGTAAAGTCGTCTAAAATGGAAAGTTTTTCATTTTAACTAGCTAGTGAGTTTAAGGTTACAATGTAACAATAGGGAATGCAATTACAGGTATACAAGAGACAAGCTTGGGTTTAATTGGTATAAGCAAAGCAAAGATCATGAACAATATTTTGGTTATGCAGGTTTATCTGACTTTCCCTAACCCGTTTCATGCTTAGAAAATTGGCCTTGATTGCTAGTACCTTGGTCTAGGGCCTTAATCGCTCCAAATCCCAGTCTCACCTAAGTCCATTTATTCGTTTCCCCAGTGTAGATGGCTGTGATTGTTGGTGTATGTTGTACCCACTTTATGGAAAATATTTACGTATTTTCAAAATCACACACTTGATTTTAGTAATAGATTTTAAAACATCAAATTTGAATGTAAAGAGTATAAAAGACTAACTGTACAAGCGGCAGTTTTTTTTTTTTTTTTTTTAGTAACTAAGGGATTTTAGTAGTAAAGGGTTTTGTCTGTCATTATTACAGGCTCTCCTGGTAAGTTATTTATATTTTGCCCCTATTTGTACTGAAAGATACATGAAGCTTGCGTGTAAATCCCTTATATGCCACTAGTCTCACTCCTTTCTAGTGTTGCAGTGACTTTAGTATAAATAAATGGCCCATGGTGGTTTTTGTCTTTGCAGACATTTCTTTGCCTGATACCGATCCATTGGTAGTTTTGCCTAATGCCATATGAAGGGGTGCTGGTTTGTGTTGATCCAGCGTCTAGGCCTCCCTGTGTACCCCTGAGATTCCTTCCGGTTCCTGAGACATCCGGTCCAAGGGACTCCTGAGGCTGTATTGCCCTTAGTTTTTGATATAGTGCTGTGTAATGGAGTGGCTAATCCATGTAGCATTCTAATGGCCCAAAGGCTCTGGGAAAACTCTCTTCATTGAGTTTACTAGAAATGGAGGTCTTTCCCTAGCCAATAAAAAAAACAATATTTACATTCTCCGTAAGTTGTTTTGATACTTTTAGGAATGGAAACTGTTTAAACCATCTACATGTTCACATACTTATTAAGTCTGTGAAAACTGTACAGTTTATGTTCAGGTCATCCAAAGTCAATTGTCCACTACAAGGGACCATAGCCTCCATAAACGGGTCCTGAGGACAGGGGAAAAAGTCATTGAAGCAATCTTCCTCATCCTCTTCTTCACTGCCTATGTTTTGTAGACTGTTTGTGGCGATGTAATCAACATTTGGGAGGGTATAGGGCTTCAGATCGTGCTGGACTGGAGCAGAGTTGCCAATATAGGAGTGCATCAGCTTATCTTGGTTCAAGTACCTCCCTTCTGATGGACCTTGGCTAAAGGTGCTCGGGCTGCAAATGAGCTCGACTGCTGAGGATGTGGATCCGGGAGTTCCAGGAGTCACAGGGACCTCAAGATCCTCCTGGATCTCCACTGTAGAATGTTCTTCGGTGTTGATCACAGTACTGCCTTTAAACTTATAGTCCGGTAACAGTTGACCCTGGGGAAATGGTCATATTACATGAGAGTGCTACAGGATATTGGAAGTTTATTATTTCTGGTCTTTTTTGGAAAACCATGTTAAATGCATAACTGCTATTGTAGGCCTAATTAGTGTGAGGATATAAATATGCCTAGTTAGAGCCGCAACAGACTCTAAGATGGAATGTACAAGGGTGAAAATAGGTTTCTAATTGTGATATGAGAAATGAGGCTTTTAAACCTTTAGGTTAATCCAAGGACTAAATCAGTGTTTCCCAGCTGGTCCTCAGGGACCCACAGGTGCTTCATGTTTTTGTTCCCTGTCAAACTGAGGGTTCCCGAAGACCGTGTTGGGAAACACTGGAATAAAGTCATTGATGGGTGATGCAGGAAATAGAGCCATCACAAAAAACCCATTTCCTTTGATTTTTTTTTTCCTTCCTTTGATCAGAAAGCTGTATTTCTCCCATGACAACATTCCAGTAGCCTTTGTACCTTGGCTATACACTCCTTTGCCCATCTGCTGTTGGCAGGATCCGGAATACTATTGTGTATCATCTGAACGCACACTGTGACCCTGTGGGCATGATAAAAACATACAAGTCAGTCAGGTTTGTGTTGACATTTTGAATTTGATGTTTATAAATTTTTGCCACTAGGGGGCAATAATTCTAATGTATTAACGTGCTCTAAGGTTGCCTGAGGTTCTTGTTGCTTTTGACTTGTGTGCTTTCAGAATGACATGCATACGTGACAGAGAACAGCAGACAAACTCTGCAGGTGCATACCTTTGCCTCACAGTGGGGATTTGGCAGAGACACACCAGCACGAAAGTGATGCTGGTGAAAAGTCCTGTTAAGATCAGAACCCTGTCCAGATTCTCTTCCTTTTCTGGAATGGAAATGTACGTGAATTTTGGAAGGACTGCTGTATTCAATTATTGCAAGTTTGATTAGGGCAAACAAACTATGCTCTGCCAAGCACTAGCTGTTGTAAACCCTTTGGGCACTCAGAATTCGGGTAGATCTATTCCTTCATTACCGAAACTCACTCTTAAAATCGATGAATAAATGATGGGTTGGTCCGGCTGGTCCTTCCTCAGCTTTGGACCAAGCTGTCATCCATAGGTCATACTCTCCGGGCAATAACACATCTGTGGTGTACTCCATGAGAGATGGGTGTACTGGACCTGAGCAAGAAATCCATCCATTTTTAACCAAGATTTCATCCTTGAATAGTCTTATTAGGTCTTTGCTTTGTTAAAAGTTGTTGTGTAACTCCTGCTCCAGTACTGCTTACGTTAGTACCTGGACATTCACTGGAAGCTCAGCCTAGCTGCCCTTGCGCCTTGTCGGCTCCTCGACAGCATGTGTGTTTGCAATGTGCTATTTGCCTCACTTTCACATCGCTTTGGACAAAAGCGTCTGTTGTAAATCCATTATTTCATTTACAATAAGAGATGATAGAGAAAAACCCTGGAACTAATTTTGAATCCACTACTCCAGCACATTATATAGAGTTTGGTCCTCATTTTATAACAGATAGATGCATTTATTTTCCATGACCACTAATCAAGTGCACAGTTAGAGTAGTTAAAGATACATTCCAAAAAAAAGGCTCAGGAAATAAAATGTTAGATATTAGAGTTTTAATGCCCATTTACAATGACTTACAAATTTTCAGCGGTAATGACTGTCTGGAGACAATGGGAATTTATTAGGCATAAAGTCTTACCCAGATCGAAAATTAATTCATCTTTCACACAGGTGAAATTTTGCTGAAGATAACGGAATTCGCTTTCCCTGGACTGAAATCAGCAACCTGTTTAAAGGTGAGCTCATCCCATTTCCTTACCAAGCTGCTTCTCAAATGACTGAGTTCTCCTGTTCCAGAGGTAGATGGTATAGTCAGTGACACAGGCCCCCTCATGCTTCCACTGCACCGTCACCGTAGCATTATCCCAGCTCTTCAAATTGATTTGGGGTCCCTGGATTGGAACTGGGAAGCACAAGTCATCAGGGTCCAGGGCTGTTGAACACTATTTTCATAAAACAATGGAGAGAACATCACGTGCCGATGACCTTACCAGGTGGCCAAGAGCAGATATTCTGAAAGTCCTCCTTTCCAACACCTTGTGCGTACAAAGCATACACAGCACCGGTATAGCATCTGTGAGATGCAATATCTGCACAGACAGGAAACACATGTTCAGCGTGCTGATCATTTTTCTACCCCTTACGGTCCAGTCCTCCACTATATTCGCATGGCCGACCTTTCACCACCGTTCGGAGATCTCCTGGAGCAATCCTCCTCCATCTGATGTCCTGACTCTTGGCATCGGTTGGGAACCATTCCACCAAGTATCCGAGCAGAGGTTTCACAGTGTCCGGTTTCTGCCAGGAGATGGCGAGGCCCTGCTCGCTGATTGGTTGGCAGACTACATTCTGAGGGGAGGGTCCAACTATTTAAACAAAACAAAAACGTATAACATGAATATATCACATCACTCTAGCCTCAGCATCTAATCTAAAATATTTACCATTATTCAAAAAATCATACTTTATTTTTCTTATTTTTATTTTCTATAAACGTGTTTGTTTTTGGTCATTGGTTTGGGAAAAAAAATCAAAATTTCAAAGTAGTGGAAAAAAGTGCAGAGGGTCAAAAAATGCAAGTGTCATTGTTAGAAAAAATCCCCCTCTGAAAGGAAATTTTACAACTGACACACAAGCAAGCATCTGAGTAAGAAACCCTTATTCCCATTTCAAGCATTATGAATGTCAAACAATTTTATGAAAACTGCAGTTATGAAAAACAGATATTTATGTTCCCTGCCCAGTCATTAAAATGAATGCTACATGTGAATATCTCAAACAATGCTCTGAAGCTCCATTACATCACTGTAAAAACACTTATTAAACCACATCTTATATTTTCACACTGTCTACTTCCGAAATAAAAAGCCATAACAATGTGACAAAGTGAGCGTGTACCTGTCAGTAGTGGAAGAGCAATATGAGCCGCAGGTGAAAGACCTTTAGAGTTGTCGGCATACACAGTGATGTTGCAATAAGAGCATCTGATAGGCCCTACAGAGTGGCTCGTGGTGATGATCTCTTTTGACTTCCCGGTCAGCTGATCCATAACCATCACCTTGTATTGTAGGATCACCCCTCTGGCTTCAGAGACATGGAGCTCCTGCATGCCAGAAATGATGATCAGACATGATTTTAGATCCCCCCCCCCCCCACTTAGCTGTCGTTTATGTACTGTTAGGAAAATGACTAGTGGATATATCCAGCTCAGTCATTTGGGGGAGGAGACACTTTACCTTTTCTTCTCGGTAGATCTGTGCTTTATTGTAAACCGAAACTGTCAACACATAGTTTCATTGTATGACTGTGGCTATGAGATGTAATGGCACATTTAACAAGGACTATACCTGTGTATATAGTGGTTTTCACACATAAAAAGCTTACTTTAGGCAAAAATAAGCAATAAATGAAAAAAGCTAATTCTGTGGCATTTGTTTTGTTCTGATATCGCATTCACATAATCCTTTTCAAGCTGGAGTTTCTTGCCTTCCAGAGTATCCTGTAAAGCTTCTCTTGGGAATGCAGGTTTTCCTCAGTGTACCAGACATCAATCTCTTTCAATGGAACTGGAAAAAAAAAAATCAGATAGTGAAATGATTTACAGTAGCCCTCCCCATAACTGTAAACCACTGCAACTCTCACTGTGCTGGGCTGTGCACTGTGCCCCAAAGCAGTAATAAAACTGACCAACCAAGTCTGAAGAACAATGTGACGTTACACAAACGTTATAGCAGGGCCTGAAAAACTACTCAAGGTTTTATTAGAAGCACTCATTTTCATGGTCCTAACCACAGAATGGGTTTAACTAAATCTATTGTAAAAAAATAATCCACCTGAATTATGAATAATATTCCTGGAAAATGCTGTGCATCAAAGAAGTACGTAAATAAGTACGTAAAGAAGTGCCGTTAAGCAGCGCACAGAAGAACAATCCCCAGGAAGGTGATTTCCAGAAATGCTTCCAAAGAACATGATCATAGACCAGACCCAAGCAACGGAGAGAATCAAAGCACAAACATATTAAAAAACACAGTACACCAAAAAGGTGAAACTCTCAAAATAAGGTCCCCTGTGAAACCTGTTTTAATCTTAATGACATGACTTCCTTGGACCTTAGCCCATGCTCTCAGTTAGCTTTTGCAAAACTAAAACAAACAGCATCTGAGCTGAGCATAAAATGAGAGTGTGCAGGGACACTTTCAGTTCCCCTTTGAGGCCCAGGCTCAAAGTGCCACCACATCTGCAGCACGGACATCTGAGGGCAAACTGTGAATTTCTTCTCGGCATCTATACTCTCCCCCAGTCCCTTCCTCCCTACTATGCTCTTTTTCTTCTTTTTCTGCTCCCACAACGCATAAATGCAAGATATCCTGCATATGGCTGGTTTTCAAGAACTTCTCGATGAAGGAAAACTGGTCATGCTCAGAACGAAGTCTTCGGTCAGACATACAAGAATATAATATCCATGTTGCCATTATTTCCACCCTGAAAATAGCTTCCTCATATTAAAATTAACATTGGGTCAATAAAATTTAAAAATTCTGTCAATACAAAGTTTCTATTAAAAAACAGTCACCTTCTTCATCAGTCCAAGTAGCTACAGTGTTGCTCCATTCACTCCAAACTCCTCTCTCTGAGTCTAACTTGTTCCGAGTCTGAAATTCATATTGTGTGAAGGGATCCAGGTCTGAAACATTCAGGTTTCCACTCATGTTTCCCTGAAAGAGATATTACAGAGAATCACACCAATACAAAAACTGTAAATTTGCACTGAAAAATTATTACATTGTCTTAATACAAATGTGCTGGGTTTATATTTATTTAAACAGTACCAAGGTTTTAGCTTATAGCTGTAGGGGCCTGAGTTGGGTTTGGCTTACAGCTTTGGAGACCTAAGGTGGGTTTGGCTTACAGCTTTGGAGACCTGAGTTGGGGATGGCTTACAGCTTTGGAGACCTGAGTTGAGTTTGGCTTATGGCTTTGGAGACCTAAGGTGGGTTTGGCTTACAGCTTTGGAGACCTGAGTTGAGTTTGGCTTATAGCTTTGGAGACCTAAGTTGGGGATGGCTTACAGCTTTGGAGACCTGAGTTGAATTTGGCTTACAGCTTTCGAGATCTAAGGTGGTGTTGGCTTACTGCGATAGAGTCGATGATTCTGGTTTCTTTGCCAGTTCTGCACTTAACCTGAAGATGTGATGATTCTTTCACCTTCCAATGGATGACACATGAGTAGGACAAACAGAACACCTGCGTGATTTCTGGAGCTGGAGGCCTGGCTAAAACACAAATACATGCACAAATAAAAATAAAACATACTTAGTATTATACTTAGATAATTATAACAACACGTACACACACTGGAAATGAAACGTGAATATAAGTGCCCCTTGCTAGATGCACAGAGTACCTCCTTCTGATTACAAAACATGCCTATTTAATTAAAACCTATGTAAAATACACACTTTGTTTCCCCAAAGCAGGCTGGTGCCAGTTAACTGAATGATATTCTTATGAGGCAGCTCACAAGAACACACATTTGTGAGTATATGTGAATATATGTATTTTGGTAGAGTACTTCCTCATGCCATGAAAGATTATTTAGGTAGGTGCAATGAAATAAAATGCAGCATTGAATTATAGTGCAGAATGGTATGTACTGCACTGGATTTGTGAATATTGCATACTAATTAACTTCATATCCATGCATACATATGAATATATTGTACTATTCAGAATGTTATTTGTGCAATGGAGCGTTAATAGAACAGCACAATGTCTCAGTACAGTTGTTTCACACCTGCAGCATGGGGGCTTAAATTCCACCTCAGTTGTATATGGTTGAGGAGTCTATGCTTCCCCCCCATGTCACATGAGATTTCACCCAAAGGCAGTTAGGCTAAGCAGTGCCTCTAAATTGCCCTTAGTGCATGTACACTGTCAGGAAAGAAAAAGGGTACAGCTCTGATACGGTTTTGTTCCTCAAGGTACAAACAACATTAATGTACCCTCCAATGGTACAAAAATGTTCCTCAGAGTCCATTTCTGTATCATAAAAGGTACAATTACCTACAACTAAGGGTACAATTGGCAGATCCTTGAGGATACAGCCCCAGTGACAAATAACTGTACCCTCAAAGGGACAAAATGGTACTTTTTTTTTCGGGCAGTGTACTGCCTGGTAAAGACTCCATGTGACCCTAAGTGATTAAAAGATGGATATTAATGTAACAAATACAAGCAGCTATTTGCATGCAAGAGCACCCATTCAATCAATACACAACTTGTTTCCGTATTATTTTAGTTCTTCAAAAGACTTATCCAGAGTCCATTTGTTTTCTGGCCCAAATTTTAGTTTTTCATAGGAAAGACAAAGTCATAATGATTGAGAAACTGGACTTAGATGGCTGCAGGTTCAAATGCTAATAAATGAAATTACAAAGACAAGCAACCTTAAATGTCTGACTGAATAAACCAGTAATCAAAGTGATGGCTGGTCAAATAATCTAACAACAGACTATCAACAAGAATACAAGTAGACATATATATATATATATAGTTTTAATAGTAGTAGGTCTGTCTGTAGAAATTGACACCGCATCTATCCAACTGCCTGCTTTCTACTTCATAAAGTTACATATACATACATAGAATTCACAAGTAGATTCATATTATGATTAACGGGTGAATGCATCTGTTTGTATAGCCATTACCTACGTCGCTGAGAGCGAAGCAGATGTTGTCAGAGGAAACGTTTCCGAACTTGTTTGACGTTGTCACCCACACTGTGTACTCAGAATTTGGGCCGAAAGCCGGCAGAGTGGCAAAGGCGGTGCCGTTCACAGTGTATCGGGGTGAGAGCTTCAATGTGGTATTAAGTGCGCTAGTTTTCATCCTAAAACAAAGCATGTCGACATGTCATTTGCGATTGCCTATAATAAAGAAAGCATTAAACTAGTTATACAATGTGTCCAACTTACAGAATATACGACGAGGTTTCAATGTAGGGCTCCCTTCCCGTCTTCCACGTGCATGATATATTTTCATTTATTCCTTCCTGGATGCAAGTTAAATTCTGGGGTTTGTCAGGTGGATCTGCAAAACAACACCAAAGTATTGAACTGCTTTTACAATTGCATTTACACTTATAATTGCAGTTTGTAGATATATTTCGTTTGACGCGTTTAGACTATCGTAATATTTACGACCTACTGCCGCGTCGCACACGGTAATAACTATGACCCATTTCAGAGACATGAACGTTACCTTTAGAAGGTTATACTTACATCCAACAGTAAGGTAAAAGCCACAGGGCACTAAACAGCAATCGCATTTGCAAGCGAATTCATATGATGTTTTTCTGGCTCTTATGTTTTCAATCTTAGAAAATATCGTGGTGGCATTGAAGTTCATTGGCTGCAAACTGTCCTGATCGAGGTACATGGTCTTTGCACATTTCACCTTTTTATCAAAAACACAATATACCACAAAACTCGAGCCCGGCTGGACAACGGTACCGACAGTTGAAAAGGCAACACACATCTTCCCGGCTAAAAAACAAAATACACAAATTAGTTGCATGCACGTATAAATGTTAACGTTAACGGAGTGAGAATCGGTATTATTCGATACTTCTCTATGCAAAATGTTGCCCTGTTTTATGCAGTGCTTATTAAATAGGACGAAATCTGGAAAGGTACTCACCCGTTCCTGCCCCAGTGCCACATAGCAAAATCATTAATGCAAAGGCTGACCCGCTGCGTAGCTGGAGAAGCATCGAGCTTGCACTTCTCAAAGAGAGATTGTGGCAGTATTTTCAGCTATGCGTTAAAACCATAGCTTAATTAAACGATGCTATCTTTTAATTAATGCTCTTTCTAGTGCACATCGGACAACATATTTCACCGACTCTAAACTTTTACTCCAACCTGTACGGTTTCAAACCCCCGTTTGAGCTCATAATCAGACGGCTGCTTGTCATTCTGCTTAACTGTAACCTAATAAAGAATACCATGCTTCACTGAGTTTGCTTTGTTGGAGGAGACGAGACTGGCGGGAATTTCCCCAAGGTTAATATATGAGTAATGCACTTTAAAGCCTAAATTAGCCTGACACCATTTGAAGAAAAAGAGGAAATATGTTTTCTTATTAAGTGATAGGCTAAGTATTAAGTGGTTAAGAATACTTACCACGCCCACTTTGCATATCAATTATATAAGCCTAATACCTAGGTCCTTTTAATCGTTGCGATTTGTCTGAAATCACGTGCGATAATGAACATGCATGCCTTGGGAATATTTTGCAGAATATCAAATCCTAGGCCATGTTGGTTCCTTATAACTGATAATGCTTTTCATAAACGCAGTAATTGCAGTTGTTTCGCATGGCATAACCCGTGTGTTGCTTCGATACGCGGTTTTAAGAACTAGAAATCTGACGCAGGTCGATCAGTACAAACGTGGGATTTTGCGTTTTGGAACATTTTATGTCAATTATTTACTATTACTGTATTTCAGTAATGCTTCTATTTCGAACACTTGTGGCGGGGTAGTAGTTATATGAAAAACGTGGTCTTGAAATGAATGTATACTTATGTTTCTTCTTAACATTCTCTAACAAACACAAAACATCCTAAATCTGTTTTAATAGGTCTGTCTGTAGAAATTGTCACCGCATCTATCCAATCGCCTACTTTCTACTTCAATAATTACAGTTCATTTTTTGAACTACCTAGAACATTTCGCGTAACTTACTTGTCGTCACACCATCTCAGTCAAAGCATTTCACACCTTCAAATGGATTTCCTATTGATCTTGGTTTCTTGAACTCTTTTTTTTATGAAAAAACGTCAGACAACGCATTTCTGTGTTGGTGGATGCTATTGTCTCCGCGTGTAAGTAAACTTAACTTTAATTAGAGTTTAATTAAAGTAAACTCGTTTTAATTAGACTTTAATTAAAGAGAATATGTAGGCCAGCGAGAGAAACATATATTTAAAAGTTATATGCATAATCTCGATGACGCCTTCGGAAGAACACATATTCCTAACTGTGGCGAATTGTTACACAACTTTCCGCTGAATCTATATAGACACACCACTTGTACTACCCCCAAATTTGACTCAGCATTTTTGGTGGTTTTTGGTATTGCGCCTCGGTATTTGTATATCCACGGACTAATAATTATAAAGAATCACTATTACTTGTGTTGGGACGCATTCAACAGTGAAAGTGCTTGGATATTATGCAGGCACATATATTGTGAATCTGTCACAATCGGGGCCATGCTTCTGGAGGATTATGGATATACAGCCTATTTATCTGTATTATAATCATCCATAAAGAACCCATTGGAAGTGCATTACAACTAAGATAATTTTTATCTAAGAAAAATAATGTTACATTTTGGTGGTTTCCAGGGTATCATATACACAATGATGCAGAATTTTACAAAACGTGCCTTAGGAATGGAAAACGGTCTGGGATAGTGTGACAAGTTGATTACTACAGGATTCTGTATTGCAACCACTGCTTTTACTAACCAATAGAAATGTTGTTTCTGGTAACAACTGGTAAATTTTGTAGATGACACAACAGTTAAAGGGTATAGATTGAATAGATAAGCGTTTGCAAAGGAGACATAAAGTCACAGATTATCAAAATGGCCAATTTTCAATAGAGCGATTTTAAATTATGAGGAACTGCTTCTTAATGATGAGGTCTGAAGTACCCACAAAAATGTAAAGAATATTGAAAATCCAAGTTTACTGCAGCAACCAACTTGATGCCTTCCTGATAGTTCTGCACGCAGTGTGCTGCTAAAGATTTTGGACCCCATGAAAGTCTATCACACTGGGCCCCTGACCCAGACCAGTCCAATTATGTTCCAAATTTTTTAAGGCTCCTGTCACTCAGGGGCCCTTGGAATCATCTTAACTTTTCCCCGCTTTACTGCACCCCTGCCTACATGTACACGTCCATTAAATCCTGGATTTAGACTTTATCAATCAATGCAATCAGTGCTGCAACTGAGCTTGATCATCATGAGAACATATCACGTCCAAGTTGTGTCAAATGTTGCAGTGATGGTTTACATTACTAAACTATCAGTAAAGCACAATGCATGGTGTATCAGGCTGTGGACTGGTAATCTGACAGTTGATTGGTTAGGTCCCAGGAGAGGCCAAAATTAGACTGTAACACAGGAATCGAATAACTGAATTTATCTGGGCAGAAATACCAGCAGAGTCATTGGGGTTGAATTTAAGGGTTATAAACTTGTAAAGATGCAGCAATTATTTCCACTCAGGTCATACACTTTTTAGTAACACTTTCTATGACATCTCTAAGAATGGCAAAAATTTATGAACACATTTATAACACATTATAATGCTTTCATAAAGCATTATAATCATGATTACAAGTATTTCTAAAAAGGCATAATGCATTATAGCCCTGTTTATTATGCATTACGAATTCTTTATGAAGCACTTCAAATACACTATAGTTACCTTCATAGTGCAGTACAAAGTAAAGCACTGCATTTGGACTCGGACCCCGCGGGTTCCGCAGGACCCAACACAAATCTTGCGGGAGCAGGAGGTTTTAAGGTTGCGGGAGCGGGCGGCTAAATATAAACAGCGGGCCCCAAGATTGTTGGCAGGATGGAGAGTGCAATTGATTTTGGTAATAGAATTAAGGCTGGAGAGAATGAAACTAAAGAAATGAGTGGAAAATCGGATATCTGGAAAAGCTTTAAATCGCTTTCCTGCGCTGT
>JAAGVU020000043.1:8050079-8067811 GCA_011763525.2 Mormyrus iriodes | reverse complement strand
TTGTTGAATTTGTTTTTATTTATTCGGTTCTTGTTCTGCTGGAATAAAACATTCGATGCATGTAAACGTATTTCATCGTACGGTATATCAATTAATGGATCTGCGGGTGCCGGCGGGGTTGGACAAATACTGCGGGAGCGGGAGGGAGTGACAGAGACAGGCAGCGGAAGCAGGCGGTAATGGTCAGAAATTCAGCGGTAGCGGGCGGGAGCGGGATTAAAAAATAGTCCCGCGCAGGGCTCTAGTACAAAGGGTCCTTAACTTTTACACCAAACATTATAATGAATTATGAAGGTATCTACAGTGCATTATAGATGAGAGCTTCATTGGAGCTTGTGAAGTTTTATAATCAACGTTATAATGCCTTATGGCTTTCAATAGAAGATGCTGTAATGCTTTATTAATTCTTATACCATTATAAAGCATTATGAAGGTTTCTATACTACATTATAGAAGAGAGCTTTACGTAAAGTGCTGCTCAATTTTTTTTTGTTTTTTACCCAGATGCCATTTGAAAATTTCCATGTTTGTATTACAACACCGAAAGCTGTTCTGTAGTGACTACCAGGTATCTTGTGGTTTCCTGTTTCACCACTTGCAGTTGGTTCACAGTGACTGAATTGTTTTCCACTGTATTTTGAGAGAAACCTGACTTGATATTTAACAGTCTTTCCAAAAAAATCTTGCCAAATAACCTCGCCCCCCCCCAACAAATGCATTTTCTATTTTCCTCGCCTTTTCTCAAACGTATAGATGTTTTATAGAAGCAGATCGGGTCAACTATATTAATTTCCCGCATTAGATAATAATTAGTATCTATCAGGGCAGTTTCTAGCTAAGTCTAGTCAAGTTTACCCGGAGCTTGACTTCTTTCTTAAAGGAAGACTGGCATGGGGGCTAAAATACTTGGGGCTAGGCTTAAAATACTCGGTATAGTATAGGTGGTATCTATAGAAAACGAATGGATGTACCAAGTTTATAAAAAACATAGATTAACCCAGGAGCGATTCTAAGATTTAACCATTGGGGAGCGGGGGGGCGGGCTCAGTCCCGTGAAGAAAATCAGAACGCTACTTCTCGGGTCCCCCACGGTAAAATGTGCAGAGCGGACGGGGGTCGATATGCAGGTCTATGTGATAATACGGTACAAAACGCTAAATGGTTTTAGAGAAAAACTATTTTTCAGGGGGGCCGAAACAAAAAATAGGGGTACTGAAACACCCCTAAATAGGGTCTAAAATGCGTTTGGATAAACTTACATTATGTTAAAGTCCCATATAATAGATTTGCAGGTTTATTAATTAAATGTCTTATTATTGTAAAATGCACAAAACATGTAATTTATATAAAACATTTTATAGTCATGATTAAAATTAGAATTGAAATTAAATGTCTTGCAGATTCAAGCTCAGATTCTATAAATTGTACTTTATTTTATTCATGTTGAAAGTTGCCAAAAAGGACTAGTTGCACTCTAACGTGAAGCATTCCCTGAAATGCTTTGAGGCTTTTAAATTAATCTTTCATCAGTCCACATGTCTCCCCCCCCAAAACAAATTTTAGAAATCGTACCACATGGCGCAAGGTGACTGGGAAAGACTGACCCGCCCCCCTTCTCATCATTCCACATGGTAATCGCCCACCTGATAAGTGTCCAGCCATGAGCTGTCTGTGAGGTGTGAAAAGTGTGAGGAGCTCAGCGTTGCATTGAGCCAGTAGAATGGTAGGGGTATATTTATCGAGTTGTTATTATAATAAACTTCCATTATTAGAAATATATTATAATATATTCATCTTTTCTCGTCTTATTTCTGTTATTGCAATGTTTTGGTTTGTTGAGCGCTGTAAGGGATGTCTCCTTTTTCTTCCGTTAAAGCTGACAGTTGTCTTGTACTACTCTTCTGTACGTTAAAGATTGAATGAACGTGACATCCAATAAAGACTTTTAAATTGTTGGTAAATTTACAATGAAAACTACGGGTTATATTTTATGACGGCTATTTCGGCAGTACGCTACTCCGATCATTTGTTCTTGTTCCGCTATTCTTTTCATCCGTCGCTCCCCGATTCCACCAATCGCGTGTCAGTCTTTGTCACGGAGGGCAGTCATTGGACACCAAGTGCTGGCGCCTGCTACCAATAGGCTCCAAGCATGCTTGGCGGGCGGATCCCTGAAGAGTGCGCTCAACGTCTAGTTTTACATTGCCATAATTAATTAAATATTTCAGAGGGAAAAAAATACTAGTAGGCTTACATACAATTTATGCATGTTCATTCTCGAGAATTTTAGACTTAGAATTTAATTTGAATAATTAAAACTGAATAATAAGCAATTTCCAACCTATAAAGCAGAATATTGTGTTACTTTTGTACTTGACGCAGAGATGTACATAATTATAAGTGGCTAAATAAACCGTGAATTCTTCCTAACCTTAACATTTGTTACTAAACAGCCGCACTCCATCCGCTGCTGCTTTTTTTTCCTGCAAAGTTATGCGCTAGTTTGAGCTTGGGCCCCTTCACAGAGGGCGCAACTTGTAATTTTACAACGCGTTTCGTCACTTCAGTTGCAGTTCAGCATTCAGTTGGGCTGAAATTGGTTGCTTTAGACAGTAAATCCCTATAATTAAGTCCCGATATTTTGTATACGTTACTAATGCGTACACACTGTGCATATTGTTGTATATGCCGTAGTGAAGAGAAATATATTGTTAATTATGTAGTACAGTTTAAGGTGTAGCTGAACTGCTACAAAGCCACTTTTACACTACCCTAGCCGAAGAAAGCGGCGTTCAGCTGCTGATTCAGAGTGATATCCGAGTTACTGGAAAGCGGACTGGCTCGAGAAAAGGTGCATGACAACCTACGGAGGCGTATGCACATTTCAGCGCCTGCACTAATGAGGCGGAACCTTGCACATCTTTGCGTCCTTAACCTTAGTTTCACTTTCACTGCCTGCATTGAGCTTTGTCGAACAGAGAAAACGCGGAGCGCTTAAGTGTTTCTGGAGGCTCCAATTATGAGGATCTTTACACTTAAAAAAAAGTAATATCATGTATTTTGACAAAACTGTAGCCTGCCCAACACTTTCATCTGTTACTGAAATGTATTTTAAGGTCCGTAAACTGTTTTCTGGAGTCCCCTGATACAGGTCTACACACTGACCCTCCAAAAAGTATCAGGACACAAGTGTTCTCTGTTAAAATGATTTCAGTTGGAGGTCAATCTGATGGATCAGTATGGATTTGGTGGATTCAGTAACGGTCAAAGGCCATGCAGCATCCTAGACAAACTTCACCTCCGATGGATCACAGGAGAAGGCCACCTGTCTGAGTGCGTAATACCAGCTGCTCAATACGGGGGAGAAGGAGTGCTGGTCTGGGGCAGTGCACAATTTCATCTGTCATGTCTCCATTTACCCCAGTCTCCAAATCTTTGTACTCAACGTTCAGCAGAAAATCCGGAGAATGTGGAAAGAGAGAAAAATCCAACAGGCCACTGACGAGATATTTCCCTTTCTGTTTTAGTCTTAATTTCACTTTTTAATTGAAAGTAAACTTGAACACTGCCCTTTTACCATTGCTCCCCACAAGAGGTCCCCGTAAAGCCGTAGGTAGCGTCGCGCTGATACGCGTCACTGCGACGTCGCCTGGCAGCAATGGCGGAAGTTAGGAAACGTCAGCATGCTCGTGTTAAAGGAAAAGCTCGCGAAAGGAGGCTCGCGCACAAGGATGAGCGCGAGGGGATGGCGGCCGAGACGCTCGCGGTGGTCTTAAAGCTTTTTGCTGCTGGATTTTATGGCGTGAGCTCGTTTCTCATCGTCGTCGTGAACAAAAGCGTCCTGACAAATTACAGGTACCTAAGGGGGCTGACTGACAACCATTTTTTGCTGGACTTTGGACTTTGCCGTGACGTCTGCAGCCACACTTGTTAAAAGTGCATGGATGTCACTGTGCTTGAATATTTTTAGAGTAGCTGCTTAGTGTGGAGCAGGCGAGTGCACGGCGATGCTAGCTTTTCGTTTCGACGCCGAATGTGAAAACAACAACCATATTTTCTGTTGTGTGCTTAGATTGCTGGATGATAATTTTAAACCGTTATACTGGGATTTTGTGATGGAGCCGTATACTGAGCGTAAAATTACTTAAGATGTATTGCATAACCCAGGTGGCCACATTACGAGTAAAACTTTGAACATCTGACTGTAAATTTGTATTACCACACTCATAAGTATTCTGGGCTAAACTACCGATGATTTCTTAAAATGTCTTAAACTAATTTTCTGGTTGCAATACAGTTGTAATGAAGAGTGTACTATGTTTCCTCATATTTTATTTTCATGTCATGGAAACTTAGTATCGCATAATTTTACACATCCCAAAGGCTCCGATGTTATGTACTAAAGAATATTTCAGAGACTTTTTAACCAGTGTTTTGAGTGTCTCTGCGTTCGGTGGAATCTCATTAACACAGTAATATTTAATTTCTACCATTTCGTTAGTGAACATGAATGTAATAAACGAATAAATGTATTTGCAGGTTTCCCTCTTCAATATGTGTCGGAATCGGCCAAGTAAGTAGGAATCTCTGGTTATCATTTTGCCATTGTATCAATATAAAACATACTGTTTCAGACGTGTTGTTCATTTATTAATTTCTCTAGATGCTGGCGACAATAGTCGTGCTTTGGACTGGAAAGGCACTCCGAATAATCAACTTTCCAGATTTCGACAGAAGCATACCTCGCAAGGTAAGTCGCTTTACGTTAAAATGAATTCATTATTGATACATATCATGGTTAAAGAAACCTCCCTCTGTACATTTTAATATATGAAAACAATGTACTCAGTCATCAGTAGTTATATGTACGTCTTTTTTAAGGTTCGTTATGGATGAAAAGAGTTCAATGCACTCTTGGATAACCTTGCCATGTGAATGAGGCCACAGACGGCGAGCAGCCGTCAAAAGCAGCTTTGTTTTACAGAGCTTGCTCTCTCCAGATGTTTCTTGATTCAGAGCTGCAGTCTATGTGAAGAAATAGGACTAATCGTTTCCCTTCATGACCTAGAGCTGTTCGCTTATATTAGAAATATTTGTGGGTGTAATTTTATGGTTTGTTGAATCTAAACACAGTATGTATTGGAAAACTCTGAATGACCTGCAATGTATATTTTGTGATATTGGATTTATATATTCTGGGACTGGAATTTGAAAGAATTGACTGTCCCCTTTCAGATTATAAATCATCATCATAAATTAATTTCATATTTCCTCTTTTTCTTGCAGACGTTTCCTCTGCCTATTCTTTATGTAGGAAATCAAATAACAGGACTGTTTGGGACAAAACGGCTCAAGTATGAATCTCTTTTGTTAACGCATGCTGTTTGTGCCATAATTTAAACCCATTATGAAGAACCGGTTTCTCTTCAGACTTGGTTGTCTATCTTATATGCGGGTTTTCAGGTTGTTAGTTATGTGTATCGGTTATTGCTTTCACATTGTGCTGAAATGTTTTCTTTTTATTTTTTTCTCCCCAGTTTACCCATGTTTACAGTCCTCAGGAGATTCTCCATTCTCTTTACCATGCTAGCAGAGGGATTTCTTTTGAAGTAAGTGTTTCTTTTTTTTTTTTCTGTCAACCGATCTTTGCCAGAATTACTCCAGTGTAATGCTTACGTTTGAGAAGAAAGCAACCCAAAATGGTAGTAAATCTGCATCTCTCATTCTTTCTGCAGAAAGAAATTCTCTCGGCCTGTCCAGCTCACAGTATTTGCAATGATTCTTGGGGCGTTTGTGGCTGCGAGGTGAGAGCACCCAAAAAGTTCCCTATGCGTCATTTTGCTATTGTTGTTATGTCCTTCTAATATAATTGTTGTCGTCTTTTGACGCTGCCTACGTTGTGAGACGTGTGGGTGTTTGCACACTTCTGCTTTGTTTACTTTTCACAGTGCTGATTTGGCTTTTGACCTGCAAGGGTACGTGTTCATCCTGCTGAATGACGTCTTGACTGCTGTCAACGGGGCATACGTGAAGCAGAAGCTTGACTCCAAGGCAAGTAAAAGTCCTTCAAGTTCACAGATCATGATAGTAGGGTAATTCATACTGGACAAGTTCCAGATTTTACGTATGAAAATGCAGTGGTACCCACAGACTGATATTAGGCACTGACTAGGTGTTGCAAACCTAAAAAGTTTTACTGGCTAGGACAGCTTTCCTGGCTAACTATATATGCTGCTGGTTATGGGATGAGAAAATGGTAAAAAAAAAAAAAAAAAAAGTCTGCTGCAAAGTTTAGTTTCTTATCAAGCTGCCATAAACACCCGACCTCAAATAAACAATAGATCATAAGTAGATCTGAAGTTATTTCCAGAGCTATACAGTTCTTGGAGTTTGTTCTGGTTTTTGGTAAAATCTAGAACTTCTGAGCTCTATAACTAGAGCATCACAGAATATGAATTCAGTGTTCAAAATTAGTGTAAAGAATTTGTGTTACCCCTTCAATTTATATCTTGGAATATCAAGAGAAATGGGGGGGGGGGGAATGTTCCAGAAATCCAGCTTGTTCCCTCTCAAGAAGTGGATCTGAACAACAGCACTATGCAACTCTGATTACATATTCCTGCTCCCCCGAGATATACGCCCGGTGAATTAGGGAACAAAACATCAGCTATTCAGTTTTCATCTATCCACGCTCTCGTGCTTATCCTGGTCAGGGTCACCTGGAGCCCATCAAAGGCAGCACAGAGCACAAAGTTGGGAGATACCCTGGATGGAATGACCAGTCCATTGCAGGGTGCGCGCGCACACACACACACACACACACTTAGAGACACCACAGAGGAAACTAGAGAACACATGTACCAAAGCATGCAATTTCCACACATGCTGAGCACAGGTGAGATTTAACCCTTGAGGTGTGAAGCAAAGGTGTTATCCACTGGCCTACCAAGCGATTGCATCATTGCAGGCATTTTGAATGCATACCATGCAAACAGGAACTAGCCATAGCACCTCTTTCAACAGGTGAGAAATGAGAAGGTGTGTGTGTGTGAGAAATTTTATGTGCTTCCTCATAAATGAACTCCCACGTAACAAAGTGATAAATTTAAGTCGAAAGTATTTATTTTGATTATCATGTAAATACTAAAGATGTCCGCCACTCAGTTTAGGCCTAGTTGTATAAATGTTTCCTACGCAAAGTAACAAATTATACCCCTTTGTTTAGGAAGACAAGGTTAATAAAGTTATGTGTTGATTTGGCTGCTCTTATCCTTTGTGACAGTGGGAGGAAAAAATGCGATGTGATTATTATAATGAACTTCCCAAGCCCTTTACGCACAGCTGTGCAGAAACGTAATAAAGAGCGTCATTATCCCCGTGACCCACACACATTTTCAGAGTTTGTTTGTCATGGTAGAGATCGGGCAAATCCAGTAACGCTTAATACCTCACTGATAAGAGGCCCGAACAATTCTGCGTTTAATTGTCCGTATTTAGATACGACCATATTTGTGTTGATCTCCATGAGCTTAATTGAGCTGATCGTTACTGGTGTGCATAATGACAGCCGGATGGGTTAATCAGAGCTGCTGAATGTCTCTTGATAACTCATGTTTTTCCACGTCCTTAGGAGCTGGGCAAATATGGGCTGCTGTATTATAATGCCTTATTTATGCTCGCCCCAACGCTGCTCTTGGCATATCTGACTGACGACATACAAAAGGTTAGTCGATATTTGCGGTCACGTTTAATTTGCTCAGCCAGGATTTTTAGTTTTAAAATTCATCTATGACTTTTACTAATTTTTCCAAACATTATTAGTAGATTGTAAGCTGCACTTGCAGGAGTATAACGGGTGTCTTTCAAGTGATTAAACGGAATATACCGAGTTATGTACAGCACTGTGCAAGTCTTAGGCAGCCAAAGAAAATGATGTTTAAATGATCTTCATGTTGGACGCCTTACTTGGGAGTTTTTGGTTCCTCTCCTCCATTGTTATCTGGCCTTCCTTCTTTCTTTTGTCAGTTTGTCTTTTCTTTTTCCTATACTATTCCTTTCTCTCAATATCATGTAAAGCGCTTTGGGGCGACTCTGTTGTGAAAAGCGTTATATAAAAATAAATTGAAAATTGATTATGCCTGTCACAGTGTGTTAACTTGGCCATTTCAAAACCTCTGCTGAAATCACCCCAGTATTTGCAGCAACCATATGTTTTTTGATTTGACCACTAGCGTCCCTCGCATAGCTAATCAATATCTCATTAACTTTTATTAACTAATTAATTAATGAGCTGGTGGTGAAATTTTATTAAATTTATGGAATGGCTGAGGTGACCCTGAAGAGAGGTTAGGGAACTGAAGCAGTGTTCTTATTGCCATCCAACAAGATATCAGTAACATTGCTGGGGAACTCTGGGGAGCAGAAGAAATTCTTACTAGTTCTTATGATGTTACTTTTAATTTGCATATGTTCTAATGTTAAATAGTTTTCATTCTGAGCAAATGTGCACTTACTACCCAGATACCTAGCTTTAAACATTTCTTTTGAATAAGTCTTTTGATAAGACTTTCACACGGTACTGGAAATAAATCCAAGCTGTTGAAGTCTCTCACTAAAGCCAGAGCTTAAAGGTGGCTCACGATGGTTAAGGGAGAGGTTCTGTTGTCATTAATAGCAGTTCTTGCAGTGTATGGATCTCCAGTTCCAATGGGTAGTATGTAAAATATAAATGTTGATCTGCAGTCATTTTATTGTATCTAATAACAAATGAATCAATGCATGTAATAATGAGTAAAACTCTAAAGGATAATTTAAATCTGATTGTCTTTTACGAAATAGCTTTGAGACTCTGTGTAAATTTGAAAGCTCAGATCAAATTTTGACTCTTGGAGGCAGTTTGTGTTCCAGCTTGTTCTGTTGGGACCTTTTTCAGGAAAAACCAGAGGCAACTGTTGGGACTGTGTACAAAGCAGCCATTATACCGGCAACTGTAGTTAATGAAGCAAACCTTGAAGCTCAGAGCACCCGTGTGTAATATGCGTATATTTAAAATGCAGTGCAATTTATGATTTTCACATTTAACATAAACAGTTTCATCCAAAAATGCAATATCACCTTTTTGCAACTCTTCTCAGGTTACATAAGAAATTGTTAATCAAGGTTGCTGGATGGATTAGTTTTGGCCCATGTATGCGTTTTCTGATATATAATTGTGACTATATATAATTTAGACTACATATAATTTTGAATATAACACTCGAACTTGCTCCAAGTAGCGCACCACAACACTACCAGTCTGTCCCCATGTCAGGTTTCAGTAGGACTGAGGCGTGTGCAGTCTTGCCTTCCTGGTCCTTGGCGGACCTGCCACGCTGAGCCAGTCATTCCTCACAGCTTTCCGGGAACGGCGGCTGCAGGACAGCCCAGAGGGGACAGGGAACTGTTTTGAAACTGTAATATAAAAACCAATAAATAAACAGCCCCACCGCTTGGCTGCTGGCCGCTGCATTTCAGCTTAAATGGAAAATGACTCATGTGCTGAGTCTAATCTTAATTCCTGCTGCAGAACTGCTTAAGACAGTCACCACTTGGCCTTTTTCCCATTCTCTTATGGCATCACCTCACCTCAGCATGAGTCAGTGTAGCATATGCAGGACTGAACATTACATTGTTGGTGCTTTTTAACGTTTATATTTTTATTATAAACAGTGTTGGGCATTTCAGGTCCAGAAGCTTCAAATCCAGACCAAAATTTTAGTTTCTACCAACCAGTTGAACATAGTCACTCTCACAGAGAACTCAATTGGTTGGTAGAAACAACCTTGGTCTGGATTTGTAGCTTCTGGACCTAAAATGGCCAACGCTGATTTATAAATGAAGGAACATCTCTTATTTATCTGTTTTAGGCTGTGGAGTTTGAGGGTTGGTCAGATGCTTTTTTTGTGGGCCAGTTTGCGCTCTCTTGTGTCATGGGGTAAGTATAATAATAATAATTTTTTAATACTACAGCAATATTATTTTTCCATTTTTCACATTTGTAATACATAACAGTATTCCGGGAATGTTGTTGAGCCATGTTTGCTTTGTGTCCAGAGTCTGCCTAATATTGTGGTTTTCAGAAATGGCTTTTGTGCCTCATGAGTGTAAGTAGGTTAAAAAAAAAAAAGTATAACGGCAAGTACATTTAGCAAAATAGGACATGTGTAACCGCATGCGTGGGTATCACTGGAAGTGTCCTACTTAGTGGTGAAAAATGGTTATGAATGTAGCAGAGGTCAGGGTACAACAGACTTGTGTTCCAGAGACATAGTTATTGAGGGTTTTATTGAGGTATAAATCAAGATGGCAGATCCTGAACTAACGTTATTTTTTTTAGGTTTATTTTAATGTACTCCATAGTGCTCTGTACGCAGTACAACTCTGCACTGACAACAACAATCGTCGGCTGCATAAAAGTAAGATTTTGCTCGTTCTCCATATCTTCATTTGTGTCCAATTAAAATCTTTAGTATTTGACTTTTTTATAGTGACACAAGTCTTTTTTTAATCTTATACATTCATTCTGCTTTTTTTTCATTGCCAGAATATTTTAGTAACGTACATCGGGATGGTCTTTGGAGGCGACTATATATTCACATGGACTAATTTTATTGGTCTAAATATAAGGTAAGCATCATGTGACCAACGTGCAGGTTTGCATCTGGAAGAATGAATGAAATTGGAAACCCTGTAAATAGTTGTCTGAATCTTCCTTTTACCATTTTGGGAAAGCCAAGGCTTACAAGTCGGTTTGTCGAGCATGTTTGTCCCCAAGGTAGATAAGACTTGAGCTGTGTTGGGACTTGATGTTGATCATAACTCAAAGAGAGAATATTATGGCTGTAAAGAAAGCTTGATCTTAACTGGGCATTTATGTCTGGAAATGTCTTGGTTTTGTTCACATCCTAGTGGCTTTTCATACTTATTCAGCAGTTACCATCACCATTGTTTGGTGATTTATCATCTAAATGCAGTATCATTCAAGGCAGGCAGTAAGACATGTAAAATATGGTATGGGACATATATTAAACTTACCCTGGTACAATATCCTTTTGTCTTGGGAAATATTTCGAGTGTGAATACTGGTTTCACTTAAGCAAAAATGTTTTTAAATGTCTCTAGTTTATATAGTGCCTCAGTGGAATGTCACAGACTGACCATGTTGTGACTTGCTAAGCTGGAGGCTGTCCTGATCTCTCTCCGGTGTCCTTGAAAGAATAGATAAATGCTTACAACCTTCAGCTGGCAGTGTTTTACAGCTCTCCTGTGCTGTGTGTATGCGGGGGCAGTGGGGCAGCATCCCATTTCTTGCCATGCCATAAAAAACTGCATGTGGTTCTTGCGCTTATGCACGTCTCCCTGTTTTGCTGTACAGTATCGTTGGAAGCCTGGTCTACTCATACATCACCTTCACAGAAGAGCACTCAAGTAAGCAAAATGAGAGCACCAACAAACTGGAAGTTAAAGGGAAGATAGCTGTATGACCATAAAGGATGGGTTGTACATGCTTTGGTACAGGTGGTTCTGTCCTTTAAGTTTTATCTCATTTTTATACGTTCAAGTAGGAGTTGAGAAGCCAAACTGAGAGACACTCCTTACCCATTACAGGCAGAACTTGGCCTAAGGACAAGGCAAAGCATATAGTGTTACAGTTTTTTTTTTTTTTCTTCCTTGGAGCAAAGGAATATGCTAGGTCATTCCTGATCTGTTTACCATTTTAATAGGGCATTTCGGGACCAGTTCTTGCTAACCATGTTTGTGACATGGTAGATGTTTTAATAGTCTTTTTAAATATTTGAAAGCTATAGTTATTTAAATGGAACAAATGTATTGTGATGTATCATAGATGTAAAAAGCTGGTTTGGTATTCATAATGTCTGTTTGTCCTTGTGAGGGGGGTGGGGGCTGACACTCCCCACCTACCCACCCCACATATTTGAAAGTGCAAGAATGATTCCTGATAAGCTGATTGATTCGACAGAATATGTGAGGCTCTGCATGGTTTGATGTGTGCGCGTGCGATGCCTGCATGTTTACATGGTACTGTGACTTAAATACAGCACAAGTTGTTTAAAAATTTGTTTGAAAAGCTGCAGCGATGCAGCATTGGTTGAGTGATATTTTTTTTTTTAGCTTTTTACAATCCTTGTTTAACAGTATTAGCATAGCCATCTTACCATTGTTTGGTTCAATGCACCTTTATTGAGTATTGCATATAGTAGGTGGCTGAAGTAAATGTCATGTGACAAGTGTTTCAAATGTTTACCTTTTATTTCAACAGAGATGCCTTAATGGAGAGCGCCACCTGGCAGTTGCAAATTGAAATGACTTCCTGTTCATGGAGATTTACTTGTAAAACACGGGTACTTCTAAAGCATTGTAGACAAATTCAAGGTATTGCATAATTACTGGATGTTTGGCATCATCTATAATGAGCAGAGGGTGAACCAGATGACAGCTTATTTTAATATAAATGTGTAGACTTTGTTCAGTTAACTGTAATTGTTTTGGTCATTCTCAAAGTAAGAATTACTAAATTGTAAAAAGACTTAGGAGGTAATACATCACAGTGGCTATTTAAACAGGTTTTCCTACTGCATACCTTTTTAATAGACAGTTTTACATATAGAGATGGATTTTACAGCTGCCAGACATTTTTCACTCACTGTAACCGATAAGTTTCTGTATTTCAGTTGAACTGGGTCGCCACAGTATAATGACTTGTTACAGGGCTGTTAAGGGAGCTGACTGTACCCGTTGTGAAGAATAAAGTGCCTTTATTAAACTGCTGCTTTTTTCCCCCATGTATAACTAAAATTACCATAAAGGCCATAGTATGAGTGCATATAGATTAGCGTGAGTTTCAGCATTAACTGTAGATTAAATTCTGCACCGGTGTATAATGAAAAGGGGAGAGGAATCATGACAGTTTAACTGGAAGGATATTAGAAGTGCTGCTGTATGTTGTTTTTTTTTTTTTTTTTGAAGGGCATAGAACCCCAGCAACCAGCGTTACTTTCAAGCATGATCAAGCTACATCCCACACTGTAAACTCAAAAATCAAGCTGAATATTTTGGCGCATAGAATAGCAAGTGCTCTACGATTTGTTGCATTTTTAAAAGACTGCACAACTCCCATTCCTTCTGCAGAAAATGGCTTCTCTCTCAAGCAGCAGCAGATCAGACAGATGAGCACACTCTGTACCAAACCTGAATGTCAATGTTTTTATTTTTGATAGACAAAAGTACAATGCCATCTTTTTGTAAGGATGGAAAAGGGGTGTGGGGGGAGGGGGGAGATCAAAACAATGCCTACTTCTCACGGTTAAAGCTTTGGAACAAAAACGCATGTTAAGTGTTTGCGTTTGAAAGTGAGTACAGAACAGGCACTACTCATAACCTCGAGGACAGCAGCAGAAACTCCAAACTAAGTTTTGTAAGCTATGGACAGCCCCGCCGAGGTCCTAGAGCAGCGTTTCACAATTCGGTCCTCAGAGACCCCCAGCCTGTCCACGTTTTTGCTCCCTCCCGGGAGCTAGGGTTGAAAAACGCTGTCCTACAGCATCACAGCAACCCGCTCTAACACTGGCACTGGTGTTTGACAGCGCACAGCGGCATCTGACATTTTGGCTCCAGCCTTTGCACTGCCTCCCCTTTTTCAGGGAAAGTTCTCCAAAAGGCTTGTTTTGTAGGGCCTGTGTGGATTTTGATGGAAAAAAAAACACAAAGGGAAAAAAAACCCACACACAAGGCTTCTACATAAGGCGCCAATAAATTTGGGCCAAGAACAACAGCAAAACAACAATCCACAGCTGGACGGAGGGGGGAAACAAGTTTGAGTTATGCACACTTGTCAATTTGGTTATAAAACGTGTAAGAACTGTAAAAAATAAATCTGTACAAACTTCACAGAAAATTGCTCAATATGTTCTTCAGAAAGAGAAAACTGCAAATTTGACTGGAGAAGTGGAAAAATACAGCTTTATTCTAACTACCCCATAATGAGTCTCGCGTGAGCACACAGAGGACATCACTGATGTCAATACGTTCACACAAACAAACCTTGCAGGGATATCTGGCTCGTTAGAGAGAGGCTTCCGGGAGTCCGAGTTTATTCACCAGCGCGGCCAGTAGCCGAGACGCTGGTTTCAGGCTCGAAGCAAAAAAAGTTAAAAAAATAAATAACACAAGAGTGCAACATGGTGTCTTTATGGAGCCGCCGTCTCGCCCGCTTGATGGGGGCCACCCCCATCACGTGGTGTCCTGCCAGCTACCACCGAACTGACCGCCTGCCTTCGAAACTGGTATCCGGGTTAGGCTCGTGGTTGCTGATTACCTTTCGTAAAAATATAAATATCTTCCATATACAAAAATATTAGGCAATTTCTATTAGAAACAGGAGAATAATTTCAGTATAAATTTCAACGGGTCCCTCGAAAGGAAATAAAAATGAGTTTTCTTCAGCATTAAAGTAGCTGTGTTACTTTGGGATATTAAAAATGGCCTGCAGGTCTCAGGGCCTCAGATCCACATGTCTGTGCTGGTGATGCCAGGGTCTGTTTGGCTTGCGCTCGCTCAGTCCTCCTCTGGCGCCCCCTGCAGGTCGGCCTCCACCCTCCGCCTCTTGGGGGGCTTCTCAGGGCCAGTGTCCACGCCCTCCACGGAGCCATTCCTGCTGCCACCGATGGCCTCAGCCCCATCGCAGCCGTTGGGCTCTCTGTCCAGTGCTGCGTGGTCCGAGTGCTGGACCGCTCTGTTTGACTGGCTGTCATTAGTGCCAGATTGAGAGTCGCTTGCACTGTGAATCGCAAGCCCTGTGACAACACAGAGATCGGTGAACAAATTTAACATGAAGGAAGAAACTTCTGGAAGAAGCTCTAGGCCCCATAGAAACTGATCATTTTCATGCACTATGTGCTTTCAAAGCAGACATATACATGATCTCACATGAATACTACAGGACAACATAACCCATTTTACAACTAGGTATTATTAGTGTAAATATGACTGGCATGTGGTCCACAGTGTACCCTGGCCTTATGCCCAATGCTGCCAGGAATAGGGTTCAGGCCTCCTCCCCCTGGAGCCCTGACTAGATTAAGCAGTCCAAAGAAGGAAGGATGCATGGTATTATTAATCTTCCTTCATTCTCGCTCCAGCCCAGACAGAGTACAGCGCCCCCTGCTGCATGGACCCTGCCAGCCGGGTCTCACCGTTCTGGTTGCTGCTGTCGTCTCTCTCGGACTGACCGGTGCTGCTGTTGGGCGTGGTGGACGGCGGAGAAGCCGCTCGGCTAGAGGCGGCGCTCTCCGTTTCGTCGAGCAGCCGGTCCATATAATCCCTGCAAAGGGCATGGTGCACCCCGCTTACTACTTGTGCCTCGGTCCCGCGAGCCACACCCTCATTGACATCGCCAACGCAAACAAAATGCTGCCACACAGTGCCTCCAGCTACTCCATATTACCACGGTCGGTATGAATTGAAACATGGATGCAGCTTTGTAACGACAGTGGCTAACACTGAAAGGTTTCAACTACTGTAAAACAACTTAAGGTTGTTTGCTAAACTTACGTTACCAAAAAAGTCAAACCCCTGCAAGATAACCCCGTAGAGCAGCATTTCCATTAAAATCACTTACGTAACACCTGGGTGAAGAGTGTATTTCCTTTTCCCAAGTCTGGTTTGCTGTGCAAAGAAATCATAACGCTCAGATTTCTTCCACATGTAATAAAAGGCCACACATTCTCCTACAGATCTAGTTCTCACCTGAAAAATTTAATTTATCAGATATGAGATAACCAGTACCTAAGAAGAGAAATCAGCATTAGAAAAACATTTGCACAAATACTGCTATATTTTTCAATAAAAATAATTGAACAGATTAGTTTAGATACAATCCATATCACACAGTAGACATAGGCTTAAAATCGAATTGTTGCAATGGATGCAATTCTGTATTCTAGAGACAAAGGGTATAATTTGCTTTGAGATTAAAATGTTTTAAAGACATTCATGCATTAGGTGCTCATACAAATTTATTAAGCAACAGATAATCACAGTACATGTAAATGTCATTACCAGAAGATCATTTTATGTATTACTTGACTCAATAATCAGAATAAAAGCAATGAAAAGCTACAAATATTTACCTTGTTTGCTTGTATTAAACCAAAATTTAAGATGCAGATAATCATAGTGCATGTAAATGTCATTAAGATCATGATTTATTACTTGATCTAAAAGAATAACATAAAAAGCTGGAACTATTTACCTTATTTGCTTGTATTAAATGAAAATCTTTCCCATATGCTTTTAATCCTTGTTCAAAATTCCTGCATTCTTCCTCTGTCCAAACTGATAGCTCTTCTGTGGTAGGAAGGAAGAGGTGGGAAAATGCTGGATTTCATTACAGGATATTATTAAAGGGTACTTCCAGTAAATTATGCTGCTTCTCGGCCCCCAATACAAATCCCAATTACCAACAGCTTGTGCATAAAGTGTTAAAATCACATACATTATCCCCACACTACACAGTATTCATTAGCCCATGATATCCACATACACACACATACAAGTACAAAAACATGCACTGAGACAAAATCAGTCCATACCTCTGGCTGCTTTCACATTAAATCTTAGTCTCCTCAAAGCTTCTTCAGTGTTAAAATTACACTTCACTAATTCATATAGGGCCTAAAGATAAGCACAGGCCACACGAACCATGTAAATAAACACCACAAATGAACCACAAATCAATCCTCAATAACACAATGCTAACTTATTTTCAGCAGGCACCTGACAAGACACACAGCAATGGGAATTGTTACATCATTTTAATGTTCTGTGTTCCGTAAATTTAACAACATTTAATAATTAGTGCTAAGAAAATCACTGTAAAATCCACTCTGGCCCAGTCTGTGAAGGTCTCTGCAGCACACGCCACCTTAGTACTGCAGCAAGCATGACTAGCACAGGAAGGGGTGCTTCAGGACTGACTGTACCTGCTCGTTGTCCTTGATGTGAGAGCCCTCGGGAATGGCATCCACTCCTCTTTCTTCCCCTGTGCGCTTGGAGGCTTCTACCAAAAACTCAACCACATCTTCTTCTGGAAGAAGCTCTGGATCCCATAATAATTGATCATCGTTTTCATACACTACAGGCAAGAAAAAAGCAAAATGGAATTTTTATTCCGTTACAGGCAAGAGCAGAAATCAAGGCTTCTACAGAGCAGAAATATTTTTTAGACCAGTCTCACACTAGATTAAATATCAAGTGATATAACTGCTAATAACATCAAAGTCCCCTTACCTCTTTCATTCTCTTTATATTTGGAAAGTCCTGATGGCGTTTCAGCCTGATACATCGATCCTACCATAATCTCCTGAAAATCCAAACACACCCTCATGATTCATTTCCTTAACATAAAATTTCAGAACAACTTGACATCTTGATTTTTATCTCTCAGCATAAATATGCAGGTACCTTTTTCCAGTCTTCAGAAGGAATATAGTCTTCATCTTCCTCAGACTCTTCCTCGACATCATTACCTTAAATAAAACACTTATTTCAGGGAAAATCTATTCGATGCATTATACTTACTTAACCCTTACGTCCACTTTTGGGGTCCTGTATGACCCCAATGGGGTAAAATGGGGTGCAGAAATGTGAAAAAACGAGCTATCAAAAAATGCTGA
>JAAGVU020000043.1:8004742-8040886 GCA_011763525.2 Mormyrus iriodes | reverse complement strand
TTGAGCTTAAGCAAGAGCCGTTTGTGGGGGACAACATCAAAGGCCTTCTGGAAATCTAAGTAGATCACATCGTAGTCCTATTTTAACAAACAACTTGTTTAATTTATCTGACTGGCCTTAGCTGGCATCAATGTGTGCTTCCTATTTTCACCTGTACAAGAAAGGCACAGCACCAGTGTGTCACTGAAAATGATTTTAGTGTAAGCGAATGTGGTGATTTAGAGACTACACAAGTCGATCTGAAGAATGCCAAGGGTTTTCCAGAAACCCTTTGTTGACCCACCAGCCTCCTCCATGGATTGGGATAGCTCAGGCATCTTGCGGATGAGCCGTGAGGGCTCTTGGTAATCAGGCCCCAGAGGGAAGATCCTCTCGTAAGTAGAGTTGGACTCCTGCTCGCTGGGCACTGATGAGTGGTTGTTGTTGCTGTAAGTGAAGGTGTCGCTTCTTATGGACAGGCTGGCTGTCAGTTCATCATCCAGCATCCGGCGAGAGGCCTGGAATAACGTTATGTTAAACCAAAGTTATATTACCATCATCACACTACATGTTCTCGAGTAACCTAGCCAGCCAGGGTGACAAATCTTCCCATCGAATTCCATTAGCTACAAATTTCTGCTAAAAACTGAATCATTCTGAACCTTTTCCAGCATCTTCTGCCAGACTTGACGCCACAGTATAATCACGATAATGGCAACCAGGATGAATATGATAGCAACCAAGCAGCCAATCAGAATTCTAGTATTGCTGTCATCCACTTTGTGCGTGGGGTCGTCTCCTGTGGAAGACACAAAAGGAGCCTTTTAAGCAATTGATGGTGTTGGGTCGATGCCCGAAATGGGTCAAGAGTCCAGCACTTCATTTTGAGCACAGAAGTGGACCAACAACAAGATGCTTCAGGTACTAACCTGGTTGGGTGCTGGGCGGGGCGCTGGACTTGCGTGGAGAAAGGGTTGTGTTATACACCGCTGTGTCTAAACCAAGGAAATAAAAATTTTACTAATGAATCGAAGTAAAAGCTTTAAACAAACAGATTGTCTCTTTAAAAGATTATTAACAAAAGAAAAAACATTTTAAAAATTAACAGCAGGTGACATAGTTATTAAGTAACTAAGTAAGTATACAATAGGTTATAGTTTTGCAAAGACGATGAAAGCCTGGGAAATATACTTCATCTGATTAAACATCTAATTAAATAGCTAATTAAAAATAGACACGCATTCATTCTGTTTTTCTGCCAAATCTGTGCTTGCCTGTCCAACCTGATTGGAAGGTGATCTCGCTGAACATCATCCAGGCATCAGCAAAGTAGTACTGGCACTTGATGGCGCTGGCCATGTGGTTGTCGAGGGTGACAGTGACGAAGCGTGCGCTGGGGTTGACGTTGTCCACCACGGGGCTGAAGGTGACGGGCGTCGACTCCCAGCTGGACGTGGATCGGAAGTAGCACGTCACCTGCCTGAACGCCTTCACTTTCTTTGTAAACATGTTGTTGCAGTGGACCTGTGGGACAGTTCAACCAGTTACCATTTCAGACATAAAAATTTTATCTCTGAGTAACATGCTCAAAAATGCTTCTGATCTGAGTTTGAATGACCATAGCTATAAATCAAACTTATTTTTTAATTAAAACATTCCATCCATCCATCCATTTATGCATCTTTTAACAGCTTATGCTGGCCAGAGTCATTAGGTAAAACAGTTCAGCACATGACTTTGACATATCAGTAGGGACAATGACATCCTATCGATGCATCACGATATTTTGTCCACAGTTCCTAGGTCTGACCCTACATTTACAGCGTCTTCTTGCCAATATAACCATCGCAGGCACCTTCATGGTGGTGAAGTTGCGAATGCGATCGAATTCGAAGACGATCTCCACATAGTTTCCAGGGAAGCTCTCGTTGTTCCAGCCCACGTAGTCGTAGCCGGGCCAGACACTGTAGATGTGGCTGTGGGTGAAGTCATCCAGGCCGCACGTGCCATCTGTCAGCTGGCCCAGACCTTCACTCATGGAGCTGAAGGAGAATGAAGACACCTGCTTTAACTATTAATCACTAACACCACCTACATATCGTAGCACTTAGTATGTTTTGAATTATCCATTGAAGATCAGAGCTGTGAAATAACTGTAAAATGTATACACACATTTTTGATTTATAAGACATGCACACTTAACCGTTAACCAGGCATTCTGAACACAGCATGGCACCATAATTACACCAGTTTTCAGTGAAGTTTGTAGACAAAAAAAGATAGACATAAATAAAAATCGAACAGATTTGTGGGTGGGATTACCGTGAGCCCGATTACACCAGTCAGTGACTGACAGCGCATGATAAGACCAGCAATTAAGGGGGGGTTCACAGTCTCTTTTACCACATTACTGCTCTATTAGTGGGAAAACAGGGATTCTTAATGACATCACTGAAGGGTTAATAGAATCAAAAAAATCAATCAGTTGTAATAGTAAATAGAAGACATTTATTTTAATTACAAAAACGTGAGTCTTTTAATGTTAGTTCCATCACATCCATAGGAAATCACCAGATGATTAGAAGTTCCAAAATGCTACACGACACCAAAAGATCTACTGAACACACTTACATTGCCAGTGTATCAGTGATCCATGCCCAACCCTTTGGAAGACAAAGCATGATGATGGAATTTATTTGTGCCAAAGCATAAATTTGCCACTAGATGGCAGTAATCTCAACTCAAACATACTCTATAAGTACTCAATGTACACAGTAACAACTAATACTTTACCTGCCTTGATTTTTACCAGTTTTATTAAGAGGATTCCAACCAGGCCATATTTTCGAGCCATAATAGTTAACTGAGAAGGAAGCCTTGCTGTAGTGGGACACATGTATAGATAATGAAAGTAGATAGAAGTTTCAAAAAAGCTGTTTCATGGCATTCACATTTAGAGAAAAATTGTTTCTCTGGGATGCAAAGCCCCAAACAGTAGATAGTTGCTGTATGCTAAAATTATTTTTCAGTCAGCAGTGTGTGCTAGCAGTCTTTTAAAAGGAAACCCAGACCTTTCAGAGTGTGGATACAGAAAGCACGGCACCCACCTGTAGCCCAACGACCCATCATAAACAGAGTCATTCAGCGGAATGTTCTGGCCACGATCGATCATCAGCTCACCAACTGGGGCGCTGTAGGACACCAGGCCATCTGGATGGAAGGCAGCTGAGTGTTAGAGCAGGGCTAGGTCATTTTATCTACAAAGGGCCGGTGTGCATGCTGGTGTTTGGGATAACCTTTAGGTCAGCTGTTTAAACCCAGGTGTAAGGACCGTTCAGCCAATCAGTCATCCAATTAGTAATCTAATTAGGGAGTTACAGCAAAAACCCACATGCACAGCAGCCCTTTCTGGATAAGATTGGCCACTCCTGCGCTAGAGGGATGTTCCTTGAATTGGAACAGACTGACACCATTAATGATTACGAAAGATGTAAACTAGCAGTGTTCCTTCAGGAGTACTTTGAGAACACACTTAGCTTGGTTAATTTGTGGAAATCTTTCAAAATCAGGACCACTCAAAATCAGTGTTTCGTATTAAAAACAGATGTCCCTCAATACATATTTGGTAGGCTAGCTAAAATAGTCTGCATTTATTTGTGTCAGTATAAAACTATCATTTAGTATAAAAATGCCATTTTTTGCTTTTGTTAAAATCTCCACAAAGTATAACTTGTGGCCCGGTTTTGGTGAAATAAACAAAAGCTAAACAATATATTGAAATCAAATTAGCAAAGAATCACAAATGGGGGACATTTGTATTTAACCTTATTCATCTTATGCGATATATGCCCATATGTTATTTGAACACTTGAAAATACCAGAATATATACTTGTGATAGTTACTACTGCATTTCTATCTATGTTTACAGTCAATGCCTTTCTTTTCCAGTTAGTCTAGACCAAACTAAATTAGAATGACCATATTCTGCTTGGTAAAAGAGAAGACACCGCGAACATGAGGCAAAGGGAAGCGTCAAAGGAGTGCAAATACGCACACAGACAGTATTCGGACTGCAGAAAGCAAATGTCAACATGACACAAAGCGGTCCGAAAAAAAGGACTTATGGTCACCCGGTATAAATTATGGCTACCGTTGGGTCAGGCTTCAATTTAGCGCATTTCGTGTCTGCGTTGTATTTACCATTCAGACACAAACCGCATTTAACGCGTCGGCACCGGCAGGCGGCGCTCTTTCTTACCCAGCCATTCACAGCCATACAGCTCCACCCTCATGCACACGTTCATGGAGTGGTCGGTGACTGGCATGAAGCGAACGTAGCGGGCGATGATGGGCGGCTCCAGGTCTTTCAGCACCACATCATAAGCATTCTTATTGCCCTCGATAATCTATAGCAGGAAGAACGACCCAAGCAATCGCTACACCCAAATCACCATAAAGCTACACAACCCAATTAACCAATAGGTAGGAACAGGCGATATCTCATACTATCTAGAAAGGGAACAAGATTCGTTGCAAAATGCCAGAATACTAGAATATTGCCCCCATAACACTTATAATCCATTTTATTATAGTGGGGCGATTGTATGATTTATTCAGAGCAGAACTGGCCATCTGGATTATTTGGCATTTTTCCAGTTGACTAATGGGTATGGGGGGGGGGGGGTCCACCACGATAAAAATGTTTTTGGAGCAGGCGGTACGAACTTTATACGAAAATATGGAACAAATCGCTAGACTGTTTTAGAAAAATGTAAAAAGCCGCCCTAAATTTGGTCTAGAACCAACGATGTATTACAGCATTCCGCATAATCCGTAAACCTGCCTGCTGCCCATCCCGGCTGCGCCAGGAGATCCAGCGGCTGCCGTCACGGCTGTACTTGATCTTGTACATCTGTGCGAACTCCTTGCCGATGCCACCGGCGTGGCGGCCCTGCGTGCCGACCAGGGTGATGAAGTGCAGCGAGCGCAGGTCGATCTGCAGGTACTCCTTGGGGCTTTCCGGTTCCACGATCCTGACCGGGCACCAGGCCCCGTCCCCGCCCTCAAAATCCAGCCTGCAGTCGTGGAGACATCAGGGGGTGGGGACGACACTGAATGGCCCGTTCCTCCCCTTGGTAGTGCTTACAAGTATTTTCAATGTGGATAGACTGCACTAAGACACCATTATAAAATAATCACATAAGATAAGCTTTACTGATTTTGAAAATCTTGTACAGAAAATGCACAAAAACATACATGTAGTGCAAAACAAAAAAGGCAAAGAGAGTAAACATGGTTTGAACAAATTTAAAAAGTACACAGCACACAAACAGATCATCCTCAGAAAATTTTAGGTAAAAAAAACAAACAAACTTTAAAGACATGCTACTTTATGGAGCCCATGAAGGGAAGGGATTGGGAAATATTACTTATAAACAGTTTTGTGTTCCGCAAAAGTTTTGCAAGGGGATGCAAAATTGTTTCAAATTTATGTTTTCAACTCTGTCCCTTTGTGGTTTCTGTACTTTCTTAGGTTGGTAGTATAGGAATAACAATGATTGTGCCAAGTTATGAATGTCATCTTAAAATCCTCCTGAGTGTTTGCCCATGTTTAAGCTTCGTGACGCACTGATGCACTGGAGGGGACCCACCTGCCGTGTCTAGCCGCAGTGGACTCGGACCACTGACTGGAGGCGGAGATGTCTTCGTCCTGAATCTGTCCGCCGGTCATCCCTAATGGATAGCGGCACACACCTACAAAAGTCGCCAAGCAGGATAGTCATTAAATTCAGATGAAACGAGGGCGTCACGTATCCTGCTCTATTCAAACGCAACCTGACAAACACTGTGCAAACAAATAGGCCTACGCACATTTAAGCATTTCAGTTTTGTGGTATACAGCTTAAATAGCTTATTCTTTCCACTTGCATTTATCATACTGAAAAAGCCTCGTATTTTGCAGGAATTTTCGGTAACGTCTACAACTGACTCTTTTTCCGGGTAGGTGTGTTTTTTATTTTTACATGAATGATGTCCTCTACATTGATTTTATTTTTTTGCATAACCAGACCGATAAAGCAGGTCTCGCTTCAGATGTGAAGTTTACTTATTTTTAGCTGAGTTTGGAAATACAGGTAGAGTTTAAGATTTAAGCTTTCTATAATTTAATAATAACCTCTTAGATCCAATAACTGTAATGGGGTGTGACATCAAAGGGACAATTTACAAACCAGAACGTTAAATCGTGCTCCATCTGGATGTTTTAGCGGTATATAATCATACATAAACAGGCTTCACTTAATAATAGTTATTACAGCAGCTGGGAGCTACGGTTCATATTATGTTTAATATCTCCTCCGTCCATGTGTCCTGAAATCGTGTAAAAGTGAGGGTGTGTTACTCTTAACAGGTCGATCTGGTCACCTGTGCACTAGACCATAGCCTGATCCAATTGGTAATCCCAGCTGTAAATTAATCCTGATCTTTGGACGACTGCCAGAGATGTTCAGGAACATGCAACCAATAACCGTCAGCTGTCATTGTCTTATCTCATCCTACATGCCTATCTGTACGTTTTAAAACGTGGCCGAGAGCCTGGACTTTAATTTTCTGTTATAAAGGATTGCAGTCAGTGTCTTCCAGTGCATCCCCACCCTTAAGAGACGTGGTGGACAAAAAGATAAAAAACTGCAGAGGTCGCAACATCTGATGTCAAACGACAGCGGATAGCTTATGTATTAAAAACAGCTGAATTTGCTTTACGCACGAAAACACCAACCACCACTAACACTACTTCAAGAAACGCGTGTCTCTGCGGTGGTGGTGGGGGGCATCGTTGGAATTATTTTGGCAGTCACACTAGCAATCTTTTTGTCAGTATGTCTTTCTCACCCTTCCTTTAAACGCTGTTAATGGTCATCACTGCATTTGGCATCAGGCGTCGTTTCAGTGGCAACAATACCGCAGGTTTGAATGCTGTTTATCTTGGGCTTGTTTTAGACTCAATGTAGAAGATATACATTTTTGCCCTAGTTTGTACATTACTGAATTAAATTTATATCTTGCTGCTTAACTTTTAACCATGTACTTTCCTGAATAAATAAAGATTAATGTATAAAATCAGCACCCAACTACCAAAACAAGGCCCAGTTCCTTGTCTGTAAACCAGTTCCTTAACCTGAACACGACAAAAGAACCATGTTTCTCTAAGTCTACGCCTAAAAACTATAGGAAACATATATAGGAAATGAAAAATATAAATTAATGTTTTAAAAACTTCTATAAGTGCCATTCTTACCACCTTGGACCAAATCACTTGTGCCAAACTTATGGGATTCCTCTAATTCCAAAACAACACCAAAAAGCCCAGAAGTGCATTAACATGTGATACAATCAAAAAGAAATGGGGCCAGAAGTCTAAAAATACCTTTCAAAGAGTTTTAAACTGCACCCTTGCTAAAGGGCAGCCGAGTGAAACTCTCTACAGGCACGAGCCGTCGCACGGGAGTCCTCGCTAATGTTACAGGCTCTGGCTGTTTTTGTTCTACCTTTCTGAATTCCCAAACCCTCTGCCTGTGAATGGCGTGCTTGTTCCATGGTATTTGCCGACTACCTGCCAGCTCTGGGCCACATACACCAGGAGACGGATCTACACCCTCCACTACCCCGTGCTTTTGCACGATGCTGTCCCGTTTCTGTCGTCCAGTGCAATTAGCATTTCGGCAGCTCTTGGGGAAAAAAAAACAAAAACAAAAAACCAAGGACGCCTAAATGGAAGAGAATAAACCCCTGCTGGAGCCTGACTTGGGGAAGTTGGCTGGGTAGTATATCTCCTTCCTGTTAAACTCAGCACTGCATTTTTCCCACTGCTGGAAAACCATTTGTAGTGCAGGGGAAGAATTTAAATATGCTTAAATGAATTATGCTTGTATTAAAAAAAAGGAATCCATTTTAAAGGCAAAATGACAAAAGCAAGTCTGGAAAGTGCCTTAAAGATCCTACATTTCAGGGAACCTAGTCAACACAAACATAAAACTCAAAACTGCCTCATGACTTACGAACAACTGTCCAGCAATGAGGACAAGAAATTGGGGTTAATTTCTATAAACTTTACTGCTGTTAAATGTCTGGTATGCTGTAGCCACAGACTCCAGCAAGATTGTGGCATGGACATCTTTGCCTTTCATTTCGCATGTAATCTTTGGTCAAGGTCGTGTCCTCAGATGATCTCGAAAACCAGCATAATGGCAGCAGTTACAACGTGGGACCTGAGGATTCTCAGTGTGGCCTGCGTTGTGTAACTGAGCACCACGGGTTGGTCAGTTGGCTCTCTCAGAAGATTCCACATAATCAGACAGAACGTTCTAGAATAGGCATGGCCGGTTTCAGTCCTGGTTTTCCTTATAGCACTTGGATATTTCACTGAAGTCATAAGATTAATAGTAAAACATCCCCCTTGGTGTATTATGGTTGAATTAGGGGCTGGGGTTAGAGGGTGGGCTAAATTTCTAGGCCACGCCTGTTACTCGTTTGTCTTACCCCTTGTCCCTAACCCTCATGTTAATCACTCCCAGCTGCCTCTCATTCGCTCCCTGATTAGTCCTGTATATACGTGATTCCCAGTCCTGTGTTTCCCAGTGCAGTCATTGACTTTGTACTTTCTTGTTGCCTGTGCCCTACCTCAGTCCAGGCCTCCCATTTTGATCCCTCGTGATCATGTTTATTTCCGGCCTTTGTTTATCAAGTTCAATAAAAAACGTTTTTGTTTCGGCACCATGCCTGCCCCTGAGTCCTTCGTCCCATTGGTCGTGACAGCTTCCAGCACCCCTGGAGCAGTTGAGGTTAGCAGCCCTGCTCAAGGGCTCAGTAATGATATATAAAACAGGGCTTGAACCCATGACCTTCCCGACACAGATACAGAGCCTAAACCCAATGAGCTACACATCTCTATCAGCCTTCCAATATTCACTCAGCTGAACCTTATTTACACAATAACTGTACCTTTATTTCACAAATATAACAAATCAATATAAATATAGAAACAGTTAAAGTAACTGTTTGACAACAAAAATAAAGGTTGCAGATGCCTTCAGCTCTTTTCTCAGAAACGTGTCAGTTCAGCTCAGAGTAAATTCTGTGAGGTTCTTCGCAGCTCAGTAATTAAAACGTTGTGCTAACCTGGAAGCTTTGCTATGCAATTATCCTCTTCTCCAGATGTGGTTTACGAGCCATGACACAGCCATAAAGGCTCGGTCAGAAACACTGACGTTCATTCATTTGGCCTGTCGCACATTGAACTTCTCCATCGAGTTCTGATGTTTCTTTTATAAGTGACTTTACAGCAATGATTAATTTTTTTTTAATGCGCACTTTGGCTGAAAACTTTATTTATGTTCGCAATGAAACATTGTCAATTTGCCATGATTGCAGGATCTAGGTCTATGAAATCCATCCCCTGTGACGTAGTGCTGGACTCATAAAATGAAGAGGCCCCACTCTTGTAAGCTCTTTACCTGGGTTGGCCCAGTAAATTTGCCAGTTGTGCAAATGGAAAGTTCTTTTTAGGCTATGCCTAATCTATTATCTACCCATCTTCCAGCCACTGGGTCACAGGGGAGCCTGACCCTATCCAAGGCAGTGTGGTAGAAAAAGAATGGGAAAGAAGGTCTGGAGCCAAGGTGCATGCTGGGATATTGGTCAAGCCTTGATTTACAGGGCACAACATTGTATTGGGTGCCATTTCATTACAAGCCAGATCAGGGCAGGTCGGGGAGCATGCACTGATGCACCCACCACACGACGAAACACCTCGGGATCCCGGCTAGCGGCCCCCCAGGCAGACACACGGCCCAGTCCCACCCTCCGGAAATGGTCATCCATCTGCTGCAGCCAGGTGTTACGTGGGTGTCCCCCTGGCCTGGCCCAGCCGCTTGGGTCCTCAGCAATCAGGATCCTGCGAGCCGGATCTCCCTCAGGGAAACGTGCCACATGGCCATAGTGCATGATGCTCCCTCACAATGCAGGTAATGTGCCTCATTCGGGACTCCCTGAGCAGTTGATTGTTCGACAAAGTCAAACCAGCGGTACCCATCAATACTAAGAGACACAGTACCAAAGGAGTCTAGTCTTCTTCTCAGCTCATTGAATAGTGTCCATGTCTCGCAGCCATACAGCAAAACACGGAGCATCAGGATCTGGACCTTCATCCTCTTACGAAGATATTGGGAATGCCACATCCCCCTTTCCAGTGACCTCATGAACCCCAACACTCTCCCAATCTGTCTGCTGATTTCACAGAGCACACGCATATACTCAATAAGGAAATTTACCTAACTGCATATATTTGGAGGTGGCAGGATTCCATCCCCCAAGCCACTGAACATATACAGATTGCTGGGAATGAATGGTGCAGCGTCACCAACTTTTATATTTTTCTTCCATCATTTAATAGTTTTTCAGTTGAGCATCAGCAACTCACTTGAGAACTATATCTTCACATTGAAAGGAGAAATTTGAGAAGACAAGTTTGCGTTTGCAAGAACACTTAAGAGTTAACTATGTGACTCACATAATTGTGTTTGGAGATTTCAGCGTTTCCAAGCAATACAAATATTTAAAAATCTTGCACAACGACCGTGGTGGTTCAGCGAAATTAGTGTTTGGGAAACCACCTTAACAGTCAATATATTTACTTAAAGTCATGGACAAAGGAGACAATTATCCACACAGTATCTTGCACAAGGAGAATGGGAATAGTTTTGTTATCTGCAATATGGAGTCTGGTGCAGGGAACTGGAGGATACAGGTACTGATGCACAGGGCATGGGGACACCTGAATTCACTGAATTTTTGAGGCTTGAGCCCCTGATCGATACCCTTACCTGGGTTCACTTGTGACCTCACTTCTCCTAGCAGGCAAAACAGCATCAGCAGAACGAGATCCATCTTTCGAAGAACTTCAGAGTGGGAGAAAATCTTCATCGCTGGAGCAGCAAAATCAACAGCAGAATGTCAGCAAACTGTACTTAAAACAACCAGACAAAAAAGACCAAATGCTATTCAGGGTCGTGGGGTGTGTGGGGGGGGCACGGAGCCTATCCTGGAGGCTATGGACGCACGGCAGGGAACAACTCAGGACGGGCACCAACCCATCGCAGGGCACACTCACACACCATTCACTCACACACCAGTCACCCTTTGGGCACTTTGGTAACCCTAACTCACCTCAGCATGTTTTTGGACTATGGGGGCAAACCAGGGTACCCGAAGGAAACCCCACAACGACACGGGGAGAAAATACTAACTCCACACATATTGAGCGATGGCAGAGACTCAAGCCCTGGTCCCAGAGGTGTGAGGCTAACACATTTAAAATTTAGATTATTTCTTTAGCTACTCTAAATGACTCGGTTTTCATAAGTACTAGATGGTTAAATTGCCTAGTTGATGAGAAAATGAGAAAACTTTTATCCAGTTACTAATAACTTGTCCTCTTGAAATATACAGAAATAAACAAGTCGTACTTTAAAAAACAGGGTTTTAAATTTTCAGCAATAAGGACCAAGTTAGGCTGCACACCAAAACTGTAGAGAGGGTGAGCAGAGAGTCAGAGGGTGAGAGGGTGAGCAGAGAGTAGGAGGGTGAGAGGGTGAGCAGAGAGTAGGAGGGTGAGAGGGTGAGCAGAGGAGCCAGAGGGTAAGAGGAGGAGTCAGAAGGTGAGAGGGTGAGCAGGGGAATGGGGGGGCAGAGGAATCAGACGGTGAGAGGGTAAGCAGAGAGTCAGAGCGTGAGAAGAGGAATCAGAGGGTGAAAGGGTGAGCAGGGGAGTCAGAAAGTGAGAGGGTGAGTAGAGCAGTGAGAGGGTGAGCAGAGTGTCAGAGGGTGAGAGGGTAAGCAGAGTGTCAGAGGGTGAGCAGAGTGTCAGAGGGTGAAATCAGAGCATTACACGTGGGATCATTTTTCCCCCCTGTAGCCTCTTAATATTAAAAACCCACTGAAGTGATTAACCCACCTGTTGTTGGTTGAGATGTGGGAGCACTGACAGGAAGAACATGCCTCAGAAGAGAAATCAACAGGATGGCAGCAGACCTCATAGTCTGTCCATCAGTGTTGCACAATAACAATGTAGTCGTCGCCTGCCAGTGGTGCCACAGAGCATTTATGTTATATGGTAATGACAGTTACTATGTGGTGTTTCAATGACTTGTTATATCGATGCTGTATCTTTTAAGTGCTTATTAAAAACAGTTTTAATGAATACTGGGTTTTCCACACTTGCATGCCCCAAATCAACACAAACAGTATTAAGTAAGACTGACATTCAGGCCTGTGTAACTTCTGTTTAATAATCAACCTGGGCTGAACTCATAAAAGACTTTAAAATCTGGCGGGAGTCCAAAGCAATTAGGAATTCAATTGGCAGGTGTTATCCATGCATTTAAGGTCAAATAACCCCTCATTCATGTTTGCCAATAATGTACAACATATTAACATTCATCACGAATGACTGTAATTGTTTACATATACCTCTTTATCTGTCGCTGATAACACTACTTACATATACGCAGACAAAAAGGTCAAAACACTATTTCCAGAAGATAAGCTCTACTGGATACTTTAATCATCACCTCTGGCAGACCGTAACACACAGGAGAGATGCCATAAGACTGTCCTGTATTATTCTGTATTAATCCAACAAGGACTGTCGGTTGCTAAGGAAAGATAATATAATTTTTTTTCATCTGTAAATATCAGTGGATGAGGCCTGGTCTGACAAGAGCTTAGCCAGCATCCAGGAGAACTCTGCAGGTATTCTGTTTCAGAAGGAGGTCTTCATTCCCTCCTATGCTGGCTACCTCATTCTCTGCAAGAGGAGGAGGCCTTGATTTCCTACTAACATACCCCCTGACAGGAGTGCCATAAAGTGGGGGTATGTTAGGACAATTCCAAGGGCCCCTGAGTGACTGTGGCCCTAAAATATTGATTTGGACCTTGAATAAATTGATTTGGGTTGGGGGCCCAATACAATATGCTTTCAGGGGGCCCAAAATCTTTAGTGGCACCCCTAGCCCCTGCTTCTCTGTAAGAGGGGGCCTTGCTTCCCAAAGACTCAGCCACACTGGCTCCCTAGTTCACTGTAAAAGGAGGGCTTGGTTTCCACTCAACCGCATGCTCCCTGGTTTTCTGTAAAATGAGGCCTTGGTTCCCACACACCCACCCACCAACCCACACTCACTCCTGGTCCTCTGTAAAACAAGGATTTCGTTCCCACCTGCACTGGATCTCCAGTTCACTATATAATGAAGACTAGGCTCAGCATAATCCGAGCAAACCTTTGTTTATCTATCATGGGTGGCACTGAAAACTCCCATATTGAGTAATACTCACAGGTCAGAGCTCTGCTGAGGAACAGAAAACAATATCCTAAGATGTGGATGGCCACCAGCCCACAGTAAAAGGAGACTTGGACAACCTTTGCTAAAGCTGAACATTTGAAGCTGAACTTTTCTGTCTACTCACTCATATAATTTTAGGTAAGACTTTACTTAAAGCACTCATGTGTAATGCATTTTTAATATCTTCATAAATCATTATAACTAATTATACTGACCATTATAATGTATTATGACAGTATCTGTAGTGCATTATAGATGAGCGCTTCATAGAGCATTCATAATGCTTAATAAACATGGCTATAATGTGTTATGCCTTTTTATAGTTACAGCTGTATTTATAACACTATATGAATGCATTATAATGCAATATGAAGGTATCTATAATGCATTATGATGACTACTGTAAGTAAAGTGTTATCCAATCTTTTTTGCAATTTGATTTACACAAAATGGATCTACTTTTACTCAAAGGTAAAAGTAAAACTTCATTCAAATACATACAAAAATAAATAGATAAATAAATAAATCTCAGATTAATAAAAATCTGGTTTATATTCTGCCTGGTGAGGGAATGTAAATGATTAAGGCCCTTCTCGAACTCTGCCTCACCCATAACTTAGTTTGCTGAAGCACTTCCCTCTGGAAATACAAATAATGAAATCTAACTTAGGGAAATTCCCTCAGCCTGATATAAACTCTTCTGATCTCCAATATGTGGAACTGTTTGAAAATAAAAATCCAGCTGAGAGTCTACAAATGTTGAATTTCATCAGACAAATAATTGTTACAATACCAGAAAACAAACATGAGAATATGAAATGGGAATATAAGCATACATTTTATTGTTATAATCATCCTGCCTTATATAAGGCACATACACACAATCATACACTATAGGCTAGAGACAACAATTAGCTGCGTGTCTTTGAACTGCAGGAGGTAACACTGGGTGAACACGCGTGCACACACACACACACACACACACACACACACACACACACACACACACAGGATTTAGCCCTGGAAATGAATGAATGGAAATGGAAACTGCTAAAATTTGACCCAACCTTCTTATAGAACTAGTAATTCTAATATCTAACGACAACCACTTTTATATGAAACAATATCACAAAAGAATACATCACTTACTACATTTAATTTCAGGCTGGGGAAATGTGAAAAATTGATCTAAAATTGCATTTTTGTTACCTTTAGCCTGTTTAGTTCATGGCATGCTTGGTGGGAATGTGTACTTCAACTTTTCATTGTTGAATAATATTTAATATAATTTAATATTGCTTTGTCACCAAATTTAATTGGTATTATTTGAATACTTGGAATACAGAAAAAGAATAAAATGCATGTTCTGTTGCATGAACAGCATAGAAAATTCAAAAGTAAAAGCACCTTTTCTCTGGTTTAGATGGACGGAAGTCAGTCAGACTTGCATATCTTGCGACCGCTATGGCTATAGTACACTGAGTGAGTAGCACTTTAAAATGGCTGTACCTGTATAATATTCCCTTTGCCTTGCCAGAGAGTTTTGAGAAGAGCATCTGTTTTACCATCCCCTGAGTGTCCGGTTGGCCCAGTGTGAGGCGATGAGCTGGTTATAATCGAGTTCTCTGCCCAGGACAGCCCACTTCACCCAGCCCCTCATACTCACAAGTTTTTCAGTACCGGTGGACAGCATCAGGGCTAATTTTTGAGCTGTGGTTTCAGAAAAGTCAGGAAAAGAAGAAAAAAAAAGGGGTGGAATCACGAGGGCAGTGCGCATGTCCCTGGTCTGAAAGCCTGCATTTTTCACTGGGCTCTGTGTAGTCGCTGCTGGCTTGTGGTATCGTGTGTGTAGCCAATGCACAGGACAACAAGGCCCTTGTGTCCCTGCAAGCCAATAGTGAAGGACCAACTTTACAGTGCATAAGTGTACCTGGGATGTTGCTGCTTGTCAATTGCTGATTTTGGAAAAAACGAACACCAGAATTATCAGTGTTATGACTTCCACGAACTTAGCCATCAAATCTGTAAATAACCACTTCGCTCTTTGATTTCTATTTTCCGCATTATTCCCTTCTTCTCAATTTACGTTTTTCTGAGTCAAATTTGTCTTTCACTAACTCACAACAAGCTGGAAGATGAAGAAAGAGAAAGAGACCTATTCTATACGATGCAGATATCTGCTTTGGTCATATAGGAGCAGCACACTTCTCAACACCGGTGACTAGCAAAATGGGCATGTCCCACAATCTATGATTCGTAGAATTTGATTGGCCCAACTCTGTGTTCTCCAAACAGGGTTTTTTCAACTGACCAAACATGCTAGATTTTTGTCCGAGCTTTTTAATAATTAGGCTTGATTGCCAGAAAGCTCTCAATAAAGAAAGAAAATAAGATGTTAAAAGATGACTAACCCCTTAACTGATATTTAATTGATTAATTGAACAATTAGGGATCCTAAAAGCTAAAATATAAGCACTTCAAAAGTGTATTAAACTGGAAAGTCATATTCAAAACTGATTTAATTTATAACTACAATATCAAGTCTGTTTTTAAGTCTATAAAAAGAACACATCTTTAAAAAAGTCAATTGTTTAACAGCACATTATACTTGAGCACTGTAAATTTAATTGAGGTGATTGTAGAGACACTTTCCTTTTTTAATTTTAATGGCCCGGTCTGACTGCTGTTATATGTCAATTACAGTCATCAGCCCCCAGAGCTGTTTTACTCTCCATCTGGCACAGGAGGTGGGCAGTGATACTCCCCACACTGTGCGAGCAAGGGAGGACACCACAAGTCAGGAGCAGTGGAGTTGAGCTGAGCGAGTGATTCAGTGTTATCCTGGCGTCGGTGGCCACATTGTTGGTGACACGTTTGAAACCCTGCTACACAGTAGTTTTCAGTACAAGGCACTCTGTGAGTGAAAACCCCTGGATGTTGGTCTTGCTCCGCCCCAAAAATCAAGGATACATCGGTTGCACCCTCACCAAACAAGACCAATCCCATGATTTATTGCACCCCAAATTCGTTTTTGAATGGCAAGTTAGCAAGACTGGTCTTGTCAAGACCACAAGTACGGTTTTTGCGTTCTTGGTATTGAGATTCACCCTTTGATCTTTTGCAACAAACTGATTCCTTTTCATAAAGCCTGCATGGTTCTTAATGTAATTAAAAATTAATTAACATTTTAAACAATAGATTAGGTGACTTGCTGTGCATATGATTATGTCATCCTGGTTAACTTTGGTTTCACTAATGTGGGGCTTATAGTGTATAAAGGACACAACCTTGAGGGGTAGACAGGCCATTGGTGTTATTTACCTCAAAAAAGCAGTTGAGACTGAATGAATACCAGCGCCACCTGCTGGCTTGGAGGACACAATTACACCCCTATCCCATGATGCTAGTTGTGTAACAGAAGTTTAGTAATTCTGATTTGACAGCTGTATGCTTATGTATTACCTCCTCATTTGTATATTGGCTTGGACAAAGACATCTTCCAACAAATGAAAATGTTAATAAAATGATATCTAATATGTTAATAAAGATATCTAAATAACCAACATCCAACAAAACAAAATAAAGTAATATTTTATCGTCATGGGGAATGATATTTCTACCTAATTTGCACACCTAAGCAGAGGTGGACATTTCAGGTCCAGAAAGTGAAAATCCAGGCCAAGATTTAGGTTCAACCAACCAGTTGAGCATGAAGAATCACAATCACAGAGTACTCAACTGGTTGGCTAAAACAAAATCGTGGTCTGGATTTTCACTTTGTGGATCTGAAATGTCCACCTCTGCACCTAAGTGTAGTTGAAGGGAACTATGTAATCTGCATGTACTATATAATTTGTGTATTCCAATTGTGTAGTAGATGTACTAGAGTACTAATTCTGTTAATATGCAGTGTGTGCAGTAGGTACCGAAGTGGTAAACATATGCTCACAGTTCTGTATAAAGGATTGAAGAGCACAGAAGAAAGAATGACTAAATTAAGGTACAGCTGTAGAGAGAAAAAAGAATTATAGTGTGTAACTAACGATTAAGTCATGGAAACTGGAAGGATGGATACTTTTGCTTTTGTACTGGCAAATCATTCACACCAGCTGTCCACTCCCAGAATGCAGTGCATGATGTGATACGACCCATCATTCTGTAATTCAATCACATGAAGTGTGACAATATTCACACTTTATTAAACTGTTGGATAAGGAACTTTCAGACGTACCAAAGCAGCACCCACCTCTCTTTTTTACGACCAAAAGAAAATATACTAAAACCAATAAAAAATGTATATATGAAAAAATCAAAAGGGAAGAATTACTACCAATAGGCAACAAAAGCTATGAAAAGTTTAGCCAGAAAATGCAAAAACATTTCTTTCAGCAAACATGTATCTGAATCCGGATTTTCCTCCTTAATAATGATACCATATGTGTATCATAATTTTCTAACCTACAGCAGCTATTTGCTTACAAACATTCGCCATTTACTTCTGATTTCATTGAGTTACATTTTTATTTATACTTCTCCTTCACATTACAAACAAAGAATAAATTTCATAGAAGAGCAATACACAAAACGCTCTTCAGTAAGCCCGCTCTGTCCGGCAAACAGACCTATCCCCCATGCTCGGTTATCGGTTACTTTAGCCTGCCATGCATGCAGTGGAACACAGATGGAAAAATTTGAAAGAGCGATACACAAAAGACTAGAACAGCTCAAAATTTATAATCTCAGTGTTTGGTAGCACTATGCGCAAATGAACAAATCAAGACAGAGTGAAAGAATTAAAAACAGCATCTTCTCGTCCCCCCAACACCCCTTTCTTCTTGTTAAATTGTTCTAAAGAATGAGGCAGAAAGAAACCACTTACTTTAGGTGTTACTGACTTAAAACCATGTGTCCAGACTGTCAGTGAGTTGGGTGATAAAATCCAAGCGTTTTCCCTCTGGCTACTTTCTGCTGCAGCGGGAGCAATCTAACGTTACTGGGAAAAAAGGAATTCTGAGGATTTTTGGAAACATTCCAAAAGTCCCAGGATTCCACACCAGACACATAAGGTTTCAATTAACTCAGGCGGAGTGACCAATCACATGCCCATGTTTGTCTGTCTGTTTTTAATACCTGGAGGGCTTCTCAGATCACTACGTTTCGCGGCAGAAATCATTCAAGTGAAAATAATCCTAATATTTTTTAGATTTCTAGAACAACGGTCTGTACATTTCTCCAAAATATGTCACATGTGTAAATTTACTTTATTATGAAATATTAATATCTGTTGCTATATTTTAACAATCATACACTGAAATGATTTTGTAACTTTTTAATGGTTACTCGAAGGTAGTTTTTCTTTTTGACAAGGCAGGATGGAATTTCCCATTTTTGTCCTACATATTTCTACATTCTCTCCTTTCCAAAAACATGATATTTTAATATTTTGTCATATAATATTCATCCATCAACATACCAGTTTTCCTAGTGGGGGTCGCGGTGTTTTATATAATATGACAAAATGTTTTCAATATAATGTGACTATTTTGTCATAAGATAATGTTCCCCATCTCAGTGCTGCTCTGTTGTGGTGTTTTAAATCCTCCTATTTCTGAATCAGACAAACTTTGTGTGGATTACCAGAATGTAAAGAGAGGCTTCTGAAGGGCACATCACATATTGAACGAAATACAGGTTACTTACACTCGCCTAAAACGATTCTTATCCTCCGGGCAGAACCTGTTCTGAAAGTTTCTGTTCCATTTCACAAATGTTACATTTTTAACATAATTAAATGAAAATGAAAAAATAAATCTTAAAGCATACACATTGAAAATGATGTAACACACAAAGCAGGACATTTTAGGCTCGCTTTATTTACAAGTGCGACAAATGTTGAAACCATTTCAAGCTAGACTCGAAATGACCGAAAGCGACACAACTGAAAGAGGATAGGCATCTACACGTAAGAACATTCTGGAATAAATCTGTTTTTTTTTTAAACGCGGCGGAAATATTATGCTTTAATATTTCTTAAACGTTTACCATGATTAATTATGAAACGAATAACACTTATACACAACACAGCGCAAAGGTGACAATATACAAACCTTACAAAGCAGCGGCTTTAATAATACCGACATTTAACTCGAAAACAAAATACGCTCATTCGGATTAATTTCCTTCCATCACCATGTCCGCTCTCGCTTTTTTTTACTATGCTTTTTTTTGCTGCCTGGCAAAGTAATTTAGAACGAGAAACTGAACTTGAAATTGAAATTCTAATTCCTGTTTTCCTATTAGTTTTTATTCTGCTGGTGAACGAAAGAGAGTGTCATATACAGCAGCACACGTTCCCTATAATATATTCCAAGTACTATTAAACACACACACTTACAAAGACTATTAAACAGACGCACGAGTGAGTGTGAAGGCAGTAATGGAGAAACTGATCACACATAGTTACTCACATCCACCGAGGCATTAGGTTTGTGCCTTTGTCTAAATGAACGTTTCGTAATAACCAGACATTAGATTTGACGAGTGGATTTCCGCGAGGGAGTCCATTTAGCTGGTTAAATAGCTTTCTACTCATGTTAAGATATTTAAAAATAAATATAAAGCCTATAAAAAATCCACAATTTTATAATAAATCATAAATATTGCTATTGTGGAATACATTTTAAATAACGGTATATAGGTACAGACAGAGCAATTTTTCAAATAGGCCTCATTGGGAAATGTGAATTTGTGAACAGTGGCTGTTAATGCAAATTACATAATAACGTAATATTTATATAATATGTATAGAGTGGGGCGGCACGGTGGTGCAGAGTCTCTATCATGGCTCCATGTGTGTGGAGTTTGCATGTTCTCCCTCCCAGTGTCTTCGTGAGGTTTCCTCTGGGTACTGGACCCCCCTCAACTCTGACTAAGATAAGCAGATACAGAAAATGGATGGATGGATGGATGGATGGATATATAAAGCCTATTTAAGGGTAGTGTCTTTGGGCTACAGATATGATGGACACACATTGATAGTCTGCACTTAAGTCAAGCTGGTCTTTATTGTCATGCCATCTATATACAATTCACAACATATGATTCACACAAACAACCACCAAAATCTGTTACAGCTTTATTTATCATAGATAAATAACCAGCTTTGAACAGCCACACAAACTAGGGAAACACACTTGGAATGGAAAAGCATTCACAATGGATACAAACAGCTCAAAGAGTGATGTTAAATTTGTTTAATTTTCAAATACTTCTCAGGTTTCTGTACTTAGTTCGATTTGCAAATCAAAACAATCAAGGAGTATACATAAAACAATTTTGTTTCTTTAAGGAAAACTTACATACATCCTTCAGTTGCACATACATTGTCCTATTTAAAATGTCAGCTGAAAAAATATAAAAATATCTAACCTTGCAAGGCTATTTACAAATTGATTATCAAATGTTTTTTTCCTTCAGCCCACCAATAAAAACAGATTATATATATATATATATATATATATATAATATAAATAGCAACTCTTCAATCTCCATTGCAGAATTTTTGCCAAAGCCATTTGGAATCGGTCAGCTGTAGCGGTCTCCTCATTTAAAGTCAATAATAATAATTTCTTAAAAGTTCATGATTCCTCTTTTCATCAATGATGAGAGGGTGGTGAAAATCAAACTTCCGGCCTTGTACTCGTTCCTCCAAGCCCTGCAACATAATAACAACAACAATAAATAATAATAATAACAATAATATTGAAAATAATAAAGATAACATTATTATTATTATTATTATTATTATTATTATTAATAATAATAATAATAATAATAATAATACATAATCATCATCATCCTAAACTAGATGGTTGGGTGTGTTTAAAACATGCATGAGAGATTTCTGGAATTCTGTTCGATCCTAACACACACGTAAATTACACATATCATTCACATACCTCTCCCCCATAAGAGACCAGCGGAGAGATCTCACAGAGGAGTATTTCACCTGTCGCAGAATCCAGACTAGAAGAAATAAGGATAAGAGCTATTAACACTACAGGGAACTTTCAACTTTTTTTTTTTTTTTTTAATAAAACATCACAAACATTCCCGGTGAGCCCATGAAGGAATTATGAAAAATATCTGTTGTCTAAATAATTTAGATGCATAAGAGCAGAAAAGTGCAACTAAGGTGTATTTAAACTACTCAAATAGATGATTACACATCTACTACAGTCCCACCAGTGTTTCCTGCCAGTTTTTCTGACAATACCGACTAGCAGTATCTTTAATATAAAATATCTTTTGAGTTATATATTACTAATATATATTAGATATTACAGAAACAACTGAAACTGCGCAATGTTTTCACAAGCATCACAAAGTAGTGCATGTGTTCGTTATTACGGACCATCATATTTAACGCCAAATTTTTATATAACAGGCTTTATGACAGTCCATTTGTAAGTACAAGTTGTCTATAAGTCGGACATTCTTAACCCAGGGACTGCCTGTACAATATATACTATGGAAAATGTTGCAACATACTGTATGTACATAAGTACATACGTATAAGTTAACTGTCTTAAGGCTCTAAGACTTAGAACACAAGACAAGTAGTTCTAGGTAGGGCCTGCTGGAAGGGACGCAGTCATTACCTGGGAATGTCAATGACCTGGTTTCCAGACTTGTCAACAAACTGGCCACCAGCATTCTGGATCCACCGGCAGTGCAGAGACATGACATCTCGTCGTGCGGTGGTGGGGTTATCCTTCCCATCCTGGCTGTCTGCGTTCTTCAAGGGCGAGAACTCATCCTCTCTTAGGACTTCGTACACCACAAACTTCCTGAGGGCAAACCGAAGCTCAGCGAGGAGCTGGCGGACTGTGACTGCAGGAATCACCTTTTGAGGCTTCAGAAAGGAGCAAATTTTGCTGCAATTCCAGTTTCTACCATACTTTACTGACATCTGCACTATCGAGTTTATCGAGTTTATTTATGAACTTACAGCAGCAAGACACAGGCATTATTAATTGACTTCCGATCTTCTGCGGCTCTTCAGTGAAATAATTTAATTCATCTATCTTTTCAGTTTTACACACTAAAATTTTAGAAACTTCTAATTTTAGAATGCATTAGATCTTGACAGAGGTCCACGATTTCAAATTATGCAGGTTGCTTCTCAGGTGCTTTGTGTCAAAATCTTCTGGCCTCTGAGAATGGGTCACTAACAGTCAGTCAGAAAATGGCTGGAAATGGCTGCACTTACTTAGCAAACTGAAAGATATCGAAGACAAATTTTTCCATCTTAATCCCGTTGGGCTTGTCTGGCTGAATTAGCTGGCCGTGCTCATCCACGAATGGGATTTTCTTACGTGCAATGTGGTGCTGCAGCTGAGGTTCATGGATACTGTAAAAAGAAAGCGGAATTTTATTTAGCCACAGGGGCTAATTTTAGCTACTCTACATGCTCAGTACACAGTAGATATATAAACATACATGCAGGTGGCAACTTAAATGAGTGAATAAATCCACTGCTTATCCAACACAGGGTTGCAGTAAGCAAAGCGGGGTATACCCTGGGGGGGTAGGGGTGGGGGGCAGTCCATCACAGAGTTCACACTGTGTGCAATTTATAAGCACTAGTTCGTTCACATAAAGCTGCATGTCTCTGGACTCTGGGAGGAAACGTACATGGACATGTTATTTTATTTATATATTTTACTTTTATTAATAAATTGTCTCTGCACTGGAAAGCACTTCGAGTGAACTCCTGTTGTTTTTAAATGTGCTATACAAATAAATGACATAATAAGGAAAACACACACATCATCTCTATGGGCAAAACCCTAATCCCAACAATGACAACCGTAACCCCTACCCAGCCCTAACCTTAACCATAAGTAACCAAAGACTTTTGGCATTTTTAGTTTTTTGATGACAGTCACGGATTTCTTTTATTTATTTATTTTTTTATAAAGTTGACATTATTCTTGTGGGGCTTGAAAAAATGAATTAACAGGTTTTTGTGACATTGTGGGGAAATCTGGTCCCCACAATGTAATAATTACAAAAACACAGAAATGGACACACACACACACACACACACACACACACATGGATGCTGGGGCTAGAACTATAGAACTAGACCCCCAACCATTAATTAAAGAGGCCACAGCGCCACACACAAAGCCCCCCATTATATATGGGAAAAAAATTAAGGTGTATTTATTCTGAAAATCTACTGTAAAATGGTAGATCTTACAAAAATGACTGTAGACAGTATGGTTCAAGAAAAGTGAGAACATCCTCAATACCCCCCACCCAAAAACATGCCCAAAGCCCCTAAAAAGTTTCTGACCTACTTTACAACATCTTTTAGGAAGGAGAGAGTGAAGAAATGGTTGGCCACATTCCCTGCGTGGAACATGAGCCGGCCGTCGGTGCCACGCTTCTCCGCGGTTGCCTGGGTGATCTCGCTGTACTCCACCACCTGGAAGCCGCCGTCCACCCGGCAGACCACGCCTACTGGCTCCTTAGGGTCGGTTTTCTCTACGACCTGTGAATGACACCAATCATGAAACAAAGGGGAAGAAAAGACTGTGCTGACATCACTTTTATTTAGCAGATGCTTTTATCCAAGTGACATACATGTTTTTTTTTTTTTAAACAGATCAACGCAATGGCAAATTCTGGGAGGACAATTTGATCAAAACGCAGTTTTTACCATGGTCATGGTATTTAAAATACAGCCTACATAGTATTTTTCCCTCCTCAAACCATTAGGTCACAGACAGGTTGACAATCGCTAGGCTTAATGGCCCAGCAGTAAAATAAGTCTACCAACCGTGGGATTTGAACCAACAACCTTCTGACCATAGAAAAAGCAGCCAAACCCTCTGAGCTACACATAACAGCTAGTGAGGAAGTGTCCCATAACATGAAGGCCCCAGACTTTGGTCTCAAGTGGGGCCAACTCAAAAGGGTCAACACAGCCTTGTACCCCTGCGACGAGGGATCAGCCCTATCTCCTGTTCCCTCCCGATTCTGTTTTTTTGTTCTTCTTTATCTCCTGGCACTACATATTATATGGCAATCTTTATTTGTTGACTTATTCATGGATTGAAAGCTTCTGCCCTCAGCGTACATTTATACCTTGATCATCTGGCTTGGCAGGTGGAAGGCCAGCCTGTAAAAAGGCACATTAACAACAATGTGGTTTTCAGTTGCGTGGGCGGTGAGGCCCCTACCTTCATCTGCCTATTTAACGAAACAGACCTAATTCATTTATTTGATTATTTGATTGTTATTTGTGTTTACAGTTTTTACACTCATATGCAGCATAATATCACAGATTAAACATATTATATAATAGTATACTGTATCAGCAACCCCCAATAGACTTTCAATAATTTTACTGGAGACAGCAGAATGAGATTTAAAAACCTGCACAGCTCACAAATGCAGAAATGCTGGCTGTCAAACGTCTTTAAATGTGTGGCAGATGTGGCTATTTGTAGAATGAATCTGACTGAGGCATTTCACCTTAGGTAACTAAGACCCAATGAACTTCAGAACAGAACAGAGAACAAATTAAGAGAGATAAAGAGCAGGACAGGCTGTGATCGTCTTTGAGTGACTGAGGATGAAAAGCTATGGGATGCAGGAAACCCTGAAACATGCCTGCTACAGACTTCTATGGTGCTCAGACACAAGTGCAACAAGGAAATGCTGGACAGGGGGAAAAACCACAACTGTTTATGCAGAAAAAAAACAAGTTACATATTTAAATCATATAACTGTTTATCCTTGTAAGGGTTGCAGAAAGATCTACAACGTTTAGGAATTAATTTAATACTATAAAGTAGATAAACATCCTCATGTTTCTCAGTTTTCATAATCAGGAAGGCACCAAAAGTTTTCTACATAACTAAACTGAACTAACTTTTAATAAAATTTTAGCTGCTCCATATTTTATACAAAACCTCCCAACCAAAAATGTTGAAAAGAAGTATTTCGATGCCTTTCAAGGGCCAACAGCCCCTTCTAGTGTTCAATATAGAAATGCAGTTTCATTAAGCATTAGGACTTAAAACTTCATTTGCGTTGCCTCAAATATCTAATTATTATATAGCACAGTATTCAAGATATGCATTTTTATGATTGGATATCCTATTGTATATTTTCCCAATTGTTAAAATCCTAATCCTTTGCAACACCATTGTAACAATCAGCATAACATGAATGTCATGTGGCACTTTGAATTATATTTTTGCTTCCAGACTGACCTTGGCTCCACAGTCTCCCCCTTTCTGTATGCAGAACCCAATGAAAGTGGGATCTGCCACTTTCACCAGGACATTGTCCACACAGTAGACATGGATGTAGCCAATCCCCCTCTGCTCCATGTCGTCAATAATCTTCTGTGCCCCGAGTGCTTTGTACAGCCCTCCGTTCCCATCTAAAATGAGAAAAGTTCAGACGGTCCATGCAAACAGGCAGCACATTCTTTTTTTTTTACACGGCACCCGAGATGAAAATACATGCACAGTTCATTGTAACCTGGCAATGTGACGTTACCTGGCGCCAAAGAAATTCTGCTTTTCCCTTCCAGAATGATCTTCCCATTGTAGTCCATGGCTGGAAGCATTCCTTGTTGAAAAAAGACTACATTTTCCTTCTTCAAACCAAAGTAACTGTACTGGGAAAAAAATTGTTTGGTGGATTCCATTGTTCGGCCACTGGTCATTATGTACCTAAAAGATAGGCAAGATGTTTTTTCCCCATAGATAATATGTTTGTGTACATACATATATATATCTGGACAATTTCTATGTGGGAAAGGCCGCAATACTTTTCATTTATTTCCACATTTCTGATTTATTTATTAATTTATTTAAGTATTTTTTTTCTAGACTAAAGTCTCCCAGGAGGAACTATATCAGTCAAACCTGCCATAAGGAAGTGGGTGCTGGGAATTTCTCAGTGATACTTTATTAACTTGACCTTTTTCTTCTAAACTAAATGTCACACATTCTGATCTCGGCACAATCCCAGAGAGTCTGCCAAGAACGCCATGGAACAAAGGTCTAATACAGTGTTTCTCAATCCGGTCCTCGGGGACCTGCAGACAATCCACAATTTTGCTTCCTCCCAGCTCCTGGTATTAACACTGCCCTAAGGACACAGATTGGCCCAATATGACAACAAGCCCCCCCCCCCCCCAAAAAAGTGAGAAAAGCTTAGTAGGCAAAGTAGACAAAGACTAAATAATTTGACTTTTCCTCATTAAAATGCTTACGGTCTGAAACACCTTTTGAGGTGAAATATGTCCACATGAAACTATATCATCTTTGATATGTCTTTACATGACATACCAAACTTGAGGCCACATTGACAGCCAAGAGTTTTAAATTAAACTGTAAAATGTACATGTGTGCCGTCCATTCCTCAAAAACAACTAGGAGAACATTAAAAAGCACTGGGAAGACAGCATAAGACAGCCTGACAAGTAAGACTGAAACTGGAAACTGTATCCTTACCCTTTGCCCTCTTATTTCTCAGTACTAGTGTTTTTCAAGCTCGTCCCCAGACAGTCCATGTTTTTGCTACTGGGAGCTGGAAGGGAGCAAAAATGTGGACTGTCTGGCAGGGAGCTGGGAGGGAGCAAAAACATAGACCTTCTGTTTGTCCCCGAGGACTGGGTTAGGAAAACTGGTCTAATACTTCCTGCAAGCATACAGCAGGCACTTGTTTGTGTAACAGCATACTCCCAGCCAACTAAATTGGCTCAATAATTCAATTGTCTGGCTGTTCTTTAGATTATTGCTAATCTTTATTCTTTTTTGTCTTCAAGTGAGGGCACATAGTTTCACGTCCTGCACGCCTGACCCTCCTGTCTCCTCCCTAACATGCCCCTGATGAGCTACACCTGGTGCTTGTTACCTCTCACTAATCCGTCATATTTAAGTATCTATTTGTGTTTTTAGCTCAAGTCTAGTCATTGATGTTGAACCTTCTGTTGTCTGTGCTCTCTCTTGTTCCAGTCCTCCCGTTTTGATCCCTCATGATCCTGTTTGTTTCCAGTTTTTGTTCATTTAGTTCAATAAACACCCTTTTGTTTCCCCAGAACACCTGCCCTCGAGTCCTTTGTTCCTCAAGACACGACACATGGTAAACAATGAAGTGTATTAAAATGTTACTGTCAAACCACTGAGCATTTCAAATGCAGTAATTATGTAAAAGGTGTTAGATATTAGAGCAACAGACAGATAATGGACACTTTTAGCTGATGTGTCCTCTTTAACTGGAGGACATGAATGCAGTCTCACCATGGTATGCTGCATTTTGACTGATGCTCCTGCTCTGCAAGTTGCTGAAGCCTCAGGATGCGCTCCGCCTGGATCTGAAAGAGGGTTTTGTGGGACGGCAGGCAGATATCATACATTCCTTTTGGGTAGGAGACTCCCAGTCGGGTGCCCTGCCCTCCAGCCAGCAGAAGAACAGCAACTTTGCTTTGAGAAATATGCAAAAGTCCTGAAAGAAGAAATAAAACAAATGCTAACTGCAAATGATCAAAACCTCATATAATGAGTTGTAAACAACGTGAGATCTTTGGTCATGATGCTGCACAGAATCCTAGAAATCACAACTAAAATCAAAACATTCAGTTACTGACAAAGCTGATATATGCATTTTGTCTTTATTTTGAGAATTCTCTTTGGAGCAAATACATTTTTACACAGAACATACAGACTATAAAATCTTTTCCGGACGGTACGGCAACATGGGCATATCTCAGATTAATTGTGCATTAATCCCCAAAGTGTGCAAATAATCTTGATTTAAAAATTATAAATTGTCTGCCAACCCTAATTCTCCATTTTCCAGAGTGAGGAATTAGTAGAGATGTTGGCAAGATAGGCTGAAAAGAAAATGTAAAAAATTAAGTAGATTTAACGCATCACTTTAGTCTCTTAATGTAAACTTAAAAATACACAAGGATACGAGAATAAGAGAATTTTTGGATAGCTGGATGACTACGAACCATGTTACAGTGAGGTGCTTTGAGTAAACTGTTTATGTAAATGAATAAATGTGCTGAAAATAACTTTACATGGTAATTCATTATTGTCAGATGTGATAGCCTTTGGTTGCTCTTTATGTGTGAAAATTACATTGTGGCCTAGTGAAAATTTTTCTGGGCTAGTACATTTTTTTTTACTGAATTAGACCAGTTGGCTAGTAGCTGGTTATAGCCAGGGGCGGAATTTAAAAATAAGAATGCTGGCTGACTAGCTAGGTGACTTTGCTAGTGGTCATTTTCTATGCTAATACGAAAAAAGAAAACGTGAATGTATCATGTGAAAAAAGTCTGACGCAAGTAACATAAATCACTGAGCCCCTCAACTTCACAAATTATAATTTCCACCCAGCAAAGTTGTCACCTGTCCCGTATTTTATGACAGTATCCTGTATTGAAAATCGGCAAATGTTATTGTAGAGGGGCGTGCCGCATTCCTTCATATTGAAAATGGCACCCCCTTACACTAATGGTCTCTGGGCTAAGCCCGGGGTGACATCAGATGGCCGCAACATGCCTGCTTTTCAATCTCTTTTGAGTGATGTGTTACCTGAATTCACCAAACAAAAAAGAAACAACTGGGCAGAAAAATGTATGGTTACAATGTCAAAAATATAGTATATGATTTTATTGTTTTTATACGGTTTGGCTGAAACTTCCTTCCAAAACAGAAATAAAGCTTCCTGAGTGATGCCTCTTTATAATATACTCAAAATATCATTTCATCTATTTCTCGGCCTTTGCGTTATAATTCCATTAACAATAATTGCCAAATAATTTAGAAGTAACATTCTTCCATTTCATCATACAAGGAAGAAAAACGTAAATATTCTCTACCAATAAAATGACTCACATGGTCACATAAAGTAAGTTTTAAGTTCCTTGTTATCAGGAAAGGGCTTGGGTTGATGTATGTTGGGACACCAAATTTTATTATTGCATCTTTATTATAAAACCCCAGAAAGACATCAGTGAACGCTTTCAGAGGAATGTCTCATAATCCTTTGGATGTCACAATAAAGAGCTCTTTATAGACGTGCCCTAGACAAAGTCCGACCCAGGTAACTCACGGATGGGCTGCTGTCACCGAACGAATTTAAGTTTCACCTAATCATACCCAAGTGTAGAAGCGCAAGGGCATATCTGTAAATGACAGGAACAAAGTAACCCTAACACTTCTCAAGCAGACTGCAAAAATGTCCCTTTGAACGAATATACTACAAAATGTGGGCGTACGACATAACCAAAATTAGAAAGGGTGCCAACATGATATGAGACATGATATATATGAGAAAATGCTTTACCAGCTCACACAAGCCTATTCCTGTACATCTTTCTTAGTTTAAGTAACTGGTTCAATTCTCGTACAATGGGAGCTCTCCTGGGACTCAAACCAACAACCATCAGGTTACAAGCCCAGATTCAATGCTACGTCTAAATAAATGTCAGCAGTTTCAACAGGGTTACAGATTAACACAAAATGTAAGGTTATTTCTTCACCCCACTGGCATAAGAAAATGAAAAGATAGTTTCTGAAGACTGAGGCTAATTTTCTGACATAAATCTCAGTTAACAATTTAACAGAGCCCTGAGTACATGGGCTAATTGCCAGATGAACAGCTTGTTTCCCCAGGCCATTCCCCACCTGAATAAGGACCAATGGGAAGCTCACTGGCACTTATTCATATTTTTCATAATTTTCATAAGTTTATTTAGGTTTGTTTATTTAGTTTATCAAGGGCTGTTCGGGGGGGTGGGGTGGGCAGTGCCCCCATGACATCATTCATGCTCCCCCCCGAGACCCCCCTAATTACGTATGGTAGTTTTGTATGAAATAAATGTACTATTATTATTATTTACATTTATATACATTTATATATGTGGGCTAAAATTTTGCGCGCTGGGAACAGGTAAAACAGAAGTGTAAGCATATTTTCTTGGCAGACTATTAACGCGGGTGCGCTGGGTGGTCGAGTCGCTTCAGTTGGTGCAAAGCAAAGTCAACGACAGGGAAAAAAATCAATAAAATAAATCAAGCTTGTGGAAGCAAGACAGTGTAAACAAGAAATCAGAGTGAGGTACATATTTGCAAAAACTGTAAAATGTAACTGCAAAGCATTGCATACATAACTTGATGGTTTTCAAAATTGTCTGTTTCTTTTAAATGCTGGAAATCCAGTGCAAGTAATACTTGGAGGACATTAAGGTCACGCATCTGCCCCCCTAACAGAACTAGTGGCCCCAGTCTGCCCCCCACCCCAGTTGAAATGGTCTAGACCCACCATTGTGGCACATACTCCAAAGCCGTACTCTACGCCTTTCTCACCTTCAGATATACCTCTACATGTTTATTTGTTATGTGCACGTTTTTATTTGTATTTTAATTTCTATTTTATTGTTTTATGTACTCCTGCAACTCTGAATAGGACAAGCCGTTGCAGAAAATGGTTGGTGGATGGATAGATGGATGTGCTGTGTACTTTTGTCTTGATTGCATGTTTAATTGTATACTTATGTTACCACCCGCACCAAAATAAAATTCCTTGCACTTTTCGTACTCGGAGAATAAACAGATTCTGATTCTGAATCTTAAAAAAAACCAACCTTCCTTTTCCCATGCCTTGAGCGATGCTCGGTCACAAACGGCGCTGCCCAGCACGTCTCTGGGTACCGGCTCCATCCTGCTGTCCACCTCCTGCTTGTCTCTCCCCGACTCTTTCATGGCACGCCGGAAGAAGCCATTGATCTCCTGGAAGTCCATACTCTCCAGATCTCGGGTCATCTCTACACGCTCCTCCGCGCTTAGCTCGGCCCAGAAGCGCAGCAGGTGGGACTGCCCAGCCTCTTCCAGACGCGTGGCCTCTTTGCATGCATCCATGATGAAACGATTCCACTTCTGTCAGCACTTACACCTAAGTCCCCAGTTAAACAGAGCACAACTGGATCAACAGGTTATGTATGATTTTCTTATGCTAATGTGTGGATATACGTAACTTTTGACTTTCCTGTGCACGTCATTCTTTGCGGTAAATATTTTCTTTTTAAAACAAAATCCTACTTTGTATTCTTCTGTACAGGTTTTAAAATTACTTAAATGCCTAACAAATCGAGGTACCTTGTATATGTTGCTGCATGCCTGTGTGCTTACCTGGATCTTTGTTTTATTGTAGTTCAAGGTTTGTTTTAAATGTCAGTGTTACGTATGCATGAATGTTGTATGAATGAACAGGGTCTATTATTTCTAACCGATTAATATAACAAATTCCTTTCAATGCAATACATACCTGGCCAATGACTCCCGTATTGTAAACATATTATTGCGTAGCTGCAGCACTTGAAGTCATGGTAAACACGCGCATTTACACAAACACGTGAGTAAATGTCTGCGCGAACAACTTGCCATTCCCATCATCTTTTAACTTCACCAGTGTCAACAGACGTTTCTAGGGCTGTTAGAAATAAGCAGTTTTGCAGTAATTGGAACCAAAGTGATGATCAACACTACTACTACTACTACTACTAATAATAATAATAATAATAATAATAATAATAAATACATTTTCACCACAGCTGCCCCTATTAGCACGTTTTCCACTAACAGCGCGTATACTGCGCTCTTGGAAACTCAATAATACCCACGCCAGAGTGTTTCGAAGTGTAAAATGTCTGTAAAAATGCAGTACTGTCTGACATCTGGGAACGGAGTCTACGCGATGCCTAAGGTTGTAGATTATATCGGACATCTAAATGAAGTGGAAGCGCTTTAAAAATTCAATAAAAATCCTACCGGACTTCTCAACCTAATAGAGCGTCGGTGTTCTCCTATTACAATAATGGTAAAATTTAATAATGATAGTAGAACAGAACCTTAAGATTAGGCGGTGGCATACCTTGAGACGCGTCCCGGCGTCTTCGCGGAGAATGACTGAGGAGCTCGCCTCGCCTCCACGCCCCCGGAGCCGCGATCCGGCACCTGACGTGGCACCGCGGTCAAACGGAAACGCCCTTTCAGGGTGCCGGAGCCCATTCACTGCGAACGGGAAAAGAAACGCGGAATAGACGGGCCACCTCCGGCTGATAACCAAATAAAGTGCACGGTACCGCATTAGCAAGACTGCACCCGGTCTGGTCTGCTTATGGATCTCTAAATCTGGGCAATTGTGAACATGCGTGACACTGAAACGTGTTTTAAGTGACTTTAAGATATATATCTGTCTGAATAAAGACAACGAAAGCAAAATACGCCGTGACTATTAATAATCTTCAAGTCTATAATGCTCATTTGATAAATACGTGTTTAAGCAAACGTTGTAGCAGCGCCGTTTGTAGTTTTGTCACAAACAGTAATTTAATAATATAATATAGTAATATAATCTATATGAACAATGCAGGCTATAAAACCAAAGCGAAACTTTGAAGTACGCAAACCATAGTGCGTCACCAGAGAAACCAGAATACCTAGTCTTTCCTGTGCGATATAGTAAATTTTGTAATAAACAGAAAGACACACATAAACACAAATGATAATAATAATCTGCTAAACTGTATATTTCGCTCAAGGGAGGTGATTAGGCTAAAGTTCACAGAAGGTTTTTTTCCTATTCGTTTTTATAGTCATAATTATGTAAATCCTACCTTGAACTCAGAGTAGATAAACAATAGGTTTTTAATGCCTGTAGATAACATAAGAGAGCATATAAGTGTCTCTGATGAGCCTGTTGCCCTTTATTACTGAAAATATTGCTTAATGGATTTGCTAAGTACAGGTGATTCCAGAAAAAAAACGTCTTTTGCCTTTTTAAAACAATATCTTATTTTAATATTTTAATACAGATCTCAAACATATGATGCCAATACGCATTGTGGGATCTAATCCCAGCAAGTTGTGTTCATAACCACCCCACACCCCTTTTTAAAGCCACAAGTCAAGGCTACATACTTACCTTAACATACCTCCCTGACAGTGTCAGAATGCAGAGCCATGTGGACGTGTGTTAGATGCACTATTGGTAGTTTGATCGTATGTTACATGGACACAACTATGGGGACACCTGCCCATTACATCTACAGGAACTCTTATGACATTCCATTATAAATCGATAGGTATCAGTATGGAGTTGGACCCTCCCTTTGCAGCTATAACAGCTGCCACTCTTCTGGGAAGGCTTTCCACAAGATTTTGGAGTGTGTCTGTGGGAATTTTTGCCCATTCATCCAGAAGAGCATTTGTGAGGTCAGGCACTGATGTTTGATGTGAAGGCCTGGCTCGCAATCTCTATTCTAGTTCCTCCCAAAGCTGTTCGTTGCAGTTGAGGTCAGGGCTCTCTGTGAGCCAGTCTAGTTATTCCACACCAAACTCACCGAGCCATGTCTTTATGGACGTTGCTTTGTACACTGTGGCACAGTCATGCTGGATCAGTAAAGGGCCTTCCCCAAACTGTACCCACAAAGCTGGAAGCATACTGTAGAATTGTCCAAAATGACTTGGTATGCTGAAGCATTAAGAGTTCCCTTCACTGGAACTAAGGGGCCAAGCCCAACCCCTGAAAAACAACTAGATACTATTTTCCCTCCTCCACCAAACTTTACAGCTCGCACAATGCAATAAGGAAGGTAACATTCATCTGGCATCTGCCAAATCCAGACTCCATCAGACTGCCAGACAGAGAAGCGTGATTTGAAACTCCGGAGTCCAGTGGCGGCGTGCTTTACATCGCTCCATCTGAGGCTTGGAGCGTTGGGTGATGTGAGGCTTGCATGCAGCTGCTCCGCCATGGAGGCCCTATTCCATGAAGCTCCCTGTGAACATCTTTGTACTGGGGTTAATGCCAGAGGAAGTTTGGAACTCTGCAGTTACTGAGTCAACAGAGTGTTGGCGGCTTTTATGCACTATACGCCTCTGCACTTGGCGACCCCACTCTGCCACTTTGTGGCTAAGTTTCTGTTGTTCCTAAACGTTTACACTTTGCAATAATACCACTTACATTTGACCGTGGAATATCTAGAAAGGAAGAAATTTCACGAACTGACTTATTGCAAAGGTGGCATCCTGTGACAGTACCACACTGATCTATTCAGAATGACCCATTCTTTCACAAAAGTTTGGAAACCTCACTGCATGGCTAGGTGCTTGATCTTATATACCTGTGGCAATGGGTCTGAATGAAATGCCTGAATTCAGTGATTAAGAGGTGTGTCCCATTACTTTGTCCATATACTATATTTGCTCATCCCCTTTGGTGAATTTTGTGGGGGGAAGTTGTTACATAGTAGACCTGGTTCTCTCTGTTAAATTTTGAGTCTCCCAGAGTATCCACACCCCTCTGACTCCCTTGCCAGTGTGTCATCTTTATCTCAATAAATCACAATTTCTTATGACAATATCCATCAGACAAGAGATCCCATCCAATCATTTTTCCACTGCTTATCCAGTGCAAGGTCATGGAGATTGGTCTGGGGCTTGGGGAATACTCCAGATATCAAACTGCACAAGACAGGAGTGCCCCCTAGCTGTGACGCCAATGCATTGCAGGGCACAATACAAAATTACTGCTGGGACGAAACATGTACAAGAGAAGCAAGTGCACACTTCGCACACAGATTTCACTGCTGGGATAAGAAACACTTCATTTTAACATAAATTGCATTATACAGCATATGATACTAAGATATATAAGTCAGCTTGAAGCCTACATTTTACACACATGGCCACTCGTGTACATACATTTTTCAGAATATATAAAATATAAAAATATTGTGTGTGATGTGCAACATTTTTGCATTGTCAATGGTATAGACAATAGGAAAATTAATGTCAGGTTTCACTATTTAAAATGCAGAAAGACCTTCTATTTCCACTCTCCCTCTCTCCCACTTGAGACCCCTTTCAGTGTTTTTTGGCCTTCATAAAAGGCTTATTTAGAAGCACAGTAAAACATATTAGAGTGGGCTCCCCCGTGGACAACAGACACCTATAGCTTGCATAAAATATAATATGATGCAGTAAAAATGACCCATGCTGATACGTCTTACGGGCAAAATGACATTTATTTAATGGTGAAGAGGTGGCCAGATCAGTGTCTTAAAAAGTCAAAATAGAATTACAAGGTAATAAGTGTTATTCCACAAGAGGGCGATAGTAATCCACCTTTCCTTTTGGTAGCGGTGGGTTTGAAGAGTCTGTGTTAGTCATTATGGATAAAGGTAGTTGCTTTTCAAGTAGAATCTTCCTATAAATGCATTTACAAATTTCACTTGATTTGTAACTGATACATTATAATTGTTTAATTAATAAGCTGTGTTTTCTTCAGTAAAATTGTGGACTATTGAAAAAAAAATTCAATTTTGCCCAACTTATTTAGCAAAACTGAAAACAGTAAACATGCTTATATATAAAGGTATTAATTATAACGCTTTATGTAATGTTATTCTCAATTTGCCTGCTTTTCACATAACTAAGTTTGAATAGTGGGGCGGCACGGTGGTGCAGTGGTTGGCTCTGTTGCCTCACACCTCTGGGATCAGGGTTCATGTCTGTGCCTGGGTTCCATGTGTGTGGAGTTTGCATGTTCTCCCTGTGTCATCGTGGGGTTTCCTCCGGGTACTCCTGTTTCCCCCCACAGTCCAAAAACATGCTGAGGTTGATTGGAGTTACCAAATTGCCCGTAGGTGTGAATGTGTGTGTG